>JAQMYJ010000039.1:27028800-27039192 GCA_030014305.1 Clarias laeviceps
TTCAACTGAGACTTATGATAGAATACTGAAACATCTGCCCTTATGCTCAACTGACATTGTTCTTCGAACATATACAGGACAAGCCTTACCCCCTGAAGGTGTAATTGATGTTCATGTAAAAATGGGTAAAACAGACGGCTGTTCTTACATTGTATGTCGTGCAGGGGGATTATCCACCACTCTATGGCAGGGAATGGCTGCGTCAGATTAAACTGGAAATAAATAAAAACAGTCAAACTGAAGACACTAGAAGCTGTGCTGCAAAAACATACCGCTGTTTTCTCTAAAAAATTAGGGGAAATGATTGAATACACCTTTACTTAATTATCACCCACTACATGAGCATAATTCAAACTAGCAAAACCTATTTGATTTTACCAAGCCTTTGATTTATGTTTTGATGCTTGGCTTTTGACCATGTTGTTTAAGGAGTCTGACCTGGTCATTGTTTTTTTTTGTACATTCCTGACCCTGCCTGTTTTCTACCTTGCCTTTGGATTACTGATTTAAACTTTTCTGCCCAGTGTTTATAATTAAACCTTCTGTTTTATTCAATTTGCATCCTTCTCCACCATCATTATTCCTAATACATCTATATAGATAAAAACATGTCTTGGCCAAAAACGTTACAGTTTGAATTAAAAATAAATAAATAAATACCCAACTTAGTACTGCAATGATTAATATGTTTCAGCTAGCGACAGATCCCTTAACCATAACCGATGCAATTCTCATTAAAGAATCATATCAGACAGCACTATCCTGTTGTCATGGAAAATATATTACTGTTTCAGGCATATAAAACAACTATGGAAATTACTGAAATTGGGTTAAAAACTGTCCAACATATTTTTAAAACTTCATGTATTAGTGAGCCCTGGGCTGCCATCACCCTGTTGCCGATTCATCAGTTGAACAGTTTGACAACAAAATGAAGCAAGATCAAACTCACATCAAACTCATCATTTTATTGTGATTTTGTAGTGAGTCAAACAAAATGTAGTGGTAGAAAATTACATTGAGGAAAAAAGTTTTGGTGCTTACAAAAAATTTTTTATTACAAAGATCATCATCATCATCATCATCATCATCAAAAAAACCTTTTGTCAGCAAAAAGTCAATATACTCCCAATTATAGTAAATCTACGCACAGTTTAATGAACAGCTTCCCAATGCCACGTGCATCTCGTCTCTTGTGTACAAATCACTCGTGCATATTTTAAGTTTTGGAACATTGTTTCAGCCCAGTGCTAAGTGCTACAGTATCCCACATATAACATTGTGTTCAAGCACCATCCAAATGGCATAATGCCATATTTCACTGGGGGATGATAAGCATAAATATCATTATTTATTATTGTTTATTATTCATTGATGTTTCAGAGAATAGTAATTTTCCCAACTGAAAATTTTTTTTTAGCACATACTGTATGTGTGTGTGTGTGAGAGAGAGAGAGAGAGAATCAACACAAAGTATAACAACATTGAAGTTTACCCAATCATGGTAGTTGAAATTGGGTCACCAATCAGTTCAGGGCACTGCTCCTTCCCCTTGGCAATTCGGTCGCATTTAGAAAGCAGATCGTAGTTTATTTTGTCAGTTATCACGCTGTCTTTCTTGTACTGTGGATGCTTAGCAACAGATTCCCTCATCCACTTTGCCATGGTCATCAGTTCTCCTGAGGTAAATTAGAAGCATGCACACATTTTAATTAAAAAGTGGAAATCTGAAACCAGCTATCCTTCAATGACACTCCCATAAGAAATCTAGTTCATTTGATGCTAAAAGCACCAAAACTTTGATCAGTACAACCTGTAAAAATCTGAAGATTATTATACACTGAATGACCAAAATATAAATAAATAAAAATAATGTTGGTGTCACTGATTCTCTCGTGACAGGCATGTGCCCAAATCTTTTTCCGCTCCTCAATCACTTCAAAGTACTCACTTGGCATGCAGCCTCCCCTTTAGCAGATGTGTGAAGGAGCTGGATTGCAAAATCTAGCATGTGTGGCAGAGGATTATCACCTAAGGACCAAGGGCCTGGAAGCTAGGAGCAAGAGTGCAGAAGTTAACAGGGAGAGTGGCATATGAGAGGGTCGATGCCATGAGCCCCAGGAACTTTAATGGCATGTGGACTGCACACCGCTGTTAAACCGCCTGCCAAGTGATAGCCGCTGGCTCTCAGTGAAACTTTTGTGAAACCATTGTGACTCAGCCACTGAAAGGGAAAAGACCACTGTCTCAACGTTAAGTCTTCCCCCTTTTCCAGTCAGGATTGCCGCTCTGACCTGCATGTGCAAAATCTCACTCCTTTCTTCCCTTAAGGAGTTAAAGGTCTTACATTTGCCAACAATTCTTTTAAGCCTAACTGATGCACTGAGCAACTTCTAAAAAATCATGTTAGAGGATGTATCATGGTTGTCATGATACAGTACCAGTCATAAGTTGAATACACCTACACATTAAATGGTTTCCTACATTTGTACTATTTTTGACATTGTAGAACAATACCAAAAACATCAAGATTCTAAAATACCACATATGAAATTATGTGGTTGACATAACTTGGCATAAGTAAAACACATATGGTTTATACTGTAGATTATTTAAAGAAATCACAGTAAGCCATAATAATCTAATTTAATTAACATGTTAATTATATTAACTTTTTAAATAATTAAGGTACTTCTCTGAGTGTTATGATGTACAATCTTAAATTTTATAAGAAACCTACAGTATTTTGGTCACAATGATTTTATCTTTATGTCACAGGGCTCTGACCCCTGCCTACTAACAAGAAGCTGGGATATGCGAAGAATTAAACATTTCACTGCATATCGTACTGTGTATGACTGTGTATGTGACAAATAAAATTTGAATTTGAGACTAGCCATTAATACCTGACTCCCAGGAAATGATGCCCACCACACTACTGCGGTCTTCTTAGGTAATTCTTTAAAGAATGCCTTATAGAATTACCACACATTGGACATGTGAAATTGGAAAACTGGGAACAAAAGTAGACACTGTGGTGCATCACCGGACTCCACAGAAGTTGATGTCTTTACATAATTGCACCAATGTAATCAATTATATCGACACATTGGTGCTAGAAGTCCATACATCTTTGATGACCATCACATGACCATCACAGCTGTGATGGCTCATAGCCTACTGCATTCCTTCCTGTAAAGATTCAGCATGTGGAAAACCTTGTCCTTAAATATCAATTTTTAAATTGCCACCCAAGAGAATGCATCTGTTGCCACAGAAGAGATGCATCTGTCTACGGAAACTGTACACACAATCATTCGCAGTTGCACATAACAGAAACTCGGCTGGGAGTCATTGCCACATCCCTCACTGTAAACCCGAATAAGTTGGCAAAACTCAAAACTTGTTTGTCACAAGTTTTTACACCAGATGCCCTTCTGAACACAACCCTCCCATTTTTATCGGGGCTTGGGACGGGCACTTCATCCAGTGGCTGGGAATCGAACCTGGCGCTTTCGCATGGCAGGAGAAACACCTACCACTGAGCCACCGGTGCTCTGTTACAAATCAAATAAGTATTATTTGACAACTTTAGGGTGCCCAGATTTGTAAAGATTAGACTTACAGCATCATGCAAAGACAGACCAGTCCCACCATCTTGATCAAAACAATTCAATGCGGGCAGTTTACATGTGCATTGATGACGTCTGACACAAAATCGCTAATTTTAAGTTGGTGGAACTTTAAGGAGACAGTTACTGTGGCTTGAAATATCAAATTTGTTTAGCTAACTTGAAAAGTGTCATTTCTACAAACTCATAAATACCAAAAAGTTCTAAATACTCAAGGTCTATTAATTTGAACTAATTGTAATTATTTAAGTTAACAGTACTCAATATGTTTGATTACTTTGAGCATTAGGGTTTACAGTGCTGTGGCATTTCAGACATGAAGCAGATAGTCTGATCATGGCTCTGGCATACTGAGTAAACTTTTTAGACTAAAAGTAGGTATATAAACTGTATCTAAGCACTAGTGAATCGATTGGATGAGTGCATTAGAGTAGTGTAAAGAAATAAAAGTAGTTTGTACCTAAAGTCCCGGTTTAACTTGATTGCCCCTTATATACAGCATGGCATATAAAATGTAATATGCAACAATATAATTGTGTTATTTCGTATTTCAAATATAACCCTTTGCATACCTGATGCTCGCTTCTTAATGAGCTTCAGGTAGTTCAAGATGGTGCAGCGTGTGTCCACATCAACCTCCATATTCTCCAGGTAGCAGTTCAGAATTGGTACAATTCCTGGGAACACTCCCTCCTGAAGCAATGTAATAGATATCATTTACTTTAAAAAAATAAAATAAAATAAAATAAAAAAGACGCCAGCGCCACCTTGTACTGCTAAACACATTTGCCATGTTTGGTCGAACTGACTCTTTAAAAAGGAAAATATGTTTTAAGTATCTTTACCTTGCCGTTAATTATTGTATCAATGCTCATCAGTGTGTACTCCTCATGATCTTCATTAGTCCCAACACCATTTTGTGCAGCTATGGAGTCAAAGGAAGGGGTACAGTCTTGAAGGAAATTTATTCAGATAAATGGTATGTAAGTCATGACAAGCAGGTATTTTATTCTCCATTAATATATGTGGAATCAGTTATATATAAAATCTGCACCTTTAAAGATATCCTTCCTGAAATAAAAAAGGTCTTCTTGTACCGCATTTCGTTTCTGTGCAACTTTTATGTTCTCGTCAACCTAAAAAAGATGTTTTTGTATTTAACTGTCAAATTCAAATGTTATGACAAAAGAACACAAAATGAGAAAATCATATAAAAAACAAACCTTCGATAGGGGAATGAGGAAGTCTAACTTGTAGGAAAGGATCACTCGTGTAAGGAGAACAACGAACACAACATATGCAGCGTTCTCAAAGTCAGTTAACTGAACCTGTGTTTAAGAGAAATGTTTTCATTATACACAAATGTATAATGTTCAGGTTGCAAAAATTATCTATAATATTTTGACTAGCATGTTTGAGGAAGTGGAGACATGGTTAAGTGCTGGTCTGTGAAGGCAAGGGGAGCTGGAAAGGGTGAGTAGCAAGGACTCTGTTGATAGAAATTTCTCCAATCCATGTTCTGTAGCAGTGAGTGCGATACCAATAAATAACCAAAGCAATAAAGAGGGGCAAGATGAAAATGATGAGAAAGAGTGAGAGAGAGAGAGAGAGAGAGAGAGCTGAGCAGCACAGAGAGAAATGTGTGTGCATGTGTATATGCAATTAAGTCCATGGAAAGAGTAGATAGAAAGGAAAAAACAACTGTATGCACTGAGTGATACTAACTTTGCATAAAAACAACAAACCCCATTGACTGCAATGCCCATGTGGATAATATAAAATACCTTAAAAATTTAAATAACAATCAAATGACATTTTGGGAGCATTTAGGAAAGCCACACACCTCCATGGGCCGGAACTCGACTCTCCATCCTATGTCAGTATTTGGAGGAGGTGGTTTGAACCTCATGGTCTGCCAATTAGTGGACTGAAGATTCTGGATAACAAGACAAATAGTGACTGCACAAGACTTTTTCTGTCTGTTTTCAAAAGAAAAAACTGAACATAACTTGCAGTCAAACTGACCATTTATACAGCAAGTACCTCAAAGTGTTCTGTTTCATCCTCATCATCCAAATGAAGCTTCTCCTGTAAGAGCAACAATGGGTCACGAATAAAGAGGTGGGCAATGTGCTGGGCCAGTAATCTGTCAATGCCTGCAACATAGATCAGTATTTATATATACAGTAGCTCTTTTTTTAAAGGCAGAAATTGCTTTCTAAAGTAAACTCCTGCTCTCCATTTACCTGCATCAAGGAGCTGATTGTAGATGTCATCATCTTTCGTCAATTCTATATCATTGTATTTTTCCCCAAAAAAAGAAAGGTAACTGTCAATGGAATCAAATCTTGACTTGTGAATCCTGAACTTGTTGTTTTTCAAAGGCTGGAAGGTATGATCAAACATGGCCAAAATGCTTTAGGGAAAAGAAAGGACTCTTCGCATACAATTCACTGCATCCTTTGTACAGACAAGTCTTATGAGTATGAGTATATAATTGAATATTATTTTCAACTGCTGCTCTGACCTCCATCCCTCGTTCTTCCCGAGTCCGGTCATCCGCAGCGGCTGAGATAACACCCCATCGGCAGTCAATATCTGAAACGTAGCCTCGGTAAAAGGGAGAAGCAGCACTGAGAGCCATCTGTAAAGTTATAGTTCAATTTTAAAAATGCTTTAAGAGCAAAAAAGATTTAAGGGGCAACAATATAGTCACACATTACAATAAACCATGCTATACATTTAATTAATCCATTTCTTTCACTAGAAATGAACTGCTTTAATTAGAATTATCACATTTAACTGTCGGGCGGCTGTGATGGGCGTGCGCCTCAATCGTTATTGCTCCTCGCTCACTCCGAAGGCTCCCTCGTGTCTGTGGTGCCGCCCGTGCACAGAGTCGAACCCCTTACAGTAACAGCTTATATCTTGCATTTATCTTTTCTTTTTTGTATTGTCTAGCCTATACATACAAGTTAAAATTTGGACAAAGTACATTCTATTTTTGGCTGTTCATTAAAATAATTCCATATACAGTAGCACAGCTCGAGTAGTCTCACTGACAGCAATCTTGGATGTACAGACAGATTACCCGAAAACATAATGGATCCACCACTTAGTCAAAGTGGCATAAAAACCGGAGTCTTTACTCTGAAAAATCGATGTTTTTACAGATTGCCTTTGTTGTATTGTATTTATTATAGAAGATTTCTATTCTGAAGGAAGTTTACAGAAGATGATGCTAAGCGTCTGTAACAATTCATTATGAGTACTTTTTTTTCTTGTGCTTTATCCCTTTTATCTTATAGGTTGCCACATTGGATCATTTGATGTGCACAATCTGGCACAGTTTCATATGCTGGATGCCCTTCCCGTTTCATCCAATTTGATTTGTAACCAGACTTGGGATTGAGTCTTGCACAACAGCGGCTATCTGGGGTTAGTGGGGCTCGACCCCCTGATCCTCCGATCAGCAACCCAGAACCTCAAACACCTGAGCCACCCACTGCCTCATGAGTACTTCATTTAAATAATTTATAATATCATTATTCACAATCTCTCTAGTTTGCCACACAGAATGAGCTTAAAAAAACTGAGAATTCAGCTGAGAAATATATTTGGTGATATTACTCACCATTATGGGGCAGAATGTGGCCAGCTGGTCATACAGATATCGAGCCTCACTGATGTTACAAGCTTGAAATGTGACCTAAATATCAGAATAATAAATAATTATTTTGACAGCAAAAAGTTAACAACTTTTAGAAGCTGTGTAAGCTGAAAAAGGCGAGGTATTCTGACTGAACAGCTTATTATACATGAACAGCTTCACCTGTAGACAGCAGTTTCCCATTCCGAAGCCCGAGGCATCCATGTAGATGTGGTCAGGCAGGGCTGCTCTCGCCGCCCCTCCATCGTCTTCTGGAAATGTCTCCACAAACGGAGTTGGTGTGTTTTTATCTTTAAAGACTATAAAAAGAAAGATACAAATGCTAATATTCTATGTTCCTGGTCCACAATATACAATACTGTGCAAACTTCTTGAGCCACTTTCTCAATTCTGCCTTGTCAAAGTTATCATTATGCCCAGGGATGTAGAATCTCTTTGCTGTTTGAAGGACCCAATTTCAAAACTGCATCAGAAACAGTATACGGTGCTTAACTAGGTGATATTGACTCACTTGGGACATTGATGACCACTCTCTCCCCCCTTCTGTGAAAAATGTTCCTGGTTATAGTGCTGAAATGAGTGAAAAAAATTAACTTGGTTATTTCATACACCTGCAGAAAATTGGACAAATTCACTTATAACACTGCAGTAATAATAATGTAATGACAGTTAGACTATACATCAAAATGTCTGAAATATACAGTAGTTACACAGTCTCTTTTAAAGAACAAATTATATTATTAGATATTCTATTATTAGATATATTCTATTAGTTATATTGAATAAAATTTTTCTTGTTCCTTTTAATAATCCACGTGGCTAAGAAAAGGCAAAAAACAGCTTTGTAAGCTAAAGCTGCTGTGTAATAAATTGTGTAATGAATGCAAAAAAATACAAATGCTAGAGGCGATAAACCTAAAACCAAATAGAAAGCATCCTAAGAATTTTAACTTCATCTGTAGATGTTTGTTAATTGGATTGATGATTTAAGGAAGATGAATTATTTATTATTAGTATTATTAGTATTATTATTATTAGTAGTAGTAGTAATAGTAGTAGTAGTAGTATTTAATTTTTCTGTTTTAAAAACATCCTCAAGGGTAATAAGATAAAATTCTCAGCGTCGACACACACTTAGAGCATTGTTGAGATACAGCTGCTCTGTTTAAAAAAAAAAGGAATGCAGAAAAACCTTGAGTGAAAAAAAAGACGACAAGAAACCTAACCTGAACCGGGGATGTTTGTTGATGGCCTGATCGGGGAAGAAGAGGGACTTACTGACTCCTTTTTCAACAGGTGCCGGCCAATATTCTGGCTTTGTAAAACCCGGGCAACCCAACCTGAAACACAGAGTTCAGCTGTGAAATGCAAAGTTTCTACATTTAAAAAAATAAGAAACCTGTGTTAAAAACTTAATTTAAGTTAATGAAACTAGAGAATTTGATTGTCTACCTCATCAGAGACATTTGCTTATAACACAAACCATATAAACAGTGCTCTCTGTGCTCATTTTCAGGATTTTTCAACAAGTTCATTCCTTTGCACCACATCAATTTTCCACAGGCATTTGGCACTGCATTAGTGTTTTCAGTCACTATTCCTGTCATACATCTCACAGAAATGCTAAGCTGAATGTCCAGAAGCACACATGCTGGTGAATGCAAATGATTAGGACTTGTTGTTGAAATGTGCATTCCATGTTGTTGACAACATGCTACCTGGGGAATGATGTGATAGTGCAGAGAGTCTCGTCCTTGTTGAGCACAGAAGAAGCCTCCTTCCTCCGTTTGCCCATGTTGTCTTCTACTTTATTGAACTCAGACAATGTCCCACCATAAGGCTGTCCTGGAGTGCCCTCGATCATGTAGCTGCCATACTCTGGCCTCCACAGCGTCGGATGGCTGCAGATTATGGTAAAACATAGGAAAAAAAACAAAAACAGACTCATCAACTCAGTGACCATTTTTCAGCTTATCACACGATTGCATCAGGGTGCTAATCATTACGCCTCTCCACTGTGGATTACCACAAAAGATGCACGAATGGGAGCAGATTACCCTCTCACATTTACTGTCTAGAAAGTACTAGATTAGCCTGGCACAATAAAGCTTGTAAGCAAAGTGAAGTATTGAAGAATTTCTTGTGTTAGAAGATGTGTAGTGTTGTGGCAATACTGTGCTTGTTAGCTGATCTTTAGTGTATGGAGAACCTTTTGGATTAGTAGAAATTGGTTATGACTAAATTGGGGAGAATTTGGGGTATTATTTGTGAACAAAACAATTATGCTCTTGAAATAGTCTGTTACACTGAGGGAAAAGAATATTATACAGTAGCAGCTCACATTAAATCAGTATATAAGCTATAATTTGGCATCACAAGCGGAGGTAGTGACTCACTTGGGGTTGACATTTTCCCCCTTTTCTTGCAGTGTCTCCAATAATTTGTTACTATTCAGAACCAGACATGCCTTTCCATTTTTCTTATCTAGTTGGACCAACATGTATTCCACCTGAAAAAATAAATAAATAAAAACCCTGTGAAAAAAGTGCATCGTGCAATCATCCTGTTGGTTGCCATAGTATTACACTAACAACACTGTCACAACAACATTAATTTTGAACACTGTACATAACAATAATTACATTAAACCTTAAACTAGGACTTGATTAAAATGTGTCACAGATCACAAATCTCAAAATCAGCAACGCTTTAAAATCAAAACTTTTTTGAGAATACAATAATCAGTGTATCTTGCACTGAATATTAATATTTAAATGTTTCACAAACCAGCAAATTGTACATTCTAATGCAAAAAGTTATCCTCATCGTCACAGGAGACTTAGGGCACAAGGTGGGGTACATCCTGGACAGGGTGCCAATCCATCACAGGGCACACACATACACACTACAGGCAATTTGGGAATGTCAATTAGCCTAATCTGTATGTCTTTGGGTGGCACAGTGGTGTAGTGGTTAGCACTGTCGCCTTGCACCTCCAGGGTCCGGGTTTGAGTCTCCCACTCTTCACACACTGACGGAGAAGAGGGTTGCATTGACAATCCAACACAATGGGCAGCACATTGAACACAT
>JAQMYJ010000039.1:27054384-27075560 GCA_030014305.1 Clarias laeviceps
GGGTCAATCCGTGGCAGGGGGGCATTTTAGCGCATAACACATTAAAATAAATAATTATACAAAAATATTAAGTTGTGCAACTTAACTTTCAGAACTAAACTTTCTAACTTTCAGAACTAAACTTAACTTTCTAAATCTACAGCTCAGACAGTAAGCCTTTACTGACAATTTCTGTCGTTTTCTTGCTGGTTTCTTCTTCTCTTGGCGCGCTGATATTTTTATAGCTCCTTTCCATTTTGCTGCCCTCAACAGAATGCTACGTCAAATCAATACACAGCTAACTGTTTGCGTCTCCTTCCGCTTTTTTGGGTGACCTAAGCGCTTCTTCTTCGTCTGTGTTTAGTGGCGGCTTGCATCTGGAAGCACGCTGTGTCACGCCAAACAAATAATTGCGCCAAAAACATAACGCAAGTTTTTAAAATTAATTAAAAGAAGCTTTGAGGCAGAAGATTTTGCCTCGTTTATTTTTCGTAATCGAATTACTCAAGAAACTCAAGGAATCG
Source organism: Clarias laeviceps (assembly GCA_030014305.1). Taxonomy (NCBI): domain Eukaryota; kingdom Metazoa; phylum Chordata; class Actinopteri; order Siluriformes; family Clariidae; genus Clarias; species Clarias laeviceps. The sequence goes on from JAQMYJ010000039.1 coordinate 27,054,888, forward strand.
TTTCAGCCCTAGTGTGTGTGTGTATGTGTGTGTGTCCCTGTTTCTGCCGCCTATTTGTCGTTAAGCTCAGTCTCCTGTTCTCGCGCTCTGTTTAGGCGCACTGTGTTGTGATTGGTTCAAATAGCATACTGCGGGAAAAGTTGGGAGCGTGCAAAAAAAATAAAAAAATAAATAAATCGCCTTAGTAAGGCGATTTAGAAATCGCGCATATTCACGTCACGATTTCGATATGATTTCAATTAATCGCACAGCCCTAATTACTACTATTATTATTACTACTGTACAATCATTTTAAAAAAGGTGGACACGCCGCACAACATTGAATTATTGTTTGTGACCATCGTGAAGTACATACAAAATTGATGCTTAAGCAACAGTGTGTTACAATGAAGGAAATAATTATAGTAGTATAAGCTCAGGTGAAACGAGTATAATTTTACATGATAAAGAGCAGTAGCGACTCACTTGGGGTTGACCATTTCCCCCTTTTCTTGCAGCGTCTCCAAAACTTCGTTTCCATTCAGAACCAGACATGCCTTTTCATTTTTTGCATCAAGCTCCACCAACATGTACTCCACCTGTGGGGGGGGGGGTTGGGTGGAGGGGGGGGGGACAACTGTGTAAAAGGTTCAACATGGAATTGTCCTAGCAGCCATCTTTAGATTGGCTGGTGTTAATATTACACTAACAACATCGTTTATCTTAAGTGTCTTACCTAACAATAACTGATTTAAACCATAAACTATGACTAGTAAATTAAATGTGTCAGTTTTATCTTCAACTGACTTTTGTACTTAAATAAATCAGATAATGTTTTATATATCTACTACTCAAATATTCTGAAGCAAAAAGTTTTAATAAGTAACAATATAGGACACCACTGTGATCTTTCACACTTTATTATCTCTGATCTCAACACTGAGTCCACTGTCTGGCCAGGGGATTAATCTAAAACTAACAACATTCCAGTGTGGCGCTCAGCACAAGTAACACAATTCTTATGTTACGTGTTGTATGGCTCAGATGAATTTTATGTCCTATATTTTAGAATTAAAATTTGCAATAAAAAAAAAAAGTCCTTCCTGTGTACAACATTTTTGCATTTTGCTGTGTAAAGTAACTGAAAATACAATCCACAAACTTCTCTCTAGCTCACACACACACACACATACACACACACAGAAGACAGAAGACAGAAATTCTGACTTAAAGTAAACTTCCAAATGGACATATCCTGCATAACTAAACATGCATAGATTTGCATACTTGATAAGGAAATATATAGATATAAAAAAGCATATTGTGAAGATGCTCAAGAGGAAAAACATTCCAAACATTTAAACAAACCTTTCTGTATAATTAATTAAGCTACACTACAAAAACGTTTTTTCTGCTTCTCCTCTAAAAGTTTTTAAATGAGACTTAATTACAGGCCAATTAGAGAAGTCCACAGACAGGGGTGAAGCACATGTTGCTTTTAATCAACACCCAAACACACATCAGCTCTACTGCTATCTCTGCAGCAATCAGTGTTGCCAGATTGGCAGGTTGCCTACTCAACTCAATATGAACTTTGATGACTTTGTATATTTCCTTGTATTTGTAGGGAATACAAACAACAAGCTTTGATGAATCTTTCTTTGCACGCTGCTGGGCTGTAAATGACTTTAAAAAGACTCTGGTTGCTTAGTCATGCCAGGCTCTCAGTTCACAAATTTTACATGCCCTCACCTCGGACAGCTACAAATATGTTTGCTTTTGTGGGTTTTGTCTCAAAATGGCTTTTCACATCACTGCTGTTTTATTAAGCCCATGTTTTAGAACATACGAGACAAACTGGTTTTAAACTTCCCACAGAAAGAATACACATATACTGATCTGTCCATTCATCTTTGAAGGTTCAGTTTTTATTGTCTACTTTTCTTTTCTTGGGGCAAGCAATGATCTGTCGTGCTTTGATTTCTTCTGCACTCTGTCCATACACAGTTATTCAACATGAGAGTTTACCATGTTGAGTTGTGCGTACAGCCATGACCGCCTCAAGAGAAAAAAAAAAGCACTAGATTGCTGTTATATTAAATTTCTCTCATTTATCAGAAAAGCAAAAGGGCCCGGATAGAACTGTCAGTCCAGATCTGGACCACGGTCCACCAGTTTTACACGTCCGTATTAAACCTGTTTCCAAAACCTTTTTGAGGATGTCCAGGCCACTTGTTATTTTTCCACGTGTTTACAATCTGCATTAACCATAAAAAACATGTGTCATGTCCTTCTGGGCTGTGAAGAAATTTGCTGTAAACATAAAGGAGGACTAACAGGTCCTTGCATGACTTAAAGTATATTCAAAAACAAAAAAGGCATACTTATGTTTGCCCATTCATCATGAACTAGGTGAAGGATTGGGTGGAGCATGACAGAGCAGGTAAAGGCAGAGTCTCAAAAACTACATGTTGTAGCTTTAAAAAGGTCATATTATGCCATTTTAAAGGTTGCTAATATTGCTTAATGAGTCTCTTAAAACAGGTTTACATGTATGCAAGTTCAAAAAACACTTTAGTTTTCTCCAAAAATAGATTTAATTTTACCCCATTTCTAAATGATTCGTAAACGACTCGTGTGAAGCAGTTCGAAGATTCAGCCTGTCTAAACACCTCCTTTCCTGAAAAACGAAACACCCATTACCATAACTGAACGACGGCTCTGGAGACCCGTCAAATACAGCTACATGACACACTGCATGAAAGATCATATTTGAAAAAGCATAATAGGGGCTGTTTAAGAAAATACACTCACTTTCTCTCTCCCCTTTTCTCTTATCCTACAGTGGGTTGTGGGAGGCCTGGAGCCTATAGTAGGGGTACTAGACAGGGTACACCCTAGAAGCCAGAGTACATAGAGGAAGCCCACGAAGAACGGGGGAACATGCAAACTCTGTGCATGCAGACCCGAAGCAGAGACTCAAGAGCTCCATCAGGCTGCCTTAAGGGAATACAGTGATACCTTGGCACACAAACGCCCCACCTCACAAATTCTCATCAAAAGAACTGAAAATTTTCAAGCAATATATGATTTATAATGGAATTTGACTTTATATCATAATGACAGAGTGCGACTGATTGACATGCACATATACAAATGTGGGTTTAAAAACTTTAAAGCCTGCCTGTGGGTTTAAAAACTTTAAAGCCTAACTTAAAGACCAAGTGTATTAGTGTCTTATTAGTGTAGTGTTAAATTCTGTCTTATAAGGGTTCCAAATTTTAGAATCAAAATATAGAACCCTTTGCAATTATCCAAGACTTAACTAAAAATGACAGCAAGACGATATTATCACACATTGGTTTGTAGTGCTTTAATGTTGATGTTACCTTGAGTGACACATTCAGCAAACCCAAACACAATGTGTGGTGAGTTTGCGCAGGTCCAGTCTCATCACAGGACACTATAAGGTGTGTAGACACGAGGTATGTTTTTAGCCAGTGTTTGTAACAGGGAGGAGGAGGACTGTTGTGATTTTAGTCAAACACTAACGTTGGTTCTTTGGTTTTAGAAAAGATAATCTGTCCAAACTTTGTTTCCGAGTTACACGTTAAATATCCAACACGGAGGCTTTGAATAGAAACTATTACAAACACTGCTGCCTTTTGAGAGGATAACGTAACTACTCACTCACCTCATCTCCCCATTTTAGCACATCCTTCTGCCTGTCCTTCACCTTGTTGTAGATGTTGAGAAACTGTAGAATGCCGTGTTTCCTGACATGGTCGGCATATTTCTTGGTCTCTGTCCAGTTAAGCGGGGAGCCTTGAGACAGCAAGCCCATTAGCACGACCGGCAGAAACTTTCCCACACAGACAGGAGACTCACCGACGCGAGATACTTTATTCGGGGCTAGCGAAGGACAAATTTAAAACCTCACCTCAGCGATAAATGAATGAATAAACCGCGATGAAAAGAAGCGACAATGAGTTACACTCACTAGCCTGCTAGCACACAGAGCGAAAGAGAGGGAGGGAGGCCGTTCCGTGTTTATACGTCGCGTCCTCGCTAAAAACAGATCTTGCAGTTGTATGCGACAAAAGCAAGAACAGTGACAAGTGGTGCTGTTGCGTGCGACACCGAGGCTCCGGAGCTCCACGCACGGCTTACGCAAATCACTGTGAACAAAAGTACCTCCCTCGTGCACACTGAGAAGCCGAGTGCAGTTTGAGGACAGTTCCCCCTCGCGCGAGACTCGACGTTGATACAGGCCACGTGACCGCGTTAGGCCGCGGTGCGTCATCTCATGACTAAGCAATTCTCCGCGCTTTTTTTTCCCGGAGACTGGTTCAACGTCGGTAGGCTGTTGTCAAGACAACGGCGTTCGTGCTGGAGCAGCCGCTCATCATGACATTGCAAAAAATTATACGTCCTTTTGTTTTTTATTTAAAAGTATTTTCTAGAAAAAAAATTTTTTTGGTAGGTTTATTTTCTCCCCAGTGATTTAAGTAATAATTATTTTTTGACAGCACTCATCTTCTCTGGTCTCTAGGGTGGGGGGCACGAGACAGGGTCCACCCTGGACAGGGTGCCAATCTATCACAGGGCTACAGGCAATTGGGGAATGCCAGTTAGACTATTCAGCCTGTCTTTGGACTGTGGGAGGAAACTGGAGCACCCAGGAGAAACCCACCGAACACAGGGAGAACATGCAAACTCTGTGTGCACAAAGGTGAGAATTGAACCTGTCCGAGAATCGAACCCGGACCCTGGAGGTGAAAGGCAACAGTGCCAACCGCTAAGCCACTGTGCTGTCTTTTGGACAACATTCCTAAGCAAATGTAAGAATTACTGAAACCTCTTAAAACCTTAAAGCTTGATCAGACCATCACCACAATTCAATTCTTCCTTTTTTTGTTTGACCAAATCAGAAATAAAGCTTTTGAATTTTGTGACATTTTTGCACGTCATGCTGGGCGGCTCAATTGCGTAGGGGTTAGCACAGTGGCCTCGCACCTCCAGGAGTTGGGGTTCGAGGTTCCGCCTTGGGTCTGTGTGTGCATTGAGTTTGCATGTTCTTCTTGTGCTTGGGGGTTTCCTCCAGGTATTCTAGTTTCATTCCACAGTGCAAAGATATGCTGATTAGGTTTATTGGCGTTCCCAAATTGCCCGTAATGTGTGTGTGTGTGTGTGTGTGTGCGCGTGCGTGTGTGTGGTCTGCAATGGATTGACACCCTGTCCAGGGTGTCCCCCGGCTTGTGTCCTAAGTCTCCTAGGATAGGCTCAAGGTTCCCATGTCCCTGTACACAGGATGAAGCGGTATGGAAAATGAATGAATTAATGCTGTAAAGCGAATATCATGTGTTTACATGGCACATTCTAATGAAAATGTCCTTGAGGAGTTGTACATATTGACCCCTCTAAAAATCCTGTTGTTCTAATCGGCTGCCAAATACAGAAATGCTGGTAGACCATCTTACCGGCTGGTTTAAACTCCTTCAGCCTCAGAAGAGCTCAGATTTTGTATACAAACCTGGGCTGTAGATTCACTACTTTCAGCCAGGTCCATAAGTATTTGGACAGTGTGAAAATTATACATATTTCTACCTTCTGTACCACCACCACAGTGAATGAGAAATGAAGAAATCAAGATGTACTTGAAGTGTAGACTTTCAGATATTAAGGAGATAAAAGACTTGGAGTTGATTCCAAGTAGCAAATTTGCATCTGTTAGCTGTTCCTGTGAACCCTCAATATGCAGTCCAAAGAGGTGCCCATGCAAGAGAAGGAGGCCATCATTAAAAATTTATTAGAGAGATAGCACAAGCATCAAGACTGACCAGTTCAACAATCTGGTACATTTCTAAAAGGAAGAAATGCACTGGTTAGTTCAGCAGCACTGAAAGGTTATCCACTTAAGTGGATAATTACAGAACTTAAATTTAAAGTTTATTATGGTGGTGTACAGAGGCAAAAATGCTAATACTTATGGACCTAACTGTACAGTATGTTCACAAAATGTCAATAATTTGATTAAATATGAATAAAGAAAGTCAGGAAGCAAAGTAAGGTGTATTATTGTGAAAAGCTGGGAAAGACTTGTAAAATGGTTAAACAATTAAAATATGTCAGTCTGTCAGTGAATGATAATTTTATCAGGAAATCAAGACTAATAAAAAAAATTAAAAAAAAGACATCAGCAACATTTTATAGGAACTTTTTAATAAATATGCAGAACATGTACAATGAATCAGCATAAATACAAATGTTTCTCTTCTCAAATCAGTCACATTTTAAAAACAATACTGTCGTTGTGCAGTTGTCACATTGTTCAGTTTCCAAGGACCTATGAATATTTTAATACGTGAGCTGGTAGGAATAATCATAAATCATTACTGCTTATGTAGTCAGCTCAGGCACTTATCTTTGATTCCATTAACCTCTTAGTCATTTTACCCAACATACTATTCCTGTCGAACCTTCCCTCTCTGATTTTTCTAAAGATTCTATTAAAGGCTTTTTTTTTTTCATTTTACTGTTTACCACCAATCAAAGTGTAAGACGGGAAAGTAAACTGCTTCTATTACACCTACACCGGGCAGGTAGGACCACCGAAAATGAAATGCTCAGTTCTCAACACCATTACATTTTTAACATAACCTATCATGGCATCACAAAGCACAGGATTTAATGTTCATCAATAGTGAAGAAGATTTTAGGTTTTTAGGTAAATAGCTTTTGTATATTATTGGCTTCATTGGAACTCAGTACATGAATATCATACTTTTGTGACTTGAGATCATGTTCTACACCCTTCATGATGTATCGTCAACTGCATCAGTGTCGAAAAAATCTATTGGAAAGGGCTGATGAAATAATTATAAGCCTTGGCCCCATTAAAAAAAAAAAACTATTAGGTGAATTATGCCTAAATATACTCATTCAGAAAATTCTTACCACTGTTTGTACAACACAAAAAAATCAATCTCCAAACAAAACTTCATTTTATTTTGTTTGTTCTTATAATTTGAACAGTTTTAATACTTGCAAATCCATTTAGCATACTGAACAATCCAGATTTGATCCACATTGAAGTAATACTTTTATATACTGTTTTAATATGCGTTGCTTGCTAAAATTAAAACAGAATATGAAACTGAAATTACAATACATTTCTAAAAAACATTTTGTTGTTTATAAAAAATGTGTTGTATTTTGATAAATGTGTATGATTGGCCTGAGAGTGAAAAATATTTCACAGTTGGAAGGAAAAGCTTAACGTATATTATGTATTATCAAGATAGCTATATTCCCCTATCCTATCCTGTCACCTATATACTGACTGGAGCAGATGATACTGAGCTAGCCCTGGATTCTCGTGTTTTGCGAGTGGGGATGGTAAGAACACAGCATGAGATGCCCACTGTAGCCTCGGGCAACTCATCATCCTCAGTCCATTCATTAAGGTCGGGGTTGTATACCTGAATGCATTTCTTGTACTTTTTCTCTATCTCGTTCCATCCTCCCAGGAGGTAAATCTTATTATTCAGTGCGGCCACACCTGCAGTGCTCACTCCTGTGTGCAAGGGGGCAACGTAGCTCCATTGGCCTGAATGAGGGTTGAAACATTCAACTGGCAAGACATCAACCCTCTCTCCGCGCCCTCCAAGCTGGCTACCACCAAGAACATAGGCCCGATCGCCAACAGTGGTTGCACAATGCCAGCCTCTTGGAGTGCTCAGGCTGTTTTTATCCTGCCAACTATCTGTTGATGGGTCATAAGAACAGACAGCCCTGGAGTAGGCATTGTTGATGTACCCTCCAGTTACCAAGATCTTGCCATCAATGACTGTGCTAGCATGACAGCATCTTGGTACCTCCATGGGTGCTTTCAACTGCCACTGGTTAGAGGATGGGACATAACATTCAACTGAAGCCTGGCAGCCATCTGAGTTGCGTCCACCAACAGCAAACAGGAGACCATTAAAGGTGTTGATGCTGAAATGTGTACGCTTTTGAATCATGCTGGTGAGATGGATCCATGAGTTGAATCGGGGGTCATATCTGTATAGAAAAATTACATTAATTTACTCATTCATTTTGAGCCAATTTCTAAAAAGCAGACAGAAACACAACAGGGAAAACATTTACCTGCAGAAATTGCTAACAGCATGCTTTGCTTGGTTCCTAGCATCATTCTGATCTTCACCACCAGCCACATAGAGGAAGCCATCCAGGACAGCCACACACTGATTGAAGCTTTTTGCAGGCATCTCAGCCAGCCTGTTCCAAATGTTGTCCTCATCCCTATAGAGAATGTCCCTGCTGAGTGATTTTTCGGTCAAGGCAGGTCGTCCACCGACAGTAAGCAGTACTTTTTGGCCACCACGGACCTTGGTTCTTCTGGACTGCAGGATGTTTTGTTGGTATGGCAGCAGATGGTAATTCATGGCATCCACCAGGAGACGATGACACTCTGGATCTTGCATCATCCTAGGAACAGTTTGCACATGGCTGACCAGATCCTGAGCTGAAATGGTGCCAAAGCGAATGTGCGTTAACAGGTCTGGTGCATACTTCAGTCTCTTCTCATCAAAGTCCAACCACTTGACTGCAATCTGAAAGGCTGTGAGTTCTGAGGGTAGTTGCAAGGAGTCATCTGTTAAGAAGTCGCAAATCTGCTCATAGGTGAGCTTCAAGAATTGTTCCATCTCTGAGAACTCAATGAAATTCTCACGCATGAACTTCTGAGCTGCCTCCTTTGTTTCTTTTAGGTTGTATGTATCTGCGATGTTGACTACATACATACAGTTTTCAACACTTATCTGCTGCATTAGGAAGTCACTGCACATCTTAACTAGGGTGTGAATCTGCAAAAGCAAGGCTGCTGAGATCGTGCTGCCAATGGTGTAGAGTGACAAGGTCAGTTTTCCGGAGTAGGCATATGTGATGGCCGTGGCCAAACCAACTGGGGACAGCTCATTGAGATCAATCTTTTGAAGGGATGGATCCTTCTTGAGAATGTTATGGATATGCTCACTACAAGATGCCATAACAACTTTGTGAACATCAAAGGACTTAGACTTGGTTGCTATTGTCAGATCACACAGGAAGCTGTCCTGTCTCATGTTACTAAGGCCCTCCAAGAGATTAGGGGCATAGACAGGGTCATTGACCTCTGTTGAGATGCAGCTAAAGCCATTGCCACCTTCTAGAAGAGTGTTTAGCCCATTGATTTTATTGACTGGGCTGTCTTCCACCATGATTGTCATCTCATTGATGTCTGCTTTATTCTTCTTTGCGGCCTTGTTCTTTTTGGGTGCCATGACTGTAGCAGGGGGTCACAGCCCAGACCTAAAATAAGGGGAAAAAATGTTAGTGGTCATTGTCAGAGAACTGTTAACATTTATGATTAATAACCTTTTTTTTTTTGGGGAATTTTAAAATAAGAAGCATGATGTAATTGCAGTAAACATACTTATTTGTACACCCATGTAGCATCAAGGGTAGACATTTCGTACTTTTGTTGTGTATTTTTAACCACAGCATTGGCGCCATTTAATTAACCTTCTGAGACCAAAACTAATATAATTAATTATATTTTATATTTTATAATAATAAATTAAGATTTCTTTCTACTGAACTTGGTCAATATATTTAAAAGGGAAGAAAAGAGTAATGTCCAATGGTCCTCATATATGAATCTTACAATGTAGTTGGGAGTAAATGTGATAAGAGAACAGTTGTGTCTCATGATGTTTAAAACCATTGGAAAACATTTCAATTTAACTATTAAAAGGTAAATCTCCTGTATCTTTTTTCAAGGTAAACTATACAGGTACAAAACATGATGGTAAAAATCTATACAGCTATGACAGCGATGTTCCACAAAATCCCAACTTAGATCTATAGAACTAGAAAAGATGAAAAAAGATACGCATGTTATTATGTTATTAAACTTTTACTTTGTTTAAAAAATGTTTCCTTTTATATAAAATTCAATCAGTCTTTCAGAATTCCCTTATTCATACGCGGCAATAACAGTTTACAATTTACACAAGAGCTCATTAAGAATAATAGTCTAAAATCTAAAGAAAGGACAACAGCATTTTTAAATTAAACTGAAGACTTTCATAAAAATTTTATTGATCTGTAAAAGTGAGCTTTTATGTAGATTCTCTTTACAATGTGTGACATAATATTGCAAATGCTGGGTCCCATTTGTGTCCCAAGAGATCTACCTACAGACATGTTTAGTTTAAATGGTGGAAAGTCTGTGGCCTTTTTATTTGTTCAAGTGAGATGTTTCACACACATTCTATTCATTCATTTTAGGCTGTGCTGTTAAGAGCTGTCATTATAATGTGATTTTGTTAACAGTGGTTGAAAAATGTTTGCCCTGACTGAGTATTTTGAAATGAACAAGCGAAGATTGTGAAGACAAAGTACATCATAATTAGCATAATTCCATGCTGAAAATTGGGACAGGGGGTACTGGAGAGCAGTCTTTGAATGTTGTCATCTTGATTTATTGTCAGGTACAGGAAGAATAATTATCATCTAGGATCATTTTGGTACTCTTTCTCAGCTTTCCAGATGAGCTCAAAAAAAAATTTGCTCACTGAGCTTTTCTGACATCAGTAAAGCTTCACCAGAACCTGTTTTAAAGAATTGTTCTCCATAGAACAATTAACATAGAATAATTTCTACAGAACAGTATCACTATACAAATATCCTGCATAAATTAAGTATTAAATACGTGTAGGAGTTTCATTCTTTAGGCATTTTTATGCCACATAAAGACACCATTGGCGTCTTATAAAGAACTAAGTGACAGATAACGTTAGGTATTTTAAAACTATGTGTACATTTTATATGTTTATACTGTTACCAAACATTATATCTAAGAATAATGTTAGTTCAACATTTGAGTAAAAAACAGAATGCCCTCTTTAAAGAGCTGCTATCGCAAGATATTGTGCATCAACATGCCTGTCTTTGCATCTGTCACAGCTTATCACTAGGATGTCCAGGAATAGCAGCAGCCCTGGATCGTTTACCCTAACAGTCCTTTTATAGACGTTCTGTCATGGTGTACATGCATGCGCACATCAAACATGTTTTTCGCTAAACTGTTTTTAAATTTTTAAACTGTATAAATCTAACATTGTATTGAATGTAGCAAACTTTATAAACAATCTTTGATCAGCTTCTTTTAAACTGCCATGCCTTAATTTGCATCCCAGCTTGTTTGAAATAAACTGTTCACATGTGACAGCTGCTCTGTCAAGAGCAAGAAAGTGTCATTAGTGTATTATAACAGATTACATCAGTCTGTTTATTAATTAACTGAGATACTTACTTTATTGTCTAAAGATCAGACAACACTTTGCAACGACATTTTGCAAGTTCTTTTTATTGATTCTCTTAGATCTATGCTTAGCTATAACTATAAAGAAAACAACACTGCAGAGTTTAGGATTTAAGATTTACTTTTAAGCATTTTAAGCAGGTAAAAAAGGTGCTTTTGCTTACCTATGCTGAGATGAAGTGGATGCCGGTGAGGGAAGGACTCGCACCTCCACGTTGGTGTGCAGGAGAAGGACAGACAGTCGCAGAGAGAGAGAGAGAGAGAGAGAGAGAGAGAGAGAGACGCTGTAGCTCCGGTCAGGTGGTCAAAGATGAACCCCTCCTCCCTCCACTGAGTGAGAAGACCTCTCTCTTTACTCCTTAATGTCACACATCCCCAATTCATCTCATTAATGGTGTGAGGAATGTTTACAGATCATACAGACTCACAAATCCGCTAGAAAATGTCAAGTATCATTTTTAAAACGATAATTAAGCATTGTAGAGCAAGCTCATAAGAATTATAAAAGTTAAGGACCCTATTAACATATTTCTAATAATTCTTAATGCTAATAATTAATACAATTAATTGTAGTATTCATAAACACCATTCAGGAATTAACCCCATTATTAACCCCACTTTTCATGTTAGTACACTTCAGTACAATTTAATGCACTAGCAAATTCATGTAAAAATAAATTAATAAATAAAAATGCATGGGGTTCATCCCAGAGAAACACAGAGGAAGAACTATAACGGGCTAGTAAGAGTACTTATTATGGCCTAGTTTGTTACACTTGTCCAATATCAGCTTTTCTTATGCCACATGATAACAATTGTTATACTTTATTTGTATTTTGGTTGTATTATGGTAGGGTTATAGAAAATAAGGTGGCCTATGGAGTCTTTTGTCATATATGTGAAACTTTATATGCTGTCTTGACAAGAGTTCACAGTGTGTGTAAGGGAAGAAAACATTTTTAAGTGTCTTGAAGTTAACATTAAAACCAGTAAGGTTTTGGGTTTCCTTTGTGCCACTCGGGCAGCTCTGGCCCCTCAGACTGTGGCTCAGTGGGGACTCTAGTGTGTGCTGAAGTGTCTGGTACCAGGAGATCCTTTGGGTGCTGTCGGTTGTATGGTGGGGACTTTGTGGATCAGACATGTTTGTCTGGGGCATCTCAGATTGGGACCTGAGGAGTTTGGAGGCCTGGTTGGTGACCTTGGGATCTTTGCCTGCTGGGCCCAATGCCTGGTGGCCTGGAGCACACTGGGTATTTTAGTGCCTTTCTTTCGTGCCGACCTTTGACTTTTTTTGCCGATTTGTGCGCCATTGGCTTTTCTGTGGGAGCTAACAGGGTAGGCTGGCCTTTGGTGCCCGTGGGATGGTGAGCCTTGGGTGCCAATGATACTGTCACCAGTTTGCTGGTGTATAGTGATCAGTGTTTTTCAGTTTACCTGGTGGTAAGGCTGATGTTATGGCTGATTTGTGTCTGTCTATCTGTCTGAATTTCTGTCTGTATGTATGTCCTTAGTAGGGTGTACGCATTTATAAAACCTCTATTTATGCTATATCTAGATAACATGTACAGCCTTTTAGTTAAATTTTAGTCTATCAATAATATGCAAATAGTTTCCGTTTGTGACGTGACCCAGTATTCTACTGCATTAAGTGAGAATGTCCAAGCAACTAACAATAATTTTTACAAGATATGGTTTTTTTTGTCTCTCTCTTTTTTTCTTTTTCTTTTTAATTACAAAAGTTAATTACAAAGGTGGCACAGTGGCTTAGTAGTTAGCACTGTCGCCTTGCTCTTCTAGAGTCCGTGTTCGAATCCCAGTCAGGTTCGATTCCTACCTCTGTGTTCTCACCGTGCTTGGTGGGTTTCCTCTGGGTACTTTGGTTTCTTCTCACAGTCCAACGACACCCTGCACCCCCTGTCCAGGGGGGTACCCTGCCTTGTGCCCTAAATTACCTGGGATAGGCTCCAGCCCTCTGCGACCCATACTGTATACAATAATAAGCGGTATAGACGATGAGTGTTTATTTAAAATGCTTCTTAGCTTGTTTTGTTAATCTTACCAATAAAGTAGGACTTAACATCAATATCACACCCACCTTAGCAACTTTTAATTAAACTGATTTTTTTATTATTAATTTGATTATTTTGTTCTACATTTACATTTTACATTTAGGCATTTGGCAGATGCTCTTATCCAGAGCGACTTACAAAAAGTGCTTTAAAGTTTACATCACTGAATAGATACTTACACTGGGTTAATAACTAAGTCCCATTAGTCAAAGCGCCTACACGAGCCTAGTTTGTGTGGAAAAACAAGTAAGCTGTTAACGAAAGGTTTCTGCGCGCTTCACTTTAGTACAGAATTTATTCTTCATATATTGTTATAATACTAATTTTCTAAACAACATATTAAAAGCAGTTCTACTTATAGCTTTATGAAGGTAATTAATAATTGACAATACAATTTAATCTCGTCAAATACACCGCCCATAGATTTGTGGTGCACAGTTTCCTGATAAGGTCACGGTAATAAAGTTACCAAATCCGGACAATGAACACTCTCTGTATTATTTAATGAAGAAAGTGATACTCCGAGGCGCTGGGACACGCCGGTCTCCGCCTGTATAAAAATGCCGGCGGCAGGCGGCTGCTCCTCGGCTTGCCGTGATACTGTCGCCCGCCATGGCGTCGACAGACGTTAAAAAAGTGTTGGAGCTGAAACTTCAGCTGAAAGAAAGCACCGAAGGACACACGGTATTGTTTTTGCTCGCACTTCAGCTCACCACAAACATGAGAATTAAACGTTTTTCAGCATACGTGGTGTAAGACTAGGCAGCATTTCTTTGGAGCATGCAAACACCGCGTATGTTTATCACTTGTGTAATGATTTTTGGTGGCGCTGAATAAGAGTCAGAGTGTAAATGGATACAAGTGTTTAACATGCAGACAGATATTCAAAATGCTGTTATGTAAAAAGTGAGGAATCCATGGCTAAGTTTTGCTTTAGGTTGTACAAGTTTACAAGTGAGGAGGTTTTGCTGTTTAAAATCGCACCGTTTCCATAGGGTTTGTGGTTTGTGCTCATGCAGGTGGACAGGCTTTTTGCTCCTGCCCAGTGGGACATGGTAAAGGGGGTTGGGATACTAGTGCCCAGGCCTAAAAATACGACAGCAGTTGTCTCGCTGCCTGTCCAGCTGTCAATCTAAAGGAAAGCATTAGAAAGCAGTAAAGCAATTAGTTGCTCTGTATGACTTAATGAATTGGTCAGTGTTTGCTGCCACATTTCCTTCCCAAAACAAAACTCGCATCCTTGTAATATTTACAGGTTTTTATTTTTTACTTTGCACACACACACATGCTTCCTGTTCTTTTCCAACCTCTTCAGTAGGGTGTAGTGCCATTACCCAATTATAGCACTTTGCCAGCTGAGTAGCTGCATGTGTGGTTTTTGCCATACATAGTGACTGCTTGCTCAGCACAATCTAGCTTTATGTTGAAGTGTCAAGATGGACCTGGCTGCAGGCCTTAAATGGAGTGCATTGGATTCCTGTGTTTAGAAAAAAAAGTTCATTGAATATGAAATACAAAAAAACTCAGGTTAATCCATTCACAGCATGAACACAAATACTGCAACTTTCTAGAATTATAACCGTTTCCTTTTAACTGCAGCTTGTGAAGACCTTGAAGAAGCTTCAAGAACTGGATATAACCCTTGAAATTCTTGCTGTAAGAAAACCATAATGTAATTTATCATTATATAAAATGTTAATTATTTCCAATTATTAATTCGACATTGTTTCAGGCTTCTAAATGCAAACTTGAAATTTTCTTATGCAATTAGGAGACTGGGATTGGTAAAGTGGTAAACTCCTTTCGCAAACATGATGATGCAGGGGAAGTGGCCAAAACATTAGTGCATCGATGGAAAAAATTGGTTCCGAATCCAAGGTAAGGTATTAAAAAAAATGCATTTTAAGATATTTACAGTATTATTTGATTTAATGAGTCATTTCCTACTTGATGTTTAAGTATTACACGGAATCATCCACCCGCTCCAAAGGAACCATCTAAAACTGAAAATCAACAAATGGGCCAAGATGAAAAGACTCAGGCTTTACAGAATGACGTCCGTTCCGAAAGGAAGCCTAAGAATGAAAACTCAGTTTCTGAATGCACACTTTCAAAGCATGATGATGGTAAAAGTAAAGTGAAGCCAACCACAAATAAATTGAAAGACTGCGTAGATGACAAAAAAGATGTCACAAAGAAGGACTCTGATGTGGGCTTAATGTCAAAGATTTCAGTCACAGATGGAAAATCAAAAGAGAAATCAACCAGCAACTTGCATGCAGAGCGGAAGGATGAGGGCAAGCATAACGTTTCTGATTTATTAAATAAATATAGGCCTAAAATGTTCACAAAAGGCAAGAATAGTTATTTGAAGGAAGAAAGCAATTTGAGTAATGAACAAAAAGGTAAAAAAGGTGAGAAAAGGAAAGAAAAAGCATCAAAGGTGGAGAAGGACGTTGCAAGTGATGGCTTTGAAACACCGTCCATGTCTTTTGAGGATTATTTGAGTTATGATCTTGGAACTCCAAAACGGAAACGTGAAAGTAAAAACCCGAAGCGCATTAAGATTGACCAAAAACGGGATGTTGAAACGTGCAACTCCAACACAAAGTCAGGAAAATCCATTACAGAAGCCCCAACTACAGTGGTAATTATACAGGATAATTATATACATTATTTGTAAACTAAGGCTGTCTTTTTATTTATTTTATTTTTTTATTGGATGCATTTTATTCTTTAGGCCTCAAGGAAATGTGTGATGGACTTGCTTAATGTGCCATTGCCCACAATTTCTCCAGAGTGTGAGGATTCTTCTCACTATCAGTACTTTATAGAAAAGAAAGGTTTGTTTTATTCATTATTGTATTTATTTATTAGGGGGGCTAGCAGAGGTTTAAGGTTCTTTATATATAGCCAGTTAGTCAAAAAATTATTAGTGTCTACTTCATGGCACACCTGTCAGGAACGAACAGTAAACTGACACTGCAGTTGCCACAGACAGACCATTAGGGTTGAAGATCCTGAAACTTCACCTGGTCTTTTCCCATTTTTCAGCAGTCCAGTTTTGTACTGAATTCCCAGTTCTTGATTGACATCAGTGGAACTTGATGTAGTCTTCTGCCGTTATAGATTATCTGCCTCTTGTTGTGCGGTACATTCTGAGATGCATTTTATGCTCATCATGGTTGTAAAGTGCTTTAACTGGTTTAACCTGTCACTTCCTGACTCCCTATTTATTTATTATTTTCAAATAAAATTATTCTCCTTTACACATTTGTGTGCAAAGACTTTAACTCAAGTCTGTTATGAAAAGAAATTTCTAAAATAGTCAAACCAGCCTGTCTGGTACCAGGAACCATTCCACAGTCAGGGCTAAAGAGAATAGATTTTTCTTTCCCTTATTCGAACATTTGATGTGTAAATTGACGCTCTTGAACTGCACAATTTTTAGTCGCACTGTCTTGGTTAATTGCAAGTGTAAAGAGGTTCATATATGGGTGTA
Organism: Clarias laeviceps; assembly: GCA_030014305.1. NCBI lineage: Eukaryota > Metazoa > Chordata > Actinopteri > Siluriformes > Clariidae > Clarias > Clarias laeviceps. The sequence goes on from JAQMYJ010000039.1 coordinate 27,071,809, forward strand.
TGTTTGTATTGGTTGCTGCAGTTGAAGAAAAGGTTGCAGAGGTTTGTGAAGAGGCCCCAGTGTTCACTGGTCAGCGGCTGAATAAGAAGATGCAGGTATACTCTGGGGCTAAGGTTGTGTACCTTCCCACCATGATGACCTTGTACCAGCAATGCATCCGAACACTACAGAACAACATTGATTGTGAGTGTGTTTAAGTGTCTTGGTTTCTTGTCATTTAAATGATGAATGTCAGAGTTTTCTTCTTCTTTTGTCTTTGTAGCGCTTTATGAAATTGGAGGTGTGCCATTTGAAATTTTGGAGCCTGTGCTGGAGCGGTGTACACCGGATCAGCTGCTGCGGATTGAAGAATACAATCCTGTATGGGGTTAAAATGAGGGATGCCTTTCATTTAAACTACCATGTCCTTTTTTTTTTTTTTTTTTTGCTTTTAGGCATGGTGACAATGTTCAATTTAAGTTATTTTGTTAACTTAAAAATGTTAAACCTAATATTAGCTTTATAAGTATATATGAATGTCTTAATGTTTAATATAATGATCAGCTACTGTTTAGGTTTATATTGCTTTTATGTTGAAGATTAAAAAAAACTAAACGGAGCATAATTTTGAAGAAATTGCCTTCAAAACCACTGCCCATAGTCAGTGTGGCGTCCTTGCAGTTGCAGCTAGTATTCGTTATTTTATTTTTTTCCCCCCATTAGTCCTTTTTGTTTTCATTGTTTCTATGCTCCTTCATATTCTTGCCCTGCAGATGTACATCGGTGTGACAGATCATCTGTGGGAGAGGCACTGCATCAGGGACTTTAGAAACGCCATATTGCAGGAATACGAGTCCTGGAGAGAAATGTACCTCCGACTATTTGAACAACGAGAACGCAAATTCCATGAGGTCACCAAGAGCATAGTCTCTGCTCACTCTGGGAAGCCCAAAGGTAAATGTTGTTAGTATACTGTAATCATGCCCAATGTTTAGATGCATCCTTCCCATTGGAGTCTTTGCTAAATAACTTGGTTAGCTCATAAATAGGCTGCTGCTGGCATTGGCCTGACTGTCTGTCAGCTTAGGCTATGTATAGGTTGGTGAACCTGTGGTGAAATTAAATTGTTCTATTGTGAGGTCAAACAGTGCTGGCGTGATATTCCCGGAATCTATTGCACTCAGACTTTTATCTAACGCTGAAAGTGCAGTGTGTGATACTTGTTCAGCTGTCAGCTATGTGACCTCAGTAAAAGCTTGACCATCAGATGACCTTTTGGTTATCGCCTGGGATGTGAGTGCATTACAGTACAGTACGTGTTGAGACCACAGCATTAACTGGTCTTTTTAAAGAAAGTCACAATTTATACATGGTATACATTCTAACAAGCCACCTTGTTTTCAAAAAGTAGTCGCAGTAAATTAATTAGGGTTTAGAGTAAAATAGTTTGGACTATGTGATCCTTATTGTGGAGCATTTGTTTTCTTTTGTCAAATGCTTTCCCAGCTGTGCTGTGTTTTCGGCTCCTCCTCAGGAAGACAGGTGAAAATGGCGTTTATTCATTCAGCTGCCAAGCCACCTAGAAACGTGCGTATCCAGCAGGAACTCCATGGCACTGCAGGCCCTGGTCTCCCTCATGCCGTAGAGAAAGTCAGGTCAGTTCTGTCTGACAGCCTTAATCATCCATCGGGTTTCATACTTTTGATGAGGTGTCAAAACAAACATGTTTTGAGTGTTTTAAAAGTGAGGATCACTTAAAAATAAACTTTTAAAATAAGACTAGGTGTGTTCTGTTTTTATTTTTCCTTTTTATAATGTTTGAGCACAGAGTTTTTGGTCAAGAATGTGATTTCTATGGAATAAATGCCTTAAGTGGTGTCATAGACTACGAGGAATGATGATAAACTATTGGTCTTTGTTCCTGTACTAGCTAGTCAAGGACTATGGACTTCATGTATATTGATCCAATGCCTAATCTATTTTCTTGTTTAAGTTACTTTACTTTAAATAACTTAACATGTCATCGTTTATGCAAATCTTAAACTATCTTGGGTCAAACTGAAAAAAGATCCCAAAGTCATTATCATGGTTTTTGTCACTCTTTTTACTCAGTGGAAGAATTACCGAGAATAGAGGTAGAACTGGCTTAACTGAGTCTCCTAAGCCCTTTAACACTGGATCAGGAGCCAGTCAGCCCCAAGACCCACGCAGGATCAGACGTGAGTGAGAGTGTCCATATCTGTCTTGTTTTAGAACAAGGATGTCGAATGATCTTTCTTCATAAAAGGCTGAATTTGAGAATTGTTCTAAAAAGTTCTACAAATGTCACTTTTGATACTACGTTACTGTATATTGTTAAACATTTTCATGTAAAATTTAGAGTAATTTGCTTCCAGGAAAGTAAATCATTTACAAACATTTTTATTAATGAACAGTAATATTGGGTAACATTTAATTAATGGTCATCCTTTTATTATAAATCCTTTTTTTTTTTTTTTTTTCAAACCTACAAAATCTTTGAACATTAGGCAGGATGCAACCAAACCTATAAAATAATAAACCATCATGTACATGTATAGATTTTAGTATAGTATTGTGTATATATAATAAAACTTTATAGAAGACTAGACTATTTTTATTAATTTTTTTATTTTTTGCTTACTGCTGTTTGCTCTTGCAAAAATGCGTTCCTTAAATCGAAAGGCATAAAGCCTTCTATTAAGCATAGCATTCAAAGAGTGTGGACAATAATCGAGCTCACTTAATATAAATGGTTTGCTGGTTTTCAGAGGAACATTTCTTTTCTGCCATCTTGGCCATTCTTTGTTGTGTTTTGTGCAACCAGCCAAGTTGCTAAAATTGCCCACTGAATATTTCTTTATATTGGGTTTCTCATGATATAAAGTTGGGTGGCACTGTGGCTTGTTGGTTAGCACGGTCACGTTGCATTTCCAGGGTTTGGGTTCAATTCCCGCCTCGGGTGTGTGAATGGAGTTTCTCTCTAGGTGCATGTGAGCGGTGAAAGATTAATTTTAACATCACTGAATAATATTGTAAGGATCTAGGTTTACTGATCAGTAATTCTTTCAGTGTTTTTGGTTTTGATTATAGGAGTGGCACCAATGATGGCGAAGTCTCTGAAAGCATTTAAGAAGCAGTTGGGACGCAGATGAAAGAAGAAGGTGATGGAATATATGGATAATACATGTAAACTTATAAACCCATGTGAAGTATTCTAAGGTACTTTCATTTTGTCATGACTTGGGAGGTTATGCATCTTTTTTTTTTTTAAACCTACTTCTGAGTATTTTTCTATATGGAAGGACAATATGCACTTATTTAAATCTGCATTAAGACACACTGCTGACTGTGCTGTAATGAAATGCATTGGGTAAATAAATTAAATCAAATGAAACTGCACATTTGTACGTCTCATTGTATTGTAACGGTGGACGATAACTTGGCCAGAACCTAGTGTAAAATGCCTTGTCTCCATCTAGTGGCTTGTAAATACTGATTCTGTTCCTAGTTCCCTGTAAAGGAACGTGCAGTCATGGAAAACCATTATTATTTTTTTTGTCTTTGTGAAATAAAGATGATTGATTTGATTTTCTAAAATGATCCAATGATATAAACAGTCAAAAAAAAAGGAAGACTTACTCAAGTATTGCACTCTTTATTGTACTGTTGCATGGTTTTCTTTCTTCTGTAGATAATTTCTAGAGTTATCACAAAGTTGTAACAGTGTGTGTGTGTGTATGTGTGTATATATA
>JAQMYJ010000039.1:27091784-27107432 GCA_030014305.1 Clarias laeviceps
GTCAGACTTTCTGTAATAGTTCTTGCAAGAACAGTATTGTCAAGTGCATTTGCAAAATCCGTCAAGCACCATAATGACCTACCTCTGCCGCAGATGAGAAGTTCATTTAGAGTCATCCAGAAAGAAATAAAGATCAGGAACAATCATGGACGGTACAAAATTTTGAACGGTAGTGTATATATATATGTGTGTGTGTGTGTGTGTGCTTATTGGAAACCTTGCCAGTGTGTGTAAGCAAGGAGGCTTCAAACATCAAACTGTGCATTCGGAATATAAGAATGACATTGCAAAAAATGTAAAACTCTCAAAATTAGAGTATTATTATTATTATTATTATTATTATTATTATTTTGGTCATAGAAACAACCGAAAACATGTGATTGTGTGTACTGTATCTGTGCTATTTCTTCACTTATGTAACCAATTCTTTTTTATTTTTCAATTCACCGTTTTTCGTCATGATTTGATGAATTTCGGTTAAACGTTTCAGGTAGCCTTCCACATGTTTCTTACAAAAAGTTGTTGGAATTTTAGCCCATTTCTTCTGGCAGAACTGGTGTAACTGACGTAGGTTTGTAGGACTTGCGCATTTGTCAGTTCTGCCGAGAATTCTTTTATTTGTTTGAGGGGAGGGCTTTGTGATGGCGACACCAAAACTTTGATGTTGTTGCAAATCTTTGGCAATTTCCTGGCTGATGTCTTAAGATGTAGCTTCAGTATATCTACAAAATCTTTCTTCCTCATGATGCCATCTATCAGTAAAGCAACCACACAACATAGTGCTCCAAGCCCTGTGCTTTGCATGGGGGATGGTTCTTCAGCTTGCAAACCTCCCTTTTTCCTCTAGACATTACCATGTTCATTATGGCCAAACAGTTCAATTCTTTTCATCAGACCAAAGGATTTTACTCCAAAGAGTAATATCCTTGTCCTCACGTGCAGCTGCACGCTGACATTTTTATATTAGCTTTGGAGCAGTAGTTTCTTCTTGGCTGAACAGCCTTTCAGGTTATATCGATATGATACTTTTGTACCTGTTTCCACTAGTGTCTTTACAATGTCCTTTGTGGTTCTGGGATTGATTTATACTTTTCGAATCAAAGAATGTTCAGCTCTTGTAGGCAGTAGTCTGTCCTGAGTGGTATGATGGCTGTGTGGTTGCGTTGTCTTTAAACTTGAGTAGTATTGTTTTCACAGATATACCAGTCATTTGGAAATTGCTCTCCAAAATTAACCAGGCTTGTGGAGGTCTTAGCTGATTTCTTTTTTTTCCCATTTGTCAAACAAAGTCGCCCTTGGTAAAGGTGGACCTTAAAACCATGACATAATTATTTATTTATTTTCCGAGCTAGTCACAGTCAACCGAGTGTAGGTAAATTCAGACCCCCTGGAATTATGATGCATAAAGTAGTGTTGAATTGCTAAAGCTATGATTTTTTTTTTCAAGATGAAACCTGTAGAGTGGTTAAGAAAATCAGTTTTGAAAAAATGACTTCAGACTAAGTGTATGTAAACTTGAACTTGAACTGCCTGAAGTCTAGGCAGGGTCTTATCACCTTTCAGTAAAATGTTTAGTTTTTGGTGCACATCTTCTTTTTAGAGAATACATGTTTTAAAGAGGATTATTTCCTTTCTTGTCAATGGTCATAAAAAACACAGACAGTTGCACTTTAGCTGACTTTAATGAGCACAATACTGTAAATGTGCATATAATTCAATTATTTTTGTCACAGAGTGACCTAGATTTGATGATGTAGGCTTATATATTGGGCAAATATTTTAGTCTAATATATTTAAACAATTTCAGACAGAAACAGTGTTGCAAGCAAGAAGCATTGCAAATATATACTATTAATGTCTGGGAAAAAAAATCTAAATATCTTGTTGACAGCTAAATTACTGCAGTTTTTTTCTCTGATGGTACAGGTATATTCCACAATAGCAATTATTGGGATTAATGGGGTTCAAGTTGTAAAAGATAGCATTAGACATTATTTTCACACATGGATTGGCCAGACAGAGTCCAGACCTTAACCCCATTGGAATGTTTGGTATGTGCTGAAGAAGGCTTGACGCAATGGTCTGACTCCCCCAAACATTAATAGGAGATCTTAAAAAGAGTTTGCAGATGAAACTCTGGACGGAAATAAATATTGTAACATTATGAAAAATCGACTTATCGAAACGGATCCATAATGTGTGGCGTAATGAAAGCAAAAGTTGAGCCAATAAGGTATTAGAGTGTGTGACTTTTTTGGGGGGCTGGGCAGTATATATTTACAGTTGGAAAGTATAAGTATAGTGTGTGTGTGTGTGTATATATATATATATATATATATATATCAGAACAGAAACGTGCAATGTCAAGTTTACATACACCTTAGCTAAATATATTTAAATTCAGTTTTTAACAACTATCTTAGGTCACTAAGGATCGCTACTTAAATTTAAAGAATGTGAAATGTCAGAATAATAGTTGCAAGAAAGATTTATCTCAGCTTTTATTCTCCTCATCATGTTCTAAGTGGGTCAGATATTTACATACACTTATTTGGTATTATTATAGTCTTATTTTTATAGTCTTAAAGTAGTTAAACTTTGGTTAACATTTCAGGTAGCCTTTTACAAGCTTCTTACTATGCTATGTTTACACATTGCATTGTTTTATAGGTGGCAGGATAGGTGTTGCACTGGCGTCTTGCACCTGCAGGGTCCAGGTTCGTTGTGCATGGAATTTGCATGTTCCCCCATGCTTGATGGTTTTCGAGCAGGCAAGCTGACAGAAACGACAGATATATCTCCATGGTGGAGAATATCCATTGCCTGATGTGCTGGATGGCATGTGGACAGAACAAACTGTCAAATAAATAAATAAATTAATTAATTAATTAAACATTTAAAAAACTTTGTAAATTGTAAATATATTAGATATCTCTGTACAATTTTTCCTTGCAGTAAAATCTTTTTATCTGTTCGTCATTCCACTCTACCCTACATTTATTGTTTTAGGTCATAAACAGTCATAAAAGCATTTCACTGCATATAAAACTGTGCATGGTTGTGTATAAACCTGGACCCTGAAGATCCAAGGCAACAGTGCCACTAACCACTAAGCCACTGTGCTGCAATATATACACAGTGTATATATATGATATACATTATATATAGAACTACTGTATATATATATATATATATATAGATAGATAGATAGATAGATAGACAAAGAGACATACTGTTTTTTATGAGAAAGTTTATGATTTTGTAAACTGCTTCTGGGTCACTATTAAAACTGGTGCAATAAAAACATCAGATTTGAAAAAAAGCCCAATCCCTTCCCTTAAAGCACGTGTTCAGAATAAACTTTTTATAAATTATTTTTTCGGACTATAAAATATATTAAAATGCATCATCAGGTTTTGCACAAACTTTTAAAGCCAGTGTCAGCACGAGTGCACACTGTCATTAAAGCAAAAAAAAAAAAAGACATATCAAATACTTTGATATTTATATATTTGCCTGTCTGTATTATCATTAACAGAGTTTTATTTACATATAATAATAATAATAATAATAATAATACCTCAAGCGATATATCAATTATAGTTTTATTGTCAAAATAATAGGTATTAAATATTTGCCCTTCCACCCCTGTAACATTTATTTATTAGAGCTAGGAGATTTATACAAAAGGTAATAAGTTAATAAGTCTGCAAAGTAAGTCTGTGATTTAAAAAAAAAGTCACATTGGATCTAATCTGTGGTATTGATATACATTTCAGCAATATATATATATTTAACTGTATCAATAAATGACCAGAATACTGTAGTGAATTAAACCAGGGTAATAAAATAAATCTGCTCTGAGGGGGTCGGGGCATTTGTTTAGCCACTGGATGCACTTGCAGAACTTTACTATCTACTATTTCACCATCTTCCTACCCAGTAGGTATTTTTAGACAGGTGACTATGACAGGGGATGTTTTACGAAATGTACTCGCGTTAACTTTTTTGAACATACATTGTGTTTAAACCCAAACATCAGGTTTGACGCAGCAGGTAGTCTCGGCAGCTCACCTCCTCCTGAACTCCGTGCGGAATTACACTTCCCTCCCTTCCGCTTCTCCAGGGGTGGGAGGGGGCTAAAAGAGTGGGAGGGGCTCCGGGAAAGCGTGACGCCAGCCTGGAATGAAGGAGTGATTGAGGGAGAGTGAGTGTTTTCCGGGTCAGAAAGTGGACTAAGAGGAAATAAATAAACTCCGGGACGCCGAAAACACGACGTGCATTAGACATGTAAACGATTTCGAGGAACGAAGTATGGAAAGTCTGTCAGCAATCCAGATGAGACGGATCGAGAGCGATGGAAGAAGGGACGGCGTTTGAGAAGTGGACTCGCTCAGTTACTGCGTGCAGGAGTGAAACCTGGCCCGGGACCTGGTCCATCGCCTGCGAGTGAAATTTGCATTAAAGCGCGACGATATTTATAACTAAGTTGCGAGCGCCTTTGACTCGAATAGTTAAAAGAACTTGAGTTGAGTTATCGCGCCTTGTGTCGGATCCGGGATGTTTAATTGTATCCCGCTGTGGCGGTGTAACCGTCATGTCGAGACCATCGACCGGCGCCACTGCTCGCTGCTCTTCGTCCCAGACGAGATTTATCGCTACAGCCGCAGTTTGGAAGAACTTTTGTTGGACGCGAACCAACTCCGAGACTTACCCAAGGTGAGCCAAAAAGGGAGGCTTAGTCCGGACCTGGGGGGAGATTCAATTCAGCAACTTGTATAACGAGCAAAACCTGTAGGATTTCATTTAGTATCACTGCGATCAGACCGATTCGATCCTTCTGTAGGGGATGAAAACAGCAGCCTTATGGTTATTAAATACTTTGTGTTATTACTAAAATGTTAAATGTGTTGTGTCTCAGTGTGATTTGAGCAGCCGCTCTCAACACCTAAAACTTTCAATCTCAAGGCCCAGGTTTGATCAGATCTTAAGACCTTCTGTCATGATGGAGAGCAAAGCGTCCAAGTTTACTTGCTCAACATATTTATGCTGTTATGTGTCAGTGTTGAGTTTTCATGTTCACTAAAGGTGACAAACGATCATCCAGGGTTAGTTCAGTGACACTAGAACAAGAAAAAGCTTTTTGTGGCAGAACATCCCAAAAGTGATCCACGGAAGGAAAGCTGGTGAACTGTCTACAGGGTCATGGACACCCATCATGGTACTACTTAGTTCAGTGACTCTAGAACAAGAAAAAGCTTTATTACATCAAATTATGATAATCGAATTAGGGCTGCAACTAATGATTATTTTGATAATTGATTAATCTGTCGATAATTTTTTTCGATGAATCGGATGAAAAACAAAAAAAGGAGAAAAGCATTCATTTCCAACCCTTTATTCAAAAACAGAACTAAAATTTTTAGAAAGTGCACAAACATGTTGCTCCTTGAACTGTTATAATAATAATAAAAAAAATGGACTAACACAAAAATCATAGACATGTATGCTTTACATCTGCCAAATATATACAGTGGAATCTTGGATTACGAGCATAATTAGTTTCGGAAGCAACTCGTATTCCAAAACACTCATAAACCAAATAAAAATTTTAAAAACACACTAACGGAATCACTGCTGTAAAGTAAAAATAAAACAAATTAACCTGCACTTTACCTTGGAAAAGAATCGCGACAGAGCAGAGAGAGTGTGTGTGTCTGTGAAGGTGTAAGTAGGAGGTGTGTGCGTGCGTGCGTGCACCCCATACTCTAAAAAGAAAGTGTTACAATTTTTTTGGAAAATTTTTTTAAAACAAGGAAATGCTTCAAGGTTATTTTATTTATATATATATATATATAAGTCCAATTCCTTCCCTTAAAGCATGTTCGGAATTACCATTTTATGTTTTTTTCATTTTTTTGATCTAAAATGCATCATCTGGTTTTACATAAATTTTTAAAGCTTGTGTCAGCTCGAGGAAAAGTAAAAAAGTGACATATCAAAAGAAATCAAAGTTCATGTTCATATTTTTTAAATTGTATTTTTCACAAAAGTTGTTGCTGATATTGTTTGTAACGAAAACCTTCATTATAAATTGGGGTGGAAAAAAAACCCTAAATATGCATGTTTTTTACTTTTATTCCTTTGTAAGCAAGAATCCAGATAGAAACAGTGTGCGACAAAGATGACCATGTTCATTAAAGAAGGAGTCCGTGATTTCAATACACTGTGTTCCAATACACTTTTTGTCTAATACAGCGAATATCTCTTCACGGTTCTCTAGCTGTCCATTCTGCCCGTGTGTGGGCTGAAAAAAAAAAAAGTCCAGTGTTCCTACACAGCGCTGGCTTTGTCAGTGGGAAGCAACACAAAGTGGCGCAGACTGCCCCAAACAACACAAATCCATCCAACCAGCAACAGGGGTCTTTCATGCTTGATGACACTTTATATTAATTAAAAGTGGGGACTTTTGAAGGAGTACTGTTTGGCTGGTGAGTTCAAATATCACAAGTCTTTCTCCAGGATTGCTGAATCCTGCATAATTGCGAACAAATCATTTACAAGGTAAAATTTACATGAAGTCGTGTTAATCCGACTAATTGTGTTAGTCTGGCTAAACACAGACTTTTAAAATGCATGTAAACATGTTAGTCCGACTGAAATCATATTAAATCGAGTCGGCCTAGCACACCCAGATAATGCGGTCGGGAGTCGAGCTTCTCCTTGCATGCATAACTCAATTGGATCCAGGAATCATCCTAATCACTCTGTGTGTCCCACTGTTCCCACCCATCCTGAAGACTTCAGATAACACCGTATAACACCGTAACCACAAATGATCTCATTTGTACAAAACAAAAAGCCTACAGCATGTACAAAATGTACAGAGGTGTAAAGTTGTCCATGATTTCACCACCCTAAATGCCTCTAGCTAACTTGTTTTTTTGATTGTTTTCTCTGGCATAGCAGGTTAAACAGGACTACAATACTAACAAGCTGAAAGGGGCCATCTATCGTAGAGGAGTCCAGCATACTTTGGTCAATAAATCGATTTCCCTTGCTGTGCTTGTATAATGCGTCAAGGACAGTAGTCAGATTAAATGGCCTATTCGCGCTACAACCATAGTTCGAGTTAACTGTGCCTGTAAGTGTACTGTCTGTCATCCGGAGATCACAAGTTTGAACACCAATGATGCTTCAGCTATTCCTACCTGAGTAGTGAAATTGGCCAAACTCTCATTGAGGAAGGGGCCTCCTTTACTCATGTGGGCATGTGTAAGCTCATGCATGCATACGTAGTCATTAGTGCTTACCTTCAAATGTGTTACACCACTCTCTGATGTTGCATGAGCAGCAGTTTGAAAATATGTGGTCGGCTGGCTTCACATGCCTCAGAAGAAGCATGTGATAGCCTTCAGTCTTCCTGCTTGGTAGCTGTCCTGTGATATGAGAGCTGCCTGATGGGTAGGGATTGGCCATGAAAAAAATATGGGAAAAGAATCCTCCTTGTTCTTCAGCTTGTTGACTTACACTTTTGTCAAATTTAGCAAATATCTCCCTATGGTCAGCTAGTTGTCCATTCTGCATACGGACTGAAAGAAAAGGTGCTTGTCCACAACCACTGGTCCAGTAAATGGAAAATAAACAAAGTGGCACAGACCATGCTACCCAACAACAGGTGGCGTGTTTCTGTTCATGCACAGGCCAATGGGAGGGAAGATGGCGGATGGAGGGGCAGTGTAAGTGTGAACAGCTATAAATCTTGCACATGCTAATGTGCTGGATGCCACTCATTGTCTGTTTCTGCTTGGCATGTGGGTTACATTAGTTTTGCTGTTTCACACATCTGAGATGCCGATATTGTTTTGTCTCACAAAAAAGTGACACACCAAATACTTACCTAATACCAAATAAGCAAATTTTTGTGATGTCTTATCCCCAACTGGTTATCTAGCAGGTCTGGGTATGTTGTGCAATTAAATTACTTTCTTTTCAGCTTACTTTCTAGTTTGCCAAGGTATACTGTGGTTGTGGTTGACACACACACACACACACACACACACACACTGATCAGCCATAACATTATGACTACCTGCCTAATATTGAGTATTTCCCCCCCTTTGCCACCAAACAGCAATGATCTGTGTGCACCTTTCTATTGGAACCAGCATTAACCTTTTCCTCAATGTGAGCTACAGTATAGTAGCTCTTCTATTGGATCGGACTACACAGGCCAACCTTTACTCCCCATACTTGGTGCCCATGATTCTGTCGACAGTTCACCGGTTTTCCTTCCTTGGATCACTTTTGGTGTGTCCTGACCACTGAGCTTGGGAACATTCCACAAGAGCTGCAATTTTGGAGTTGTTCTGACCCAGTTGTCTAAGCATCACAATTCGCCCCTTCTCACAGTTGCTACATTTTTAATATCTCATTACAATGGCGGCTGGAAGTGGGTGGGGTCTATTAGACAGCAAGTTGAAGCTTTTTTCTCTTGAAGTTGATGTACAGTATTGGAAACCGCAAAAATCGAATAGAAGGTCATAATGTTATGGCTGATCGGTTTATACTGTCACTGTGAATTATGGAGTGGAAAATGGAATTATAAAGAAAAAAAACCCTCTGATTTATGTTAGATTTGAGCTGTGTTTTGCTATAATCTTCCATAGTGCCCTGTGTATTAGCATCCAGGCCATTATATAAGCCCTTACATAGTAACAATGTAACATAGGGGGCATGACCCTATTTGGAAATGGACCTCTGTGAGATTTAATCTTGACCAGTCTGATCTGGGAGTGCTCATATATTCCTGATGAACTTAAGAACATCATCATTAACTTCTTTCATGTTGTCTTCCTCATTGGCTATAGACCTTGAAGGGAGGGGTTTATTTATTTGGCTTTTATGTTCTAATATCAACAATCTTTTTTTTTTTTTTTTCCAATATTGATTGCTATACCTTTAGGGCACACTCTAAAGTCACCCAGTCTTTCCTTATTAATAACGTAGTAAATAAAATGCCTTTGTTTGTTACACTGAAAATAATTGCCCTACGTCATAAAACCACTTCTCGTTTTTCTTTGCTGTAAACCGTCAGTACTTCATTAACTGAAGACTTGATGCCTCTATATCAAGAGTGTATCGAGCTGGCTGGTAGCTTTCATCGAGATTTCGGAAAAATGCATGATTCTGACTGGGTAATCCTGGATCTCACTGTAACGTCTGGGAGCCAATAAGATGCGATTAAACAAACTAAGAGAGATGTGTTTGTTTGATGTCTGGGCCACTAAATTTGGATCAGTTATAACGTTGATCTTTTATGCAAATCATTATAGCACAAACGATTACTGAGAACAAGGTTTTTTTGATGTGTATTATAATAAGCTCTGCTGTGTGCGTGTGTTATGTGAAGCACCCATGATGCATTTAGAACTGTCATATAATATCTCGGGTTTTTTTCCAAACCCAAATTCGCCCCATGACCAGCAGTTTTTAGATGTAATCTTATTCAACTGCATTTGTCACAGCTGATGTGTTTGTCATTTTCACAGTGAGGTAGGGCTCAGCAGGTTTGCGAAAATACCTTTCGAAATTTCATGAAAAATGGTCTATTGAGTTCCAACATAATAAATATTGCACCATTTCTTATGTTTTTTTTTTTTATGTATTTGAATGGACTTGGCAAAAAAAAAAAAAAACTTGTAATGGCACCATTTATCTTTTAAAATAAGACTTGTTTGAAATTTTAAAATATTTAAACTTTATTTTCCCTATTTGCTATAGATGGCACTGTTAATACTTGTCCAACTTGAAAGAAATGAACTCTTCTTTCTTTTTTGTAACGTAAAATGCCAGTGCCACTAAGCGTGTGGTGTCATATGCAAAGCCAAATTCCTTCCCCGGCTTCAGTGAAGGCAAATCAACATGGCATGCTCATGGCATCAGAAATAAACAAAACAGAGCTTCTTACCTTGAAACGAGTTATGCTGTACAGTGTATATACAACTGATGAATCAACATTCAAATATATTTATATGTTAAATCTGAACCACTGACTATACAGTTATCTGACTGAGGGGGTAAAACATCACTCATCTGAATTAGCTGCCTAGAATGTAGATAGTAAAACATGCATCTAGTTTCCCAAATGTTCCCAAAGTTAAAAATGATATAATTCTGAGCTCTCTGAATGCTCACGGGAATGCAGTGGGCTACGTGCCATCGCGGGATCATCATTCTTTAAAACGTGTGCACCATTCAAATATCAAATATAATGTCACCATCTTTAATGAGAATTTTCAACACTAGTCCTGATTGGAGTTGAACAGCCTTTGTAAATAAGTGATGTATTCAGCCCTTTGCTATGAGCTTAATCTTAAACTAAATGTAGTGTCTATCGATCGACCTATCGAAGCATGCAGTGTTTGGGAGCGCCATGGTTGTAAAAGGCTGTACTTTTCTTTATATCGGCTTAAAAAATGTAAATAATTTATGGATGTATTAATTTACACATACAATCGCAATCAAAAAACATTTTGTTAATTGTGTTAAATATTACTTTGAATTAAGTAAATTAGTTAAAAATGTTAACCCACTGAAAGCTGAAAACCCACCTGAAACTTGCCTTTCCCCTGCCCAAAAAATTACATTTGAAAAGGGTGAGACATGTTCTTTCTGTCTCACTTTATGTGCAAAACAAGGTCACTGCAGTGACACATTTCTGATAAATGGATGTTTTCCACTTCATAAGCCTCCCCTTTTCTTTTTCAAACTTTGAAAAAAAACCATGACCATAGCAACTCTAACGGTTCTTAGCAATGCTCTTCACTTCTTGAAAATAGTGTGCAAGCGCAATTCTTGGCCCCAGTCTGTAAATAACGGCTACAGCTAGACTAATTGGGCAGTGCACGCTGTTCCTCATGACTGCGCAACGTCTAGAAAGATGACTTTATTTGTTAAACATATGTTATATGTGATCCTGTCCTATAGATTTATAAGATCGGCTTTTATAAGAGTGGGTTGCGATAGTGATGCTGAGTGCACTGTGCGAAGCTGTTAAATTGACCAAAAGTGCTGCTTCCAGCATCCCGGACATGCAAATAATCAATTTCCACAAAAGCACAGCGTTCTCGTGTCGGAAAAATGGGGAGGATTTCTGATCTGCCGGTGCTGGTGGTTAAACAAACAAACTTGAGCAGCTACTTATTTTATCACCTACATGTGCAAACATGAAAAGTTAGTGGCTGTGTATTTCAGTTTCACTTTACCGGATGTTGTGGTTACGCTTAAAGTATTCCTGCTTTTAACCATTTAATGCATGAGCTTTATATCACTGACAGGTTTTAATTAGGACTGCACGATTGTTACGCACAATTTTTCCCCTTGGGAATAGAAATCATGATTCTATTAAAGATTTCTCAAAGCAAATACGTGTCTACACAGGACTTTACAGTAATTAATTGACTGATTGACTAATTAGTAGTTTATAGTTTAATTTATATCATTATTATTTTTATTAGCATACGGTAAATATCAATTAAAACCTGTCTATTCCAACAGTTCCAATCATATTTTTGCTTATAGAAACAATCAAATATAGAAACATGTAACTGAAGTAAAATATGTAATAAATAGATATTAAACCTCATTTAACCTTCATTTTATGATTCCACTTGGCACCAGCTGCTTTAAAAGCAAAACTAAAAGTGCCTCTGTTTTCTTCTTCCTACTGTTCCGGCTAGCGTTCTCTGGGCCCCTGGTGCTGTGTGTTCACTTAATCTTGCCCAAAATGCAAAAAAGCCACCAAAATCTTTATGGTCTCCTAGACATGCGCGCAATTTAGCCGGCAATTGGGTCGTTCACTTGTACACCGGAAATGCTTTGTAGAGGGAGAGGAATATTTTGTGCAAAATTTCAGCTCTTCAGGTGAAGGCTGTTTGTATGCCAAGGTACCACTGTACCCATGTATGTACATACTGTAAATCTACACATATATAGATTCAGTGTGTGTTGGTGTGCACGTGCATGTGTGTGTGACTTTTACATTTACTATATGCTCATAAAAATAATAATGATTTAAACTAAGTGTATGTGAAGGTACAGTATGAGATACATGTTCACAAGTGCGTTGATGGGACACAGAGACCATTAAAAGTAGCCAATCTGAAGCAGGTCCTCAGAATGTATTCCCCAGAGATTTACGCTTAGGTTTTTGGTGCGAAAATAACAGCATAGTACTGCAACTCCACCAAGTAAACTGAGTGACCACAGAACGTTGGAAATGAGGAAGAGTGATGAGAGAAGTCATGGAGTTGTATAACTGAATCACTCACTAATCTCTGGCCGGATTGGTGAATTAATGGTGGGTTTCCTTTTTCATTGTGTGTGTGTGACCAATACAATAAGTGTGTGACTGATTTAGCCAACTACTACTCAGTTGGGGGTGGTGCAACACACTCGGAGGACAGCGCTATCCACTCCATCCTTGCTCCGCTTGCGTAAGCTCACAGGCGCCCATGATAAAGCTGAGATGGTGAGATGATGTGGCTTGTATGGCAGTTGAAAGTATTCAATAAATAAATAAAGGTAAAATAGTTTGCATGATTTTGTTTTGATTTTAATGAAACATATTGACCAGGCTATACAATCTGATGTCGTCTTGTCTGAAGTATCTTTCATTATAGCTAGCAAACTCCATTTAGCTGAAAGAAGACTGAATAACAAGAAGCTTGGTTAGCATGACTATGACTATAGGTCCATACGATAAGTATAGGTCCATAAATAATCAATAAAGATTTCTCCAGCACATCAAAAAGAGGTGTTAAGGTCTAGACTCTGTGGTTGCTAATTCATTTGTAAAAATAATTCCACATGCTCCGGAAACCGGAATCTTTGAGCTTCATGAATCTTGGCTTTGTTGTCCTTGAAGATGCTTGTGCCATCAGGGGGGGGGGGGGGGGGAAAAGGGCCATTAATGCGTTAACCGGGTCATTTAGTAAATTAAGGTAGTCATCTGACTTCATTTTATTGCCACATAACGTTGCTGAGACTAGACCTGACCAACTGAAGCGACCCCAGATCATGCACCAAGACTGCCTTGTTTTGTTAATTCAGCAGTATGCATGATTCCCTTCTTATCCTGACACGCCCAATGCTCTGGGATAGGAGTTCTTACACCACAGAACTGTTTTCCATTGCTTTAAGACCCAGTCATTCTGCTTTCTAGCAAGTAATGAAGTTGACTTTTTTTTTTTCTAATTAGTCTCCCAAACAATTTTTTAATAAAAAAAAAAAAAAATCTTTATGGCCACACAATTTTTCCAGCCAAATCCTATGAGGTCTTATCGCATTGTGTGCATATGAAAACACTTTCTTTTACTATTAAACACAGCTGTTATTTCTACTGTCTATTCTTTCTGATGCAGTGTTTAAGTGATCTCTGAGCTTAGTCATTTATAATACTTCTTTCCCCCAACTATACTTCTTTGACAGTTGATGGTTCACCACTGTCGTCCCAGGTTTTAATAATCTTTTGGACACTTCTTAATCCAAACCCAGTAATTTCAGCAATACGCACTAACAGCTGCATTAGTTAGGGTTAAAGCAAATGTTGCCATCTGAAACATATTAATAACTGCAATGATTATCAAACCAAAGGCTGTTAATTATTTGCTTATTTAATCCAGACAGCAACTTTTTGGAGCAATGCAGTCTATTTTAATTGAATACATTTTAAATGTACATTATCAAGATAATATAATATTGTAAAAACATCTCATTGCTTTCATTTGTCAACTGCAGTATATTTGTGTTTATATACTTTACTGTACAAAGGTGTCTAATGTCACCTAGATCATCACCTTTTCAACACGGTCAGCACTGTTTACGTAGTTCTGCACCTTTATACTGTAATGATTTATAATCCCTCTATCGGGTGTCACCCGGACGAGCACCGCTTCCCCTTTGAGTCCGGTATCCGTGAAGGTTTCCGTGTCTTAGGGAGTTTATCCTTGCTATTGTCGCCTCTGACTTGCTCATTAGTGATCTAAATATAAATCTGCATCCGGATTTCTGTAAAGCTGCTTTGTGACGATGTGCGTTGTTAAAAGTCCTTTACAAATAAAATAAATGGGATTTATAGAGCTCAGGTGAACAAATGAACTGAAGCATCAGGAAATCCGAGCATTTGAATATAAAGACAACAAATGTAATAAGGTATAATAATTACTTTATTGTTCGTCTCAGTTTTAACCTGTTAACTGACTGAGTGAATTTTGTGGTGATTTTGTGGTGGGATTAGTTTGTGGATTCATGATTAAGTAAAATGACTGACTTGAAGCTTTAACTTCTCCAACTTATAAAGAAATATTTTATGACATCATGTTCATGATGTTTATCTATTCACATATTTTCCCTGTGCGTTTATAATAGTGTCTATCATTCTTTAACATTAGTCTGTTATCAAGAAAGCTTATGAGGTTTTAATCTTTAAAACAGGAACCCACTCCACTCCTTTATGCCCTATGAAAGGAAATGTACCGAAGACAGAATTGCACAAATGAGTCAGCTTGGCAGATGGAATGTGGTCCAAAACAAAAACCTGAGATAAAGTCTATTTGGTTGGGGGCGGGGCTGGGGTTGGATGGGGGTTGTTGGGGTTAGGAGGCTGTTCAACAAATGCAAATGTGTAAAATGTGAGAATGTACAAAATGCAGAGAGGGGCAAATTGACAGTCCGGAAATATTTTACATTTCATGCTGTCGCTGGCTGTGAAGCGAATGTGGAGCTAAATCTAAATCACAAAGTAACAGGAGCTTTGAAAGGGAGATGATATTTGACTATTTATATTCTACTTTTCAACGGTTAACACTGTCGCCTTGCACCTCAAGGGTCTGGGTTTGATTCCCGCCTCTGTGTGCATGGAGTTTGTTAAGTTAAGTTAGCGTAACTGGGGTCAGAGCGCAGGGTCAGCCATGATACAGCACCCCTGGAGCAGATAGGGTTAAGGGCCTTGCTCAAGGGCCCAACAGTGGCAACCTGGTGGAGCTGGGGATCGAACCGCTGATCTTCCAATCAGTAACTCAGTAGTCGCTGAGTTAGCTCTCTGAGCCTTAGCCCTCTGAGCCACCGGTGAGGGTGCGCGTTCTACAATTTTCATTTATTAGCTATTTCATTTATGTGGAATTTTTTTCATACCAGACGTCATGTCGTCTGTCCACCATGGTCCTACTCGCTTCTAGACATTACATACCCAACACCAGTTCCAAAACGCACTTTCGGAACCAGTCATGGTTGCACTTTCAGCAAGAAAACACATCGGCTAATAGGGCTGTTCAATTCATCGAATTTCAATTTCGATTTCAATTTCGGGTCTCAACGATCACAAAAATGGTGAAAAAAAAAAAAAAAAGTTAATAATCGTTTTTTTAAAGTTATTTTGACCTGCGTTTTGATGCGCGCGCATCCGCACTTTCGCCCTTCCAGAAGCTCTCACTCTCTCACTCTATACTGTCAGCGAAGAAGTTGCGTATGTGGTATCTGATCGCATTTAAAACTCAGCGCGAGTGAAGAGGGCAGAAAAAGAGCAGCCACAGAAGTCTTTGGTATTTAATAGAAGCAATTCTGTTGTTTGGGAACAGTTTGGATTCG
>JAQMYJ010000039.1:27127910-27140043 GCA_030014305.1 Clarias laeviceps
GAGACCGACACAGAGACCGACACAGAGACCGACACAGAGACCGACACAGAGACCGACACAGAGACCGACACAGAGACCGACACAGAGACGTAGGTGCTGCACTCAGGTTTCATCATACAGAGTGTGACTGTTTCTCAAGCTAAACATAAACAACAACGTCGAAGTTCTCAGGCAAGTTGAGATCTCTTATCTATAGCTTGTTCTAAATGAAACGATTCACTTACAACTATGATCAGATGCATCAAGGATTTAATAAACTCTGTTTAACAGGAAATGTAATGTGGAACATTTTTTGACACCTCACACTACTCGTTTGAATTCCTGCTCCTGTCCAGCTGAGCACTGCAGCGTTCACACTAAATAATGCAAGTGCACACGCTATGAAATAAGTCTCATGTAGACGGTTCTGTCCGTTGTTAAATTTCAATGTTTAGACAGTTTTTCTCCCCCCCTCAGCCCTCATTCTGTCAGTTCAGCACGCAGCCTATACCGCCCACCCTTGAAATACAAGGCGCTGCCTGTTTCCTGCCAACATTTTTCTTTTTCTTGTTTTCTTTTTATTTTTTTGCTGGTCATGGAAGGATGAAAAAGAAACACAATGCAGGCATGCATGTTGTTTTCGCACAACTTGATTAACCTGGCTTTCGCGCTATCGTTCACGCTGCTTTGTTGATGTTCTTGTTGCCATGCAAACACCACCATGGTTCATGGGAACTGCTCACACTGGCATAAAATCGAATAGGTCAAAAATGCAACGATTAATCCGAACGCTCACGTGGAGATTTGTGAGAAAGGTAGCTGCTCCAATCGCACTGCGTGTCAAACAAGGACCCACCAATCTAACAGGATCAGTGACCTAATCGTCCACAATTGTGTCAGCAAAACTGACATCCACAGTTATTCTGATCAGAAGTCGATTTTATTTCTTTTACATTTCACTGAAGTATTATGATGACCTGTTTTTTTTTATTTTTTATAATAACTATTACTAACTTACTATTATTAAGCTAATTCACCACCAGGTTTTTCTGGTTTCGAACGAAGAAGCACAAATGGTGCTGGCAGCAGCTCAGGTTTATGTCTCAAAACAAAATTGTTTCATGACTTTTCTCATTTAATCATTTTGAGAATGGTGGGGTTGGGATGAACTCAATCTGACTCACAGCAGTGCTAAAGCCCATCGTCTAGAAGGGATTGTTTATTGCTATAAATCACAGAGCTCTGTGTGCTTAATCTTGCAGCTTGATGTGTTTTTGGGCTGTGCTTCTTGCCATTCCAACCTGCTATGTTCTTTCACCGGCATGAAAAATCGCTCCAGCAGTTAGGCTGCACAAATTAAATTGTCACAGATTATTTTTTTTCCTCTTCTTGCATTTTTTTTTTTTTCTATACCCGTTTCCTATGTCTCTTTTTCAAGCACTGGAATCTGACATTGTAACTTTCCTCTGTCTGGAATAAAAAAAATAATCAAGTCACTACTACTCCAGGTTTTTTTTTTTTTTTTTTTTTTTGAACACCGGTTTAATTAGGCTGTTTCAGCAAGAACTACTGTAATAGTGTTTCTTCTTGATTTATGACAAAGGGAACACATTTAAAAGGTGATAATTGGATTCAGCTTGAAAAGGGCCATCTCAAAATGGTTTGCATCTATTTTCACCTTTGTGTCTCTACATTTGGAACACCATTTGGTGGTTCCTCAGTTGTTAAGATTTTGTTACTAATCAAAAGGTTGTGATGTTAAATCTCAACACTGCTAAGTTGACACCTTTAGGCTTTTGAGTAAGGACTTAAAGGGACGAGTCCCTCCCCCACAAGACTGTCGGAAATTAAAATTGTGCTGCCTATCACTACATCACCATAGGTCTTGGTGGTTATAAATTCTCACCAATTATGAATGTTGTCTCCCTGAACATGAGTACAAGGTAAGTAATTTAGACCAAATTTCTAAACTCTCTAAATGCAAAATGCATTCCAAAGTTTAGCAGAGACTCCTATGAAGCTCCTATTGAGTTGAATTGGTGTAATTTAATACATATTTGACTTATTTCTTTCCCCGGAACTTATTGTATGGCTAACCAAAACTAGCTTTGAAAGAAATTTGAACTTTGAAAGATTGAACCAACTCGATTTAGTTCATTGTGACTGCAAAAGCTTCATAGGAGTCTCCACTGAACTTTGGAATGCATTTTTGCATATAACAAGGGTTGTGAGATTTGGCCCCAATTACTTACACTATACTTAAGTTTCTGGGACCAAACTCTTAATAAAAGCATCTGATAAATAAGTGCATGTATAATTAGTGTTTCATAACTCAGTTCTTTTTGAAACAAATCATTTGGAATGACACTTAAAAAAAAAAAAGAAATTCTGTTTAAACGATAGTCTTAGTGTAAGTTATTATTCTTTCTCATATAAATTTTGTATTAAAAAAAAAAAGACTTATTTAGTTTATAACTTTTGAGACAATGTCACTGATTGCTTTGTGTGTCTGTCTCTACCTCCCCCACCCCATCCCTTTATGGAACAAATCTAGATTATTGCTATATTGTGACTAAGCTGAACTTTGAGACAGAAAAGCTCTTTACACTCACTGAACCACACGGATGATGTAACCTGAGTGAGGGATGTAGTATTCTCGAGATGTATTGTAAAGCATGCTGAAGCTGAATTTGCTACTCCTGTTGTGAGTATTGCATGCTTTGGGAGTTCAGGTGAATTATATCCGGTGAATGTTTGTGGCTTTCTTTTGGTTGGGAAGTGATGGCACATCCTAGGTTAATGCATTCTCAGAACAAAACACAGACACTTAAAAAAACAAAACAAAAAAACCCCACAGAGTTCATGATCTTTGTGATCAAATAAGAGGCAGGCTGTAAACACCAATAAGTAGAAGACATTTTCTGAGAATATTTAATGGAAAATTGCCGGCTTCTACCTTTTAAACAAACTACATATTTTCAATAAATTCAGCTCTGATGAATTTCTGTTGAATTAAAAAATATGCAGTAATAATGTACACCTGTTCAGCTTTGAAGGCCACTTCAGTTCATATTAATATGCTTGTTCTGATAGGTAATAGTTTCTATAGTAACTGTTCATTAACTTGGGGTTGTATAGCATGCACCACTAAATAGATTAAAACGTATTCATCAAAGAATGTTTTGTTTTTCATGTTCATGTAAAGGACTTTCAAGTGTCAATGCTTTGTAGTAGGCTTTAATGTTTCTCTAAAGTCTTCAGGAGGGTGGGCATTCTTCACTTCACAAATTCTTTTTTTCTTTTCTTTATTATTAACTTGAAATGATGAGAGAAATAAGAGAGGTTGGTAAGAGAATGAGCATTTAAAAAAATAACGTAACAGAAATTTACTTACCTTGAAGACAACAATAAATGTAACTATGAACAGCATAACTTGTTTAATAATAATAATAATAATAATAATAATGGTGGTACCACAAGTACCACCCTAGTGTGGGTGGGCTACTGTCTCAAAACAGCACAACCTGTCATGTTTTATTCCTTACATAGCAGGGCTCCCTGAATCTTTATAAGTTCATGCTTTATTCGTCACTTATACATTACTGCACAGTGAAATTCTTTATTCTTCACATATCCCAACTTCTTGTTAGTTTGCTGGAGTCAGAGCGAAGGGTCAGCCTCTGGAGCAGACAGGGTTAAGGACCTTGCTCAAGGGCTCAACTAGCTGGAGCTCGAACCGCTGACCTTCCGATCAGTAACTCAGAGCCTCAACACGCGAAGCCACCACCACCTTTGGCTCCCAATCCGAAAATATTTAGGCGCCAAATCACATTTTTTAGCAGCCATTATTTAACCCATCTCATAACGTAACCAGGTGAACTCATTTAGCCACACTGAGGTAAACTTTGTTTTAACTTGGATAACTGTACTTTGCTAGCATTCTCAGATAATTCTGACTGAATACTGACTAAGACCAGCTGGGATAACTTTCACTCGTCTCTATGTCCTGCATATGAACTGATCAACATTGTTTCATGTTCTTGATGTAGGACATAGAGACGAGTGAAAGTTAGTTTAAAAAAACTAAAAAGAAAGTTTTGACATTATGACAATAAAAGTGTTGTCTTGTTCTAAAATGAAACAAAGCCTCCACTTTAATCGGGCCAAAGATTGTTCTGTGATGAAAAGAAGCAAGAAAAAAAAAAGAATTATAAAATCTATGCTGCATCGAAAATTTTTTTTTAATGTACCAACCAGCCTAAACATGTCTGATCTACTGATCTTTCATGTTCAGGCTGTATAATTAGCACATTTAACTCTGAAACAGTGGTGTGCTTTTACACACGATCATTTCTGAGAGCTACTTTTCCCAACTCCTGCCCTCCAGCCAACCTGAGGTGCGTTTGGTCCGAAGCCTGTTCAAAAGCAAACCGACATTACACTCACTTAATGAGCCTTATCTTTGGATTGTATTTTGCCTGCATTTGCTTTTGTACCTGATCCTGTTATAATAAACTTCCAGCCACCTAACACACAGTATGGCCTCAGATCAATCCCTGCTATCCATTATCACCCAGATGAGGATGGGTTTCCTGTTGAGTCTGGTTCCTCTCAAGGTTTCTTCTCAAGATTTTCCTTGCCATCGTCGCCTCGGCTTCCTCATTAAGGACAATCTGATCTATTTTCATACATATTTTTAAAAGTGCTTTACAAATAAAACTTAAATTGATTGAATTTAATTTAATTGCCTCTCTTTGGGTGTTGGCATGTGCCAGAGTAAAGAAAGTACTAAATGAATGAAAAAAAAAAAATAGTAGTATTTTTTTAGGTTATTTTTTTATTTTTATACATACTTTTACATATTTCTGATGCCTGTTAAAACTTATGTTTAAAATTGTATGTAGTTATTATTAGGTGTCTACCCACTACATTTTAAACTTGTACAAAAAAAAAAAAAAACAGTTTTACCGACAATACACAATGCCATCTTTTAAAATCCATCGAATTTGTATTGTAATCAGACCTTTTTGTGTGTGTGTGTGTGTGTGTGTGTGTGTGTGTGTGTGTGTGTGTGTGTGTGTGTGTGTGTGTGTTTTGTTTTTCAGCCTTATTAACTTGGTATCACTGGAACTCCGAGAAAACATGCTAACATATTTACCTGAGTAAGTACACCCTACTCAAGTTGTAAGTGTGCGTCTGTGTGCGTCTGTGTGCGTCTGTGTGCGTCTGTGTGCGTCTGTGTGCGTCTGTGTGCGTCTGTGTGCGTGTGATTTCACACTTGGTTGTTTTCGACAGATCACTTTCCCAGCTACACAGACTGGAAGAGCTTGATGTAGGGAACAATGAACTGTATAATCTGGTAAGCTTTGCCTTATTTATACGCTTTATTTTTTAAGATCCTGGTGTTTTCCTACAGGTTTTTGAATTCCATTTTAACCAGAATCTTAATTTAAAACTCATTTCGCATGAACCTATGAATATTGAGCCACCAGATTTTTGTGTGTGTAAACTTCTGTGCATGTTTGTTACAATTCACAAATCACGCAGTGAGCCTCCTAGGGAATGCCATTACGCGAATATCTTGCATAGCTCTGCATTCCTGTACATATTGCTGATCGTCAGCTACTCCTTAATTTCTCACTGCAACACTGATTTCTTTCAGCCCGAGACAATAGGATGCCTTGTGAGTTTGAAGGACCTGTGGCTGGATGGAAACCAGCTGTGTGAATTACCAAAGGTAAAGTATTCCTGAAATGCTCTTATAGGCCACTCGCATGAGGGAGTCCAGCATACGAAAACATGCACAGTATAGTAATCATTTAACTTCATATTATGATATCATACATGATTTTCATAATTTCATTATGATGTCATACATGATTTAAAAAATGATTAGCGATATTCCCAGTAAAATTATGTTAAAAGTAAATGTACTCACCATCCACTCTAATAAAAATACTCACACACCTATTTATTTATGCAGCTATCCAATCAGCCAATCATGTCCCAGGAAACATCTTGCATTGGATCATGCAGATACAAATCAAGAACTTCAGTGCTGTTCAGAGAAACAGAATGAATAAAAATTCTGATCTGGTTTAACTGTGGCATTCTTGTTGGTGCCAGATTTTGAGTATTTCAGCAGTTCCTGATATGGAAACAAAAATAATCATTTAGTGCGTAGCGGTAATAGAGTTGAAAATGCCTTGGTGATAGAAGAGGTCAGAGGTCCGATTGGTTCAAGCTGCCAGGAAGGATATAGTAACTCCCAAGATCACTCATTTCAGCTGTGATAAGCAGAAAAAACATGTAAAAAACCATTGAACCTTGTGGCGAATGGGATACAACAACAGAAAACCACACTGGGTTCTATTCCATTTGGTCGAGAACAGGAATCTAAGGAGATCATGGGCACAGACTCGTCCAAACCAAACTATAGACGACTCTTCCTCCATGTGTCCCCCTGTTCTTGACTGACAGGAGTAGAACCTGATAAGGTCTTCTGCTGATGTCGGCCATTTGCCTTTAGGTTTCATGTGCTGTCTGATTTTTTTTTTGGCTCGTCATAGTTGTAAAGAGTAATTATCAGCTCGTCCTCTGATTTCTCTCAGCAACGTGCTTCAGTACCTCACCAGATCACTAGATTCCTTTTCTTTTCCATACCATTCTGTACAAAATCTAGAGACTTGTGCGCGTGAGAGAGAGTGAGAGCGAGTAATTCCATGGACATCATGATTGCTTCTGAAATAACAGACCAGCCCATCCTGCACCATAGCCATGCCATTGTTAAAGTCACAAAGATCACAACTCTGCTGTTTGACGTGAACATTAGCAGAAGCTCTTGAGCTGTATCTGGATGATTTTATGCTCGTCCTGCTG
Organism: Clarias laeviceps; assembly: GCA_030014305.1. Lineage (NCBI taxonomy): Eukaryota > Metazoa > Chordata > Actinopteri > Siluriformes > Clariidae > Clarias > Clarias laeviceps. The sequence continues at coordinate 27,134,769 of JAQMYJ010000039.1, forward strand.
TCACGTAATTAGCTAATTGGAAAGCTGTATAAGTGAGCAGTTGTACAAGTGTTTCTATTAACATTTGATTTCTGGGAATAAAACACTTCTTATTAATCTAATGAGATACTTAAACAACATGGCACAAGAACCTGCACAGCAGTCAGCAGTAATAGAGTTGTGATTATCAGTCAGTGTTTCTTTTTAAACTCCACTAAAATCATTCACTAATGACTGCTTTCACTAAAACGGACGAGGGACGTTCAAGTCAAACTGGGACTTTTGATTGCATAACGGATTACAATTAAGCAAGTAAAAACGACCTTTATTTCCGTATATAATCCCCTGCTACACATTTATCCCAGCGTTTCACTAGTGCTCATTTTCCTCAGTAAGTTCTTTAATTGCCCAAAATGTGGAAATCATGTGGCGTGCGGTCCAGACTGTACGCAGGATGTGGGAATATGTGCAAGTGGTGTTTGGGAATGTTTGTGGTTACAGTTCCCACGGACATCTCTTCCATAAGTTAGCGTCAAGTTATCCATCGTCTTTCAAGGATTATTCGTTCAACTCGCTGAATGTTCATGTTTAAATTCTTTGCACCATTGTGCTTTATAAATGGACCCTGCTCGAAATACTCCGTAAATGTCAATTGGTTTAACGCTTTCAGTCAGGAGACATTTCATCACTAGTTCCGGTTTGACTTAAATGCCCCTCTGTATTTTGTTAGTCTGAAAAAATGAACATTTTGTAGTCATGGCAATACTCCAAGACTAAGTCAGGATGTTTTTAATGAACTATTGACACTGCGCTCTTAATTTGCAAATAAATAAATAAATCCTTGCACTGTGTCAGAATGAATTCTCCTATGACCAGCATCACTATTCAATTCCACTAGTCTATTGTTAGACCTGCTTAATCTATTATTACCCTGCAAAGTGTTTCTGTACAGCACTGAGTTTCAGAGTCATCCATTTCAGCTAATCTGCCAGCTAAAAGATTACACAAAGTCTAATGTACAATTGTCTAAAGACAAATGATCTTGTTCCCTCCAGGAGCTAGGCAGCATGAAGAACCTGCTCTGTCTGGATGTGTCCGAGAACAAGTTGGAGCACCTCCCAGAAGAAATCTCTTGCTTGGTCTCACTCACCGACCTGCTGGTATCCCAGAACCTTATCGATGCCCTGCCAGAGGGCATAGGTCAGTGATTCTACATCTTTCTACTTCAAAGATGTGTGTGACCACCTGTATTTTTCTTTTATTAAACCACTAAATAGAGTGATCCTGCCATGAATACATTTAAAAAGTTTATCCCTGTTCTTTTTACTGCTTACTGTACCAACGAATATTGTGTTGGACATCCCTTTACTTTTAGGCAGCCAAATTTAAACTTTAAAACCAAATTTACATCCTATTTTTACAAACTTCACAACATATATAATTTATTTGCAGTGGAAACAATATTGATGGAAAGGAACAGACACTTCACATCGTAATGGCTTTTCGACTAAATAAGGGATGTAGGAAATGAACAAGGCCTAAAATCTGCTTTTTCAAAATAAATAAATAAATAAATAATATTTAATAATAATGGCCTTTTGTTTTTATTGTATTTCTCAGATTAAGATGATCAGAAAAATAATCTCATGATTTTAATAAAAATGTGAACATTGAGATTATTAAGGATGGTTATGAACGGTGCACAATGTTTCATGTTCGAGATAAAGTCTCTAGTTTTTTGTAGGTGAATTCTTTGCATATCAGTTATGATGTTTTTGGAATGCATAATATGACTGCATTGTTTATTGGCAGTAGATTGATTGACCAAAGACATCTAACAAGGTCTGGCAGTGTCAGACGCTATTACATAGTGTGACTGCTGCTGTAACAGTCATGTAAAAAGCCAGCCGTAAGAGGACAGGATACAGAATACATGGAATAAAATACAGTACACAATAATGCCAATTACTGCTGTGTGATACCTGGATATAATATGGATATTGTAATAAATAGGTTTTTCTTACACAAATGTACACCAATCAGCCATAACACTGACTCCACGAGTCAATTCAGTGATGAGAAAATATGTATGAAACAAAATAATCAGAGCCCTCTGAAGGTGTGATGTGGGATCAGCCAGAGTGAGGCAAGTGGCGAAGTGGGGTCTTCATGGATCAGGCTTATTTTTTCCAGCTTATGCACAAATGCTCAATTGGATTGAAATCTGGAAAATACCTCAAACTCATTGTTGTGTTCCTTGAACCATTTTGCAGTGTAGCAGGGCGCATTATCCTGCTGAAAGAGGTCATTGCCATCAGGGAATACTGTTTCTATGAAGGGGTGTGCTTTGTCAGCAACAATGTTTAGGTAGGTAGTATGTGTCAAAGTAAGATCCACATGATTCACATGATGTAAAATAAAAAATGATTCATCAGACCAGGCCACCTTCTTCCATTACTCCATGGTTCAGTTCTGATGCTCATGTGCCCATTGTAAGTGGATTTGGTGGTGGACATGGGTTATCATGACTAGCCTGGCTGGTCTGCAGCTACACAGCCCCACACGCAACAAAGGTGGACGGAGTTGGACGGTGCGTTCTGATGCCTTTCTTTTGGAACGGCATTAATTCAGCAATTTGAGCTACAGTAGCTCTTCTAATGGATCGGACTACATGGGCCAGCCTTTGCACCCCACATGCATTGATGAGTCTTGGCCAATGACCCTGTTGCCAGTTTACCGTTTCTTTGGACCACAGTTGGTAGGTCGTGACCACTGCAGAACAGGAACATCCCACAAGTGCAATAGATTTGTAGTTGCTCTGATCCAGTCCTGTAGCCATTTTCCCCCCATTTCCTCCTTTTCCATCTACTTTCGGGACAAAATGTTTACTTGCTGCCTAATGCATCCCCCCTCTGTACAGGTGTATGGTACAGTACCTAGATAATCACAGCTTCACCTGTCAATGGTCATGATGTTATGGCTGATCGATCTACATTGCTATAATGTTTTTATTACATTGGAATAATATTCTTGAATCCCTGTCTATACGGCATGACAAATAATATTCTTAAAAGACCATAAAAATTACATGGACTACATGCATGATTTACTTAGTTAGTTTAGTCTACTGACATTTATTTCTACCTCAGAATGACATAGCACCTAGTTAATATAAGTGCTGGTTCACCCCTGACCTTTTATTTCAGCTTTAATCACACATCACTCGTGTGCCCACAGGAAAATTAAAACACCTTTCCATTCTGAAAGCGGATCAGAACCGTCTGGTTCAGCTGCCTGAGAGCATCGGCGACTGTGAAAGTCTTACAGAACTGGTGCTGACTGAGAACCAGCTGCTGGTGAGCTACACACCCACGTTCACCTTAGTGCATAAAAAAAAAAATGGTAGGATTCAAGAGCCACTTTATTCCAAATTTGGCCCATAGGTATTTTTCATTATGTTATAAATGGCTTGTGGACCTTGAAGTGGAATTTAATGGAGTTTCTAGGTGCTTAAGAGGTCCATAACATTATTGCTGTAAAAGACATCGCCTCTGCTTTGACCTCGGTCCTTTTGAAAATTTCCATCCTTTAATTTGCCAGCCTTTTAGACGTACTCTTAGCTTGTCAAGAGTTCAGTTACTTGTGCAAGCTGGATAAAGATAGAGACATAAAAGGTCCAGGCCTGTATAGAAAGTGACTACCTATTTGCTTTCCTCAGAGTTTGCCAAGAAGTATTGGAAAGCTTAAGAAACTCTCAAACTTCAACTGTGACAGGAATCGCCTGGTATCTTTACCCAAGGAGGTAAGAACTATTTCACAATTTAACTGTTGATATTTGAGAGCCTCAGCAAAGTTAAATGGTAGTGTGACCAAGTTCAGTAAAAAAAAACAAAAAAACTCAAAGTAAATGCTAGATTGGGGGGGAAAAAAATCCAAAAGATAGGTGTTAAATTACTTATTTTACTTAACTAATGCTGACCAAAGCAAGCGTAAGCAATTCGAATGCTGCTATCGAGTATTGTTATTGATATTACAGTGAGCATCTTGGAAGAGAAAGGATCTCAAGTGTCATAAAAAGTTGCTCACCAGAAAAGATGTACCAGTTTTCCTTTTTTTCTTCTGCTGCTGTGCACGGATTGCTGTGGGGTCTGTCATGAAGACAGAAAATAGATGTTTTCTTTTGTTGTTGTTTTTTTCCGCAGAACTTTCATTTCAAGGGAGTCCAATTTGACATTAAAATGATCAACTGTTTGAACTCCCAGGACCCTACTGCATATCCAGACATGCACTCAGACTTACTCGAATAACTATGTAGTTTTATTCCCCACTCACTGAACGATAATAGATTTATATTTTCAGGTTGCCTGTCTGTACACCAGAGATACATGGTAGAGCAATATCTCAACAATGAATGGTTTGTTTATACAATCATATACATTGTGTAACCATGTATGTCTGGAGCATTCAGGTACTGTATACGTTAGCACAAAGCCAATTGGGAAAGTCATAAGCATGGTTTTAGAGAAGCAATTGTTGGAAAATGTTATAAAACCATTTGGAGTTCTACATTCTACATTGAGAACGATTATTTCCAAGTGTAGAGCATTCAAGACAGCTGTCAGTCTTTCCAGGCCTGCATGTTCCAGCACATTCACTCCAGGGTCAGAAAGAGCAATGCCTCACTGAGCATGTTAAAGGTCCATGACTTTGACAACTGGAAAAAGACTGAACAAGTATGGTTTGCTTGAGAGGCTTGCCAGGAGAAACCTCTTTTGTTGAAAAAGAAGCACGATGTGGTTTGCAAAAACTACTGTTTATTGTAAAACCCCTGTCTCAACAAATGTAACTAATTTGTTTGTTAATAAACCATAAATTGCAATCAAATTGTCATGGTTGCTCCATTGTAATCAAATTGCTCCATTGTGTTTATTACCTACAGGTACTTATTCAACAGTTAAAATTAGATTCAATGATTTTTATCCTGGACAACATACAGTGCAAAAACGAAGGCAGTTGTCCTTGTTTTAAAAGGAATAATTGTGATGTACTTGTGACATGCATTATTTATTTATTTTTATTTGCTGTCGTTCAGGTCTACTATCTGAAATCTGAAACCAACTTATTGAAAGCATGGTCTGTAATTAACGCTCCATTAGGCTGGTGATGTGAAGTTCACATCACCTCGGCTGCATTTAGAGCCTGTGTGTGGATGTGAGTGCTGTTGTTTCTATAGCATGACCTCAGTGCATTGTGAGAGTGTTCCTAATACAGTATGTGTGCTTCGTCAAATCGGGCC
>JAQMYJ010000039.1:27153557-27179372 GCA_030014305.1 Clarias laeviceps
AGTAGTAAAGCGCTCGCCCTATCATCCGGAGATCGCTGGTTCGAACCCCGGGTGATGCTGTTGCCTCTCACAGCCGGTGGCCGAGCTCTCTCAGGGGGGAGGGATGAGAGGTACTTCGCGCTCCCACATTAACGACGGCTCTACAAGCCTGTCAAGGGTGTCTGTGAGCTCGCGTAAGCGGAAGGAGCGGTTAGCGCTTTCCTCCGAGTGTGTTACGCCGCCCCCAACGGTGCACGAGCAAGCAGTTCGAAAAAAATGGTCGGTGACGCCACATGGGTCGGAGGAAACACGTGGGCGGTCTACGGCCATCCCTACTGAGTGGCGTTGTGAACTCAATGTGGGAGCCCCCTTGTGACTGGGAGGAATTGGACACGACAAAATTAGGGTAGAAAATCGGGCAAAAATGGGGGGGGAAAAATAAAGTGTAAAAAAAAAAAAAATCCATTTTCTTCCTCAGCCTGTCATGTGTGTGCGCGCGCGTAATTTGACACAGTGCCGGTTCACACACACACACACACACTCTCTCTCGCCTTTAGTTTGTGTGTGTTTGTGAACTGGAACGGTGTAAAATTATGCGCGGGCACACAAATAACGACAGGGCCAAACACACACACACACAGCGCCTGCGCGCAAAAACTGAAACACTTGTCTGTCGGGATTTATTTTTACTTTTTTCATTAGAAGGTTAAAAATCTTTTTTCTCCCTCACGGTGTCAAATTACGTGCACACACACACACACACACACAGCGCCTGCGCGCATGAACGGAAACACTTATCTGTTGGGATTTATTTTTACTTTCTTTTTTAAAGGTAAAGCAGGTTTATTTTTATTTTATATTAATTATTTTTATGTATTTATTTTTTTTTAGCTGTGGAACGAATAATTTGAGTCTCCATTATTTCTTATGGGAAAATGCAATTTGATTTACGAGTGTTTTGGAATACGAGCCCACTTCCAGAACGAATTATGCTCGTAGTTCAAGGTTCCATAGTATTAAAGTTAGAACATTTTCAACTTTTACTTTTTCTTTAGTGAATGTCAGTAGTTTACAGACAAATGTTTGCTTCTGCTTGAAACTTTTCTGGTAAAGACAATCTGCTGAAGTTCAAACTGAGCATCAGAATGGGGAAAAAGGGTGATTTAAGTGACTTGGTTGGCATAGTTGTTGGTGCCAGACAGGTTAGACTGAGTTTGAAGATGGTGTTTAAGCTGGTGAAGATGGGTTAAAGCTGATTGAAAGGTAACAGTAACTCAAATAACAGCTTGTTATAACCAAGGTTTGCTGAAGAGCATATCTGAATGCATGACATGTTAAACCTGAAGCAGATAGGCTACATCAGAAGAAGACCACACTGAGTGCTACTCCTGTCCACTAAGAACAGACGACTGAGGCTACAAATTACGTTGTCTCACCAGAATTGGACAGAAGAAGATTAGACAAACATTGCCCGGTAGCTATGAAAAGAAAGTATCTCCCTAGTGTGTCTCCTGACTTGATCCCATGCAATTTTCTTTATCGTTTCCTCTCTGTGCATGACCCTGCCTGCTGTCTCGCGTTTCTGGAGTTGAACTCTCTCGCTGCTGGATTAGAACATCTTAGTAACACTTTAACTGTTCGGGCCCGAGATGACACTCCCTAACACTCCATCACTCAGCACACAGTTCCAATGATGCTTAGAGTATCAGGTAACAATTCAGAAGAAATCTCCTTTCTTCGACTTCCCTGGCTGACCAGTCACAACTCACACACTGACTAGGCTAATAATACAATTATGAAATGAAGCCCCCTGGGTCTGGCATCTTGTTTGACGTTTGTTCAATGCCCCCCCAGCTATCTCTTCATCTAACGAGATTCCTGATCTCTCTGCTGTTCTATCTGATTATGCAGATCTCTATCCTTTCCATCTCTATCTTTTCCCATTTCCTAGAGAAGCACAAGGTACACAAGTTACTTCAGGTTCTTCATATATAAAAGCAAAAAACACTGAATTTCATCGTAAAATATTTATTTTCTTGGGTTTATCATCACCCCATCCAAAATTCAAATAGACCAGGCAAAGTTGAAAGAGCCTTTACTTAAAAGTACCTTCATTGTTTCCTTGGATTTGCCTATTTCTATGATTGTTTCATCCAAAATGACAGTTTGTGGCCGCCCCACTCTAACCTCTACCATGGTTCACCTTCATTGGTCTGCTTAAACAGAAAGCTTATTTACTGAATAAGCTTTCTGTTTAAGCTTTCAGAGTAAGAGTTAAAATCCACGCTCACACAACCAGATCCCACCCTTCAATTTGTGGTAGAGGTGGTCACTTCTGAATCTGGAATGGGGGCCGTACTCTCTCAGGGATACCTTCTATCAGCGAGAATACTTACCACTTTATCAGTGCCTGTGACATTTGTGCTCCTAATAAGACCAGCAATGGTATCATAGGCACTGATAAAGTGGTGAGTTTTAATGCCTGTGATATTTGTGTGCGTGCAATAAGACCAGCAACAAAGCCCCAGCAGGGTTCCTTAGACCACTTGATGTCCCTCGTACACCATTGGTCCCACATTGCACTAGACTTTGGGGTGTCCGGGGTACACCCTGGACAGGGTGCCAATCAATCGCAGGGCACACACACACACACACACACACACACACACACACTATGTGCGATTTGGGAATGCCAATTAGCCTAATCTGTATGTCTTTGGACTGTGGGAGAAAACCCACCAAGCATGGGGAGAACATGCAAACTCCACGCACACAGAGATAGGGATTGAGCCTAACCACTACACCACCGTGGCGCCTACATACATACATACTTTATTGATCCGAAGGAAATTTCAAACACAGAAATGTCAAAGCAAGAAACTAGGTATTAACTGATGAGAACTGGGCATTAATCAGAGCTCAGGAACAAACCAGGGACCCTGTTTTTTTATTCTGCCTTTGGTGCCAGAGACATACAATTTTTTTGACCTGGCATGTGGGATTATGTAATAATTGAATTGTGCCTCTCTCTCACTCTCTCTCTCAGGATAGCAAGTACCATGCAGATTCAAAGAGGCTCACTCAGTCATCTCTGTCAGAAAAGTCTTATCCACACAAGTCTTGCATCTCCCAAGTGCCTTTAAGAGTACGGCATCAATAGAGAGATGTTGCATCATTCATCAAAATCACATATGCTTTTTATGCTGCAAAAGTCATGTCATACTGTATGTCATTTTTGTTGTGGCTGGTTTGCATTATTTTGTACATTGTAATGTACAATTTACTTGACTCGCTTTCTCTATCTCTCTTTTTCACACAGCTTCTAATTAAAATAGGTGGCCAGAAAGATGGTTTGGGCATTAGTATTGCAGGGGGCAGGGGCTCCTTGCCATATATGGAGAAAGATGAGGTGCTTTATCTCCTTTTCCGCTTGTCTCCTTTTCCAACATATTATTACATATACACACAAACACACATGCAAAGGTAATGCGCCTAGTGGAAAAGTTCATTATCATTTTAACATATTTTTGGGAGTATGCGTTTTCAAATCAGGGTTAGATGTTGGCAGAATCTCTGCATAGGAATGAGAGACAACTACAGTTAATGCTGGGGATCAGCACATGGTCCCCTGGCTAAAATTCTGTGATTTGAGGAAGCGTTTGTAGACTCATCTTGCTTAACATATAGCTCTTACGTTTGCAGACAATTGGTCGGTCCTGGTTAATTTGCTCTTCGAGTAGAAGGGTCCTCCCAGAACTTTATCATGTCAACAAGGCCCCTGTGTCTCAATCCAAAGAGTAGCTTAAAAGGAATATAGGTCATGGTGGCTTGAGGTGTTTCATGGATGGCAAAGAGGACAGGTGGTGAAGGAGGTCCCAAACCCCCGGTGCTACCTTCCAGAGCATGATCTTAGGGTTCTGATTAAAGTGATCAATGAAATCATGGTTTTGATGTGCTTTACCTGCATCAGTCATCCTTTATCGTTTATCACTTTGCACATAAATGGCATCCTCTAGGAACTAAAAATATGTTTGGCAGACCAGATGAAAAAAGCACAAGCTGCAGAGAAGCACAAGCTCCCTGGCAATGCTTCTTGAGGTAGCTTTGCTTTTGCCACTTCTGGATATCTGAACACATGATGTAGTCATGTCAGCCTGCCAACTAAGGAGCATTCCTTCCAGTTCCAGCACTGACAGAATTATTATTATTATTATTATTATTATTATTATTATTATCCAAAGGGTACTGCAGCTGCATAGATGGCTGCCTAGTGGGTATGTGTGCACAACTGTGGTTCAGAGGACCACCAGAAGCTCACGTTCTCAGCCTTGGTATTGTGTGTGACAATAGAATTAGGCAGCTGGCAGTGGTTGAGTGCTAGTCTGCTCTTTTTATTCAGTGATCTGGACCCGGTCCCAGCAGAGCATTAGTTGTTTGACCTTCTTCTGTTCACAGGCAGAATCATCCTATGACAGACTGCTGAAACACAGAAGATAGTGAGTCCATGCAGTGAAGTGTTTTACTTTCTAACCCAGCATCAGTACTCCCATCTAATCCTGGGGTCGAATTTCCTAGTTAGGTTGTCTTGCTCCGGGCATATGTTTGTGAAAAATCACTGGGGCACTAGGTCAGTAGGCTCTTTCAGGTTCTGAGTCACATCCTGCTACTGTAAGAAGTTGTAACAGCTGATCCATCTTGGCATTATGATCTGTGCTCATGCTGCTTTCTCCACCATTGCAATAAACTCACTGTGGCATCTTAAAACTTAGATTATGTTATGTTGTCCCATTCTCCCTTTAATTAGATTTTTTAGGTCCTTTTTCACGTATGTGAGGAACAAGATGTGAAATATGTGGATGAGATAAAGGAACAAGGGCCAAAGTTTGATGGCTATATGACTGTGTCAGAGCATCTCCACAATCTCAATTTTTCTGCCCACATTTTCCCCTCAAGTCTCCAAGTCCCAGAAAAAAACATTCCCACAGAATGATGATGGCACCACCATTTTTGGAACGGCTCCTCTGTGGTCTCTCTACCATAAAGGCCTGATTGGTGGAGTTCTGCAATGATGGTTGTCTGTCTATGAGGCTCTCCCCTCTCCACCATCTCATCTCTAAATGAGATTCTGAGTTACCTTTGGGTTCTTGGTCAGACAGGTAACCAAGAACCCAAGGTTCACTCGGAATCTTATTCAGTGACCATTATAAAGGTTGCAGAAATTTTATTTACTTGTAGTCATTTCAGACCGTGCCCTCTCTCAAGGTTTACTGTTAGTGATGTACACTAGAATGCAGTATAACTGTAACCTTAAACTAATGTTACTAATTCCAGAGTGACTATCATGTTAGTGAGCACTGAAGCCAGTGATAAAAAACTAACATTTTGTGCTGCAGTCGATAACATACTACACAAAGTCATGGTAAAACAATGCTACACATTTAAAAGTACATATACATAGTAGTTCAATTAATAGCAATAACAAATCACTTCCTACTGGTTATATTGTATTATGTTAACGTTTTTTACATTTCTTAGTGGTTGGTATTCAGCTTCTAAAAAGTATGTTCATTTATTCACTTAATACTTGGTCAGGGCTCCTTCAGCACAAATTACATATCACATTATCAACAATTACAGATGTTTTGTCATTGTCTATGATGGGAGTCTCAATGTATAATCCCTGTGTCTCTTGTTACTATAGAAAGAAGAACATATTATAAAAGGCTGTGCTACTTAGACTGTTCTGTTAATGAAACAATCAGATCAGATTTAGGAATTCTACAATTCTGTATAAAATTTCTGATAAAAAAATCACTTGATTTATGTTTAACAGAAACTTAGCAATAAAACAAACAAAAATGATCTCTGATGCTTAAGTAGTGGTTTAAATCTGAATGTACTTTAAAAACATGCAATCTAATCTTGATTATTGTCTCCATTCAAGGGGATCTTCATTTCTAGAGTAAGCAGAGGAGGGCCAGCTGAGAAGGCAGGGGTTCACATTGGAGACAGAGTACTAGAGGTGATGCCATTTTATAGAGAACCAACATTTTAGTGTTTAGTATTAGTATTTTAATAGTTGCACTTACTGTGTGTTCCACTTCAGAAAGATCTTTGCTGGTCACTGGAGGTCATGACATAGATTGTGACTTAGAAACCACCTTGAAACCTTGAGAGTGCACATAATTTACATGTGTAACATGTTCGGAATTTAGTCTATGTCAGTCCCATTCTGTATAATATCCGCCACTCAGTCTTTTGACTTTATTTATTTCTCAATTCGGCTTAATACCTGCAGGGTCAGTAGGCAGAGTTTCTTTCCCTGCCAATCTGTATCTAATTGAATCTTTTTGCCCATAGGTCAATGGACAGGACATGCAGGGGGTCAGTCTTCATGAGGCGGTCAGCACCATGCGGCAGGCAGGCAGTTGTATTAAGATAAAAGTGCTGCGACAGAGACTAGAACCCACAGAGAATCAAACAACCCAGCAACCCGAACATTTAAAAACAGGGCGTCTGATTGGTGAACATCATTGCTCCATAGCAAACAGGATTGAGGCTGTGGTCTGCAATGGCAAAAGCTTGGTGTGTACAAATCTGTAAAATTGTTACATACACTACATGACACCACTTGACAAAAGCACCTTACCTAAAGTAAAAAGATTGTAAAGTAAATGTTCTTTATTTGTTGATACCATGTATCAAAACTATTTTTCTTTGCTATCTAAATTTATGTTACAATAAAATTAAACTCTTATTTTGTGATTAGAGTGATTTGGCACATGGGACAACACAAGGAAAAGACTGGCACAAATTTTTAAAAAACAACAACCTGCAGCTTAGGCAGCACACCATGACAGTAAGGCAATTCTATTTACTTATGAAATCTGTGCCTCAGATTATTTTTGCTATTTATTCCACAACCCACCCATCCATGCACAAAATCTATTCGTTGTTCTTTGTCAGTCTTAAAAAGATGCTTTAAAATATTAAAAAATATAGTCACAGTCATGCTGTGTGAAGAATTTAAGCACAATGAATTTATGCTCAATCAATATTCATTCACTGCTGAACAAATGATTTGAAAGAAAAATGATCATGATATTGACATGACAGTAACTCTGGTCTGGTTTCGATTCCCGTCTCTGTGTGCATGATGGGTTTCCTACGGGTACTCCGGTTTCCTCCCACAGTCCAAAGACCTGCAGATTAGGTGTCCCCAAATTGCCTGTAGTGTGTGAATGACTGTGTGAGTGTGTGTATGTGCCCTGTGACGAATTGGCACCCTGTCGAGAGTGTACCCTACCTAGTGCCTAAGTCTCCTGGGATAAACTCCAGGCCCCCCGTGACCCTGAATACAGGATAAAGCGGTATAAATGATGAGTAATTCACACAGTTTATTGCTTTTGCTTGATGTCACAATTGCATTTTTTTTTTATCTTGACTGAAAAATCACTATACTGTACTCTCTGCACCTGCATCCCCCTTCATGTGTCTTCAGATACCTCGAATTATTCTTACTCATCCTTCTACCTCAGATGACGACGTGGATGGGGTGACACTTAGCGACCTGGATGAAATCTATAATCCTGATAATCACATCTATTCAGACTTAAACAGCGCTTTTTATCCACGATAAGAAATGTGAATACACTCATTTTATACATTTTATAATAGTTCCAGTCACACCACTTTCTCTCAGGCCGTGAGGACTTAACCTTCACCCTTTATGGCATTGTACCTTTTTTGATTGTGTTCAGTTTGCTCTTATTGACATGATGAGTTTAATTTGTTCTCAAATAAAGTATTTTTTTTTTTATGGGAAGTAAGATACATTAATGGGTTAATGGGTTAATGGGTGATACATGCTCAGTAATTTGCAATACCATCAGCATTACCCTAAAATGCAGTGAATTGTCTTTTCTTCCTATGTGGATGTCAAAACCTAATTAACTAAAATGGAAAATTATTATAATGGTCAAAGCAGCAAACGTGTCCATGTTAAATCATTTTATTTTGGTATATTAAATTATAATTAACCATCTAATTGTATTTTTATGTGCTATGTCGTTTTATATGTAATATAGTTCATACAATGATAAATTCAGTTTGAAATATATTCTTTTTTATAATGAAAATTTTATAATATACTCACAATATAATACTGTATTATTATACAGCTTAAAATAAACCATCATTTTCTGTAATTGTTATTTTTCCTCCCATGCTGTTCAACACATTTAGTGTTCATAAGTTTTTGCCATATTAAATTCAATTATAATTAACCATCCAATTGTATTTTTTAGGTACATTATGTTCTACGTCCTCTTTTAAGAATGAGACGGTGCTCGTCCTTGGGCAACACATTTATTTCTGTAAAATAGTTATATGAAAACACTTTTTAAACCAGGAGCACTCTCTATCGCGTGTACCCCTGAACTCATTACAAGCTGAACGCTTACACTCTACTGCGTCCACACCCAATTCTCAGCCTTGTGTACCAATAACAGCTACTCTGTTTGTTGCTGATTGTTACAAAAACAGCACTCTTAAAGAAACATGTACAGTATTATCAATCAATATCACTGTATTTTCCAAACGTTACTTAGCTTAAAAAAATTTAATAGGGGCAATATTTTACTCTTTTTAGCTGTACTGTACATAACCTTACAGGGCTACACTCTCCTCCACAAAAAGAAATGTCTCCTGACATTTCTGTAATAAACATAAATAAAACCTTTCTTTTTTTAAGAACACCTCAGCCATCCAAGGCCTCTAGTAACCTTTCATCTGTTTTACCTGAGTCTCTATTACCTTACAATTTCTTGGTACCAAGGACAGTAGACCCAATGATCCAACAAAGTTTGTTCAAGATCTGAGAAGCCAACGACAGGTGCCGCTGAGGTGCCACATCACCAGAGGTGACTCTGTTCTAGCTGCTCATCTGTGGCCAGTAGAACTTCTCTCAAATCAGGTCAAGTGTCCTTTCAACCCCCAAGTGTCCCATTTCCTGGTGCAAAAAAATCCTTAAATACTAGCAGATGATAAGCTTTGGGGAGCAGCAATTGTTCTCGACAAGATGTTCTACGCCGCAGAACACCATCTTGTCCCACATGAATTTTCAACCATTGTTTCAGAAGTATGGCCACAGCAGAATTCTCAGTTTTCACTTCAGTTCTACTCAGCCTCTTGTTCTGTGACTTGTACCAGATGACCCTTGACAAGATTTTATCCTCTTCCTGAGCTTTGCGGATTTGATCCGGAGTTAGGGGTTGGCTGTTCTCACAGTCTTTCACCAGACCCAAAGCTGTCCCGTATCACTCCCATGCCCCAGCAAGGGTTCCTCCTTTCAACTGTGACCCTCTACATTGATGCGCTGATTACATCTTGACTTGCTTCAGCCGTACAACTATGCATAAACTCCTCAATATCCAATGGCATCCGTGACAAGCCATCTGCATCGGAGTTGCTTTTGCCTGGGCGGTACCGGATTATGAAGTTATAATCGGCCAGCTTTGATGATTGAGTTTTGCAGTGGTGAGTACATAGGTTAGTGGGTTGTTATCTGTATATACCACAAACGATGAGGCATGGTACAGATAACATCGGAAACGTTCCCAGATAGCCCACTTCAATGTTAAAAACTCTAGTTTTCCGGAGTGAAGATGGTATCTCTTTTCTGATAGACTCAGAGTGCGGGAGCCATAGCCAATCACTCTCATCTTCCCCTGTTGCCTCTGATATAACACTGCGTCTAGACCAACATGGGATGCATCACAATGTAGTACAAATGGCTGTGCAAAATCAGGAAATCGAAGGACAGGGGGCTTCATGAGTGCATCTACCAGCTGATTTAACACGTCCTGGTGGACGCTGGTCCACTGTGTAGGCGTCTGTGATGGTAAGTGCCCCTTATTTTTTTTCCTGCTTTACAGGGTCTTTTCAAAGTGGAGTCTGAACTCTGGTTTGGGAGGTTATATAGTGGGTGGGCCACACGAGAGAAGTTAGGGATGAACGACCTGTAATAGAAGAGGAACCCGAGAATCTGCCGTACATCACTGACAGTGGCGGGAGTCTTCTCCTTTAATGCCAGCACTGGAGCTATCTCTGTGGGGTCCATTGTGGGCAGGAACTGATTTGCGGTTGGGTTCTCTGAAATCAACACAAAGATGAAGACCACCATCCTCCGGTGATGAATAGGAGGATCATGAGGGTGTGACCCACCCTCTGCTCAGTAGATCTTGCAGGTACTCCTTAACTTCACTATGAAGAGGCTTTAGAACAGACATGTAGGTCTTTTGCACTGGGGTCTTATCATGGAGAGTGATATGCATCTTGAGAGATGGTATACAACCTACATCACTGTCATAGGCAAAGGCCTCACATTCCTCCCGCAACACTCTTCTCACTGCCTCCTGCTGTCCCTCTGGGAGATGGCAGAGATCCACGGGTGGATCCCAAACTTGCTTATCCTCTGGGTGTGGTGTGCTACTTGCATTGCAGGACCTTGTCTCTGTGCTGTCCTTCCTTTCAACAGTCATCCCATTTTCTTTCATTTGCAACTGTGTATACAGTTTTGATGGATTTCAGGTAGATGGTGCGATCAGTGGTGTTGGTCACAGATATGGGTACGTATGGCGTTCTTCTTTGTGGTATCTGCACCAGTGCATCATTGTAAGTCACACATTCTGGTGGAGGGTTGAGAATGTCATGTGAAAAGAACGTGTTGGCCTTGAGCTTGTGAACTCAAATGTACTCTTATATAAACAGCAGTGATCTGGTTAGCTGGCAAGGGCATTCTTTTTCTGCCAGTGTAAACTACACCAGTCTCTGAGTCTGAGTCACCATTCTGCATTAACTTTACCACCTGATGAGCAGTCCTCACTGTGATTGCAAAGGCCTTACTCACTTTGTGTGCCAACTGCTTCCTTCCACCTTTAGTACTTTCCTCAGTTCTGTTAATGATGGCCTCAATGACGTTGTATAGTAGCCGATGATAGGGTCACTGCCTAATCTAAAGCTGACTTCAGTCCAGCCTATATATGGGATGTGAGTGTCATTAGCAGCAAGAACCGTCAGTGTCTCATCCTCTAACAATTCTGATATGGGTCTGACCACGGTGTGGGGAAGGTGGTTCAGTCGCCAGAAGTCATTCACCATGCTGAATTGTGCTCCTGTGTCCCACAGGGCTTTAACTCTGCAATTGTTCATAACACAATCTACTATACATCTATTTCCTACAAGGCTAACCAACTGTGGCTGGTGTTGAGGTAGTACATAATTAACCACATTCACTACTGAGGAAGTGCCAGCTGCTTTTTCTTCAAGAGCCATTATTGGTTGCACGACTGGGCTGGGTTGTAAGTGCTTATTTTGGGGCACTTTTTCGTCGACTACTGCTGGCCCCGTCCCAGTAGTCCCCAGCAATTTCCCGATATGGCTTTGCACCCCAGAGAGAAGTGGCCTTCCTGCCCATATTTAAAACAGTGCAAACAGTTTTCATCTCTTCCCTCATCTTTGCACTTCTTGCAGCCTTTCACTCTCTGTTTATGTTCCGGAGGACGAGGTTTTACTTCCATTGCTGCCAGAAACATTTGTTTAATTTCTTTGCAAAGTTCTTCCAACAACTGCTGTGCATTCAGGGTATCAGGCTTAGTTTCATTCCCTTTTACTGTTTTGATCGCTGCTGTTGAGGAGGACTCCATGTTTTTAGAGAGATTCTGGGCTGATGTGGGTTTTAACTGAGGGTCTGTTTGAAGCTCCTGCATTTTATTATTTTTTTTCCAACAGTGGATCTTTTCCATTTGTCTTGTCTCTCACTCTCAACCTTTGCCTCATCCACTTTCTGTTTAAGCTCCTCATCTGTTATGCTCACATCACCGATGTAAGGCAAGATTTGGAACTTCACCGCATCACTCAACAGTCCTGTTTCTATTGAGCGGGGAAACTTGCGCTGAATGACGGACCTGCTGTACTGTTCATCGTTGTCCTCATTTGCTGCTTTCCGTAACAGCTTCTCCTTAAGCTCAATTGCACAGAATACAAAGTTTAAGGCAGTTTCTCTAGGCTCTTGAGAGATGTTAAAGAGCTGATGATAAAATTCTGTGAAGCTATCTACTCGATAGCTCCACAGAATTTTATCATTCTGTGGAGCTATTGACCTTTCAGGATGGTAAGGAGTGCCCTGAGGGTCAACCCACGCTTGATCTCTAACATGTCCCGTAAAGGCAGCCCCAGACTTACAGCCCTGATTACCGCTTCCACCACCTCAGTCTGTGTGTGTCCTTTCTCCATCCCAATCTCAATCTGGCGAACTAAACTGAGATACGACAACTTATCCCTCTGCCCACTCTCTCCAATTTGCCCACAAATTTTAAACTCCCTTTGCAGTGTTACCTCAGGCAATGTGCGAGTGGGTTCTACTTGGCTTTTTGGTGGAGTATATGCAGTCATTCAAGGAGAGGGGTGTGGTGAAAAACAATTTTCTCTGCTTTCCTTCGCAATTGGCTCCTCTGTCTGGTTCTCTTGATTTTTTTTTATTACTTTGTCTTTCAATGAATACTAATAGGCCGGTACAGTATTGCTTAACTTCATCATCCTCATTTTTTTCCTCAAACTCATCTAACGCATCCTCTGCTATCTTTATGAGCGCCCTCCGTGTCCTGCTGCAGAACTCTCCACTATCCAGGCCATCATATTTCATGTACCTGCGGACATCCGTGAGAGCTGCTTCACCAAGCTGCCACAGAGTTGCACTCACCTCATCACGCAGGATCTGACTGGTTTCCATCTTGCTGAAGGTTTGACTCACTGGAAGGAGGGAGGTTAATTTTGCTGGCCACACTGTTGCCTCCTCCTGGCTTGGCTCACCAAAATATGTTACACTTGTAAAATAGTTATATGAAAACACTTTTAAACCAGGAGTACTCTCTATCGCGTGTACACCTGAATTCACTCATTACATGCTGAACGCTTACACTAGCGTCCACGCCCAATTCTCAGCCTAGTGTTGTTACAAGAAGCGCACTCTTAAATAAACATGCACGGTATTATCAATCAATATCACAGTAGTTTCCAAACGTTACTTAGCTTAAAAATTTTTTAATAGGTGCAATATTTTACTCTATTTACAGGGCTACATATACAACACAGCCCATACAATGATCAATTCAATTTTAAATATATTCTTTTTTTATAATGAAAACTTTATAATATACTGCACAAAAAAAATTAAGGGAACACTTAGTCCTGGTTTGACATGAACCTTACATGAAGGGTGTTCAAGTTAAACCAGGACTAGGTGTTCCCTTATTTTTTTTTGAGCAGTATATATTCATAATAATATGCTGTATTACCATTTTATTGTTTCTAAAATTATAAAATTACAATGTTTCTTTGTCTGTAGAAGTTGTTTTTGGTGTTGGTTTCTTTACATGA
This sequence comes from Clarias laeviceps, assembly GCA_030014305.1. Taxonomy (NCBI): domain Eukaryota; kingdom Metazoa; phylum Chordata; class Actinopteri; order Siluriformes; family Clariidae; genus Clarias; species Clarias laeviceps. Next base: position 27,166,974 of record JAQMYJ010000039.1, read on the forward strand.
AATCATTACATTTTCTTTCCAATGCCCACTACCAGAAACTTCCCTATGAATTGTTTAATGCTCAGGTTAAACTTCTAAAGCCACATGTGGCAATAACAGTAAATGTATAGGGCTACTTGATATATACCAGCAGCTCTTATATGCCCTTGAAGGAGATCATATTTCTAAATTTCGGTGCGAATGGTTTATGGGAATCATGCGTGTGTGCATTTTAAAATAATTAGGATTTCAGGTCCTGACCACTGTTGTGTACATTAGTTAAATGTTGATACATAAATTACATTATGTATTGCATAAGCAATATGTATATAATATATACAACTCTATTAATTTTTACAGGAATGTTGACCCTAGGTCTACATTTATTTTTGGGTAAAGTGGCTTTCAATTTTTAAGAAATTGTATTTGATGTCAGAGACATCCATTTTATGTTACTCTTAAGCTGCTGTTATGCCAGCAAGTATGTGATAGCTTATCAGTTATTTCCCTTGGTTATAATGAGCATGCTGTGCACAAACACATAGCTTGAATGGGGCTGCAAAATATTGTTCCATTTTAACATGGTGCGCTGTAAATGACACATTGCTGCACTTTCATCACCTTTGCTTAATTTGCATCTAAAAGACTTCATAAACCTCCATAAAACTACAAGATCCTTTGTTTGAAGATTTCCTGCTGATGGGCAATGATACTGCAACCTGACAGCAGGATGGATCTTGGATCTCTTGACAAACACATGAAATATGTATCTGTTTTCTTCTTTTGAAATTCAATATGCATCAAACTACATTAGTGTCTGTGCCTGCTTATGCAGCTCCAAACCTATTATGCTACAGATTTAGGTTCATAAATCTTATATAATTATGGTCATCAATATGTCGAGCAAACAATAAAAATGGATCATTAAGAAATCAATTACCAAATAACTGGATGTTGTTAAAAAAATTTAATAGTGGGATTTGATTTAATCAACAGTTGAGGTCTAATATTGCATTTTAACAGTGGGCCTCATATTTTAAAAAGACAACTTTATTAGAATGCATGGGCAAACAGTTTTGACACATACAAAAAATATGGTTTAACACGTAACCCATAGACAGTCTGAAATATTGATGCTTGTCAGCTGGGTATTTGCATATTTTCCCATTTTCATTGCATCTTTCACACTAGGTCAGATTCTTATAAAATTCCTTATGGGCTTGTGAGCTACGGTGTGTCTGCTTTAATTGTCTTCTTTAGTAGGGACAACAAACAATGATAGTCATATATATCTGCACCAAGAAATGGTAAATTTTCTTTTCATATTAGTCATTTATTATTAATGTCAAATCTGCTGGTGAGTTGATGAGGCAACAACTGACATCAGCATTTGCCAGTGGGGAAAAAGGCGGAAAGAAACAGATTAAAAGAGATATGTGGACACGATAGCAGAATCCAATTATTGTCGCAGAATGATGGGAAGTTCGTTGCATCAGATGGAGATCATTTAAAAAAAGAAAAAAAAATCCTTCAACATGATCCATTCCTTGACATACAGTACACCATTCCCATTTGTATCAAATGCTTGAAATGCATAATTACTGTATTTGTAAACTGCAGTTATGCAAGACATTGAAGGCACGGTATATAACTATAAGAACAAAGTATCTTTGTACTTAAATGTCTATGTAAAGAGATCAGTGCATATGTACAGTAGAGTGCATATATAAAAGTTCCTTTAGGCATTTAATCTCATAAGCTTGTCAAATGTAAAATCAAAAATGTAAAAAAAAAAATCACTTTCATGCTAAAAACTATGCTTTTTGTGTGACACATGACTTGAAAGTTTCACCCTTCTTGGGTTAATAAACAGCAATTCATATTCTCTTCAAAGCTTACTTGGTTCCACTTTTTGCTTTTAATAAGTGTTATATTTTAATAAGATGAGAGGTTTCAATGGTGTTAGTGCAGAACTGACTAATTGGTCATGTATTATGCATTGATTCTGTATTTTTATGATCCCTATTAAAGTATGTGCTATGCTAGATTCAAATTAATACTGATTGCTGCCTGATTGTTTTTTTCATTAACAAATCTGTCAAATAGGCTAATGATACTGAAACATGAATAAAATTACGATATCTGGAGAACAAGAAATGATAACCTCATAGACCATACATTTAATTTCTCATATATTTTGTCAAAAATGTATATTGTGTTTCACTACAAATCATCATTGAACCACAGACACTGCACATCTGTACTTGCCTCTGCTAAACAATGAAGTCTAGATATCGATGTGACTTTAGTGATATGATCACCAATGGTTTTATTAACCATCATAGGTGGTGAGAATCAATAGGATGCCCTTTGTCCATGTGTGCACACATGCTGAGACCTTCCACATTTTTATAAGGTGACTGTATGATGTAATCTTTAAAAAAAAACGAAAGAAAGAAAAAAAAGTTACCATCTGTTAGGGAAACCTTGCCAAGTGTTGGTGGATCTCTTAATCTCAACTGTGGCACCCCCCAGAGCAGCGTGTTGAGCCCTTTGCTGTACTCCCTGTTAACACACAACTGTGTAACTAGACACAGATCATATAAAATCCTAATGGGTCTGATTGTAAAAGATGAGGCAGTCTACAAGAAGAAGGTGAGAGTCCTGGCAGAGTGATGCCAGAACAACAATCAGCAAAAACAAAGTCATTGACTACATAAAACAAGACACACACACCTGTCTACAGTGGTAGAGGTACTATGAAGAGCGTCAACTGCTTTAAATTGCTTGGGGTCAAAAAAAGGCCTACCAGTGCCTCTACTTTCTAAGGCACTTAAGCCTCAGCAATAGAAAAATATTGCTGTCCACTCTAATCTTGATCACACCCTTTTGGAGATAGGTGAGTTGAATCATGAAAGACTCCAGCTATTCTGCAATCTTATTTTTCTCCATTCTGCCTTCAGGTAAAAGACTCAGATTAATCAGCACATATCCAGCACAAATACCTCAAGACAAGGGACTGCTTCTTGTCCAATAATGCAAAATCTGACATTAGACTATTCCGCTTTTATTAATTTCCTGCTTATTTTGGAAAAGGTTTACCTTCTATACATAAATAAATGCTTAACATAAGCCAACAAAATTTAAACGAGTAATTTATCAAGACAATGTCATAAATCAAGCAAAGATTGGGTAATGTCCATTAGGAATGAAAGAATAAATAAAGCAATTCAAAATAACCATACATGGAAATAAATCTATTTATCTGATTTGAATAAATATATTTTATTTTATAGCTGGAGTTAAAAATTAAAACTAACTGCCAAACAGTGAAGGTGCTCACTGATATCAGGCATTTAAATACTCATGGATGTTGAACATGACTGGCATAATGATATACACAACCTGTCCAAGAGCACCTGAGAATTTGCATATTCAGCCTCCCAGTGGCTGAATAGCTTAAGTGCTTCAGGTTATAATTTCTGCTCTCGAAACATCTTATCAGTTATCTGCATTCTAAAGTTGCACCTACAGAATGTGGCTAGCACAGCACAGTGATTGAAATATTGCTTTTTATTTGGTGTCTATGCTTGAGGAGGATATTTACTTAGCATAAATTTCATAGTCATACATTCATTTATTTTCCACTGTGTATGTTTGTGTGACATATTCCAGGGCTAGATAAACTCTGCATGGGTAGCCAACCCTTTGCAGGACACAGGCATACACACCCTGAAGGGCACAGACACACACACACACACACACACACACACACACACACAGACGTGAGATTCGACCTCTCAATCCTGGAGGTTCAAGGCAACAATGAGCCACCATGTCCCATGTCATGGTTATACTGTATGAAGAAAATAGATTCATTGGTTAAACATTAATATTAGGCATATTAGCAGATTAGAACTTGAATTAAAAGCACAAGTAAAACATTGCAGGTATAGCAATACAGTAGTGCTATAATAGAGGTATAATACAGATGGTGATGTTTTACCGCTTGGTTATTGGTCAGTGTTTGGAAGATTGATGAAAACATATGAAGTGCAGTGGTAGGCAAGCATTTTGATCACCAGCCTTATGATTCATTAAAAAGATAAACCTTAATAAGTTGATTAAACATCCAACTGTGCAGTGAATCCCAGTGAAATATTAAAGCAATTATCTGGGTGCAATGTACGTAATTGTCTTCATTCTCTACAACCTAATTAAATTATGTTAAATTAGATATTGAAGTTATCTAACTTAACATAATTTAATTAGGTTGTAGATAATGAAGACAATTACATTGCACCCAGATGGTATATAAATGGTATATAAACTGGTACCTGTATCTGGTATGCATTCCTGTAGCGCCAGGAAATATAATACTTTATTATTTTGCCAATTAAGATATAGATGTTTTTCTTTCTTTTTTTTTTGCTTTTTTGTTTTTTTATTTCTTTTTTTGTATGTGTTGGAGTGGCACTGTCTTATCATCAGAATTTTTTTAACAGGATTTGTGGAAGTATTTTAGAAGCTAAAAAAAAAGAAACAAAAAAAACCCTGTGTCAATCATGTTGATGTCTTTACACCATGCCAGTTCCGTATATGGAATTCTATTTGAAATAATGGGTTTTAAGGTCATTGTTATTGGAGCTTATTGGGCCATATAATAAATGTCATTCTTCTCTTGATCTATATGAAGCACGCAGCTTTTCTAATGATATTCACTGTCATTATGACCTTAAAAAGGGCATACTTTATGCCATAAAAATGGTAGGTTATTTTTTAAGGGTTTGAACAGGGGTCCTATGTTGACATGCCAGTGTCAGATTTTCTTGTTTTAACAAAAATACATATGCTGATTTTAACAAATAATTTGACTGTGGTATTACAAAAGATTTTGGTGTCACTGAAACCATTATCTTTATTATAAATTCTATTCTTTTAATGCACTGGACATACAAGAAGTACACATCCATAGTTGTATAATAAAATGAATGTACCAAACTTGGTTGTTGTTATTAGGACTATCATGAGTTTCATTTGCTTAAAAATTGGAATTTAACAAATTGTTAATAATATATTAATAGCAAAAATTGAGCAAAAGAACACAAAAGAAAATGTGTCATGATGAGCCAGTCACATAGCTTCTTTTTGTCAGGTAATCAGTGAAGAAAAGATACTTTCTGTGTAACACTTTGGCTGCCGTGAGTGTTTAAATGCTGAAGCTATGAAAGCCTATTTACCCTCTGTTACTGCATTGCAGTCACTCCAGCAGAAAAAAATTACAGGGATGCATTGCTTAACATCCTGGATATTTCATGTTAAATAGCAGATCATATGATCTGGATGTGGTGATTCAGAGAAATAGTGTTACAAAAACATTTTGTCCTCTATTATCATAATGTTATAAACCTTAGGATATGACGGACAGAAATGCAGTTGGTTGATGTGCGAAAGACATTATACAGCACTATAATTGGGAGCTGTACCCATGAATAAAGTGAAATTAAAACTGGTAGAGGAGGAGGCTGATAACTAGAGTTTTGTTTCTCATGATCTTCAACCATCTTTGTAATTTAAAAGGTTTTGTGTACACCAATAAACTTTTTGCTTGATCTAATTTGCTGCTACTACATTCTGTTTGACTCACTACAAAACTCAAAAACTTGAGTTTGCTATCATTTCTTGTTATTAAAACGGCTTTTTGGGGATATAGTGAAAATAAACAGACAAACTTGGAAGTCAGGGAGCAAAAAACAAAAAAGACACAGTTACAGTACAGTTACAAATTACTTGGCTGTGATTATTATTGGTCTTTGATTATGTTTATAACAGACCATTGTGCTTCCCCTAATTTAATCATCACCAGCTTCCACAGAGGTCAGTGTGGTACCAGAAATACTCTGTTGATAGCACACCAGTCAAATACACATACACCATAGGGCAATCCAGATGGGAGGCTATCCATCCATCTCGTTTCCATCAGAGTTTTATAGGGTATGAGTAAACTAAATTACCAATGGGAAGTCCATACTTGCTGGGCTATTTCATATTATGTTATAATGTTGTCATTTGCTGCCATTAGAACACAGCATTTGTTAAAAAATTTCTATTGGAACATATAACCAAGCATATGGCTCAGTCTTGTCACTCAACAGAACACAAAACAAACCAGTAGGAGATGAAGACATGAGAATAAATGAGAAAAATGTCCTATATAGATGAAGAATAAAGTACCTCATTATGTATTTTTCTGTTTTTCATTTGTATTGTGACCTCAGGCATTAAATAACCTCATTCATGACTGAAATAGCACAATGTCTTTAGCTAATGCCAGGTAAATACAAAGGCTTAGCTAATTTTAATGGTACAGAGGCTAATATAAAATGCTTACTGCTATGAGATGGGACACTTCCTTAAGGATAGTAATATCTGCATTATGTCAAACTGGATCATAATAATCACTGAAGCTGAGGTCTGCAGTCGCACTCATTATATTTGCAACATTTGCATCATCCTGGTATTTTCTCACCTGTGATTTAACTCTGGGACCTGGGGTCATGTCAAGCTCAAGTGTGAGTCTCACCCACTGATTAAGTAGTCGAGATTTTTCAGTCACAAGTTGTTCATGACTGAACAACAAGTCCAGTCAATAAGACTGCCCAGTGGGAGTGGGCATGCACAGGGCAGACCTATGGTTGCCTGGGCAACTGCTCATTAGCCCTCTTTGGCAAAGCTGCCCCTCTGGACGAAAAAAACTAAATTAATTATCATTTTATTTTTGCTATTGTGGCTGCATAAACACGAGTAACCCATAATTAATAAAGTCAAACCAAATTAAATTACAACATCTGCCAAAGTTTTATTAAGGCATGCCTATTAAAACATCTATAGTCTATACTTTTATCTGTATACATGTTCTGATTTATTTTCATAAATTTTTAATTCACTGTTAAAAGTGCTATACAAATTTTTAAATAAATGTAAAATGTAATAAAATTTAATTGATTTAAATTGAGTTTCTTAAATTCTGTATGGGGCCAGCTTATTTAGTTCTTTTCTCAGATTGAAAGATTGTTTTATCTTATTCATGTTGATTTGCTTTCCCCCAATTTGGTCATAGCCAATTCCCACCTGTCAGACAGCTCTCCCCTATCAACTAGCTATCAACCAGGGATGGTGAAGGCTATCACCAGCTTCCTTAGAAACACATGAAGCCAGGCTGTTCAAACTGCTGGCCATGCAACATTAGGGGGTGGCATAACACACTGAGAGGAAAATGCAATCTGTTCACTTTCGCTTGCATCAATAAGCTCACAGGCATGTGAGCTGGTGTTGTTGCTGATAGGCTAGAGAAAGTATGCTACCTCTCCTTCTGTGAAAGCATGGCCAGCTGTGTTCCTGATTCTTTATACAAACAAGAAACCCCTTTCAGTCATTTCAGTATTTTCTGATATTTTGATTACTTAAAAAATGTGTGGGTTTAAACAAAAGGTGCAATGTTTTAAGTTATTTAATATATATAGATAAATAAATGTAAATATATCAATAAATAAAAGTAAAAATTCCAATTAATTGTCTCAAGTTCATCTTTTCATGTCCAAATCCAAATGTGTTCAGTGTATAGCAAAAAGAATGAGAATTTAAATAAACAGAATTCATAGATCCATAAACACAAGCAGTCCTGTGGACAGTTCTAGAATAGAAGAACTGGTTAATCAATCAGATCCTATTTTCAGTTACCTTTTTTGCATTCCAGTTTTAGAATCTTTCCAATTAAACGCACCCTCAGTGTCAGGGTATCAAGTCAGAAGTGCTTTAAACATCTCACTGTTCAATCCATTCAAAAATGGAGTATGGCCCAACTGCAAACCTACTGCCATCCACAGAGAAGCAGCATGATAGCTGCAAAAAATCCACAGATCAGGTGTGAGAATCTGTCCACAGGACAACTATTAGTCATGCACTCGACAAATCTGGCCTTTATGGAAGAATGGCAAGAAGAAAGCCAGTGTTGAAAGAAAGAAATCCATAAGAAATCCAATTTGTGTTTGTGGTGTGTTCCTTGAGCTTCACAATGCTGTTTATTCACTGATGTTCTCTAGCAAACCTCTGAGGGCTTCACAGAAGAGCTGTATTTATACTGAGATTAAATTACACAAATGTGGACTTTACAATTGTGCGTTGGTCTATCACATAAAATTAAATAGATTTAGAATAGAATAGATTTATATTTGTGAATGTAACATGATAAAATGCGGTCCATGACAGCACAATTAGAATAAGACTGAACAAGTACAGATGTTACAAGTGTTACCAGGAGAATACATCTTCTGTCTAAAAAGAATATGGAAGAATATTTCTGCAGCAACACCTCATACCCACTGTCAAGCATGGCGCTGGAAGATAAGGTGGTTATGGTTACTGAATATGTGGTAATATGGCTACTGAAAGCGTGGCTCCTACTGTGAAAGATAAAGGAGGTGTGAGGCACTGCGGGTGACTTTGTCAAAATTGAGGACAAAATCAACCATCATGGCTACAACAGCATTTTGCAGTGACATGCCATCCCATCTGACTTGCACTTAGTGGAACCATGATCTGTTTTCCAATGGGATAATGACCTCCAACACACCTCTAGGTCATGTAAGAGCTATTTTCCCAAGAAGGAGAGTGATTGAGTGCTGCATAAAATGACCCGGCCTCCAAAATCACCTGATCTAAATCCAGTTGAGATGGTTTGGGATGACTTGGACCAAAGAGTAAAGGAAAAGAAAAAACAATTGAAAACAATTAAAATACAAAGAAAAATTTGAATAAGGAGGTGTGCCCAAACTTTTGACATGCATTATATACACAAACACGGAATTGTGTGTAGACAACCAGAAGGTTTTAAGGTTGTTTAAAACAATACTTTAACTATTTGCATTTACCTTAAGCTAACAAGCTAAAGTTGTTGTTGTAAATGACAAAATAAACAGGTATTTAAAATGTAATGAGATGTAATCATCTAATAAATTGTGCTATCGGCAATGGTTACTATTAACTGAAATTAGCAACTATTATAATTTGGTCACTGTACTTCAGTCTAGCTTGTAACAAGCATAACTAGCCTGGCATGCAATAAATTTATGTTCTGCTTGTGGCATTGCATAGTAACAGATAAGCGAAATGAGAATTTAAAAAACTGAGACAGGATCTATCTTTTTTTATCATTTAATCTTACTTCAAGCAGAACTGTATAATAATAAGGTTATGCGTATTCAGTGTTTAATACTGTGCCAACAGTGCAACATCATTTATCCATGAAACATTTGTGTAATTACTTGTTGTGCCTTTGATGTCTCGCCCACTTCTTGACACTCTCCAGTGTTTTTAACAATGAGGTGTTTAATTTATAAATGGTAGGTTGATAATGCCGTACTTCTGTGATACATAAATTTACCATGACAAACCCTGCAATTCAACACCCTTGAATCATTAGCCACCTGGAAGTGTTTTTAATAAAAAATAACCGTTCAAAAGCTCCTCTTTCTTCTTCATTCTTTTTTCTATTTTATTATTTTATTATTTCCAACCTACAGTAACCACAGAAAGCCCAAGAAAAAAGATGGGTGCCTAAAAAGTGTTAGAATTTTAATAAACTATTGCATCCATTACTATGTCAACTTTTATTGCACTAAAAAGGTCAAAATGGCAGTTTTATCCTTTTCATTGATTTGTCCTTTTTTTATCTCCAGAGCCGGATTCAGCAAGATTTGTCAAAATTAGGAAAGACTAGATGTTTAAAGGTTAAACAATTGCTACTTACCTAACTTTCATGAATCAAGTAAGATAGGGTATCTACTTTATTTCAAAATAATATCCAAGAGACAGATTTATTTCACCTTGCTTATCACGTATAATGTGAAACAAGTGTTATCTGAGAAATTAGGAAAGTAAAACCCCTCTTCCCCCCCAACAAAAATTATTTTTTAAAATTTACTTTAGTACTGAGGCCATAAAGGGAAATGGGAGAAAAAGCCCTTTTTTTGCAGGGTCCCAGAAGAAAAAGTTGAGTCAATCCAAATAGGGAACTCATAAACAAAAAAAGAAGCCTTTGGCAATGGCAGTAATGGTTGTAACAAAAGAGATAATCAGTAATTATTATGAATTGCCAAATTAATTAACAACTCCTTTGTAATGTTAGACTCTGAGGGTGCTATGAGATATTAAGACCTGTTTAATTTGGTCAGACTGACAGGATTTTTATTACAGTACCATGGCTGGGATGTGTAATATATTTAGTTAGCTACAACCCCAAAAAACAATAGGCCTGGGTAATTTAGCGGCCTGCAACTTAAAGGACTTTGTCTTAGAAATAACCCCAGATGGGCAAATTATATTTCAGTGGTCAGTAGATGAGGATGTAATAGCAGTTATTTGGAAAATGACTTATATCTCTTCTTTACCAAAAAAAAAAGGATTGAAAAAGACACGCATACCTAAAGGAATTTAACTATAGTCCAGTAGCACTTACTTCAAATCTTATGAATTGCCTAGAAAAGATTCTGGCTCAGCATCTTTCTTGGAAGTATAAGAGGTAACTTGGTCACTTATTGATTTGTAAATAGGGTAGACCACAGCATTGAAGATGCCACCATACTTGCCTATTTTTTTTATATCAAGGAAATTTATTTCTTTACCAGTAATGATTCACTCTAAAACAAAGAGGTAGAATCATACCTAGGTTTTAGGCATTAGGCATTTACGTGGATGCCACATTGTCATGATCAATAAATGTGGAGTATTTATGCAATAAGTTGCAGCAACATATTTACTTTACCAGAGACCAAGATATAGGAGATATAGAATGCCTTCACAACTGAAGAAAATATAAATCCTCTTTCATCCCTCTATCAGAGGTTAGGTGGACAAAGTGGTCAGAATATAACTTTTTTTATGATAGATTTGAGCAATTTTTCAACTGTTATGTACATAAGCTATTGCATTCACAAAATAATCCTTATCATAAACAACAATCTGATACTGCGATTTGATTATTAATTAATAAACTTGACATGACTTCATAATTTCCTTTCCTGTACTTTCTCTTTTTTGTCTTCATACCGTTTTGTAACCTTGAAGGTGTTACAAAAGCACACAGCATGATGTCACCACCATCGTGCTTCACGGATGGACTGCTGGTCTTCAGTTTAAAAAGGGGAACACTTTCAAACAGTGAGATGGGAACATGGATAAAATAAATAACAACAAGGAATTACTAAATCTGACCTAGACCACTAATTAAATAGAATTGCCTGTGGTAGTTTAGTTTCTGCTAAATCATGTGGATTTGTCATGGAATGGAATAAAGTCATAGAATAAATAACCATTTTGGATATTTATTTAGCATATAAAGATCAACAGTTAAATCATGTGACAGTTTGGCTTATTTTGGTAATATTACTATTTTAAATGGTGAATGTCATAGTCTGATAATGTTAACAAATTCATTAAATAATCTTTATTATAGGAATCATAATGTAAAACATAATGCAAGACTTCATTGTTATGTGATAATATGCTAATTTAAATACACACTGACCCCTCCCTCAGAATGACATCTATTGCCTTAGTTTAACGGTCGGACTGGCCTGAAGACCTGGCTGAGAGCAAACTTTATGGGGTTTGACAGTAACAAACTTGACTCCATTTCTCAGGCGCCTCGGGCCACCATGGGGCTCTAGTGTCAGAGGTTAATGTATATAATAGGTACAGTAATGTAGTGTACTGTGTCCTGTCCTACACAAAGACATTACACTGCCCCATTTTAAAACCCAATTAAAACCCATGATTTTCACCTCACCTTTGCATCCACTGAATGACTTTATCCATGTCATATTGTAACCTGTACATTTAAGTTTGTTATCTGTTTGATCTTATGCATATAATCACTTTTTACCATATAACATTTAACATATTTTACCAATAAGAAACCTTAACATGGTATTCCAGTGGTACCTGTAGCATGGTATTTTTGGCAGTACCATCGTACATTGTACCACACTATAGAACATGGTTTTACCATAGTACATACTTTGGTACTATGTTACATGTACTATGATTTTACCATGTACTACAGTATGGTGTTATGGAACACATACTGTACTAGGATACTGATAAAACATTTAATAACTTTTTTGTATCATAACAGTAATATTTATTTAATAACATCACCATTTTACCTGTTATGGTATTGTCCAATGTTACTACACTAGGGCTGTAGCTATCGAATATTTTAGTAATCGAGTATTCTACCAAAAATGTAATCGATTAATCGAGTAATCAGATAAAATGGTATTTCGCTTAATTAAACAGCAATGTAAAATATATAAGAGAAACAAAGATTAATTGGTTTTCTTTTTAGAAAAATCTACTTTT
>JAQMYJ010000039.1:27196691-27208892 GCA_030014305.1 Clarias laeviceps
GAAGGCGAGGTGAGCGATACGATGAGGTCAACATGGTCCCCAGGGTTTGCTTTGGTGGAGGAGGTGCAACAGTCTGGGCAGGCATCACCAGGCATCACCTGAACTCCATAGAGCACATCTGGGACCAGTTGAAGAAGGGACTGGATGATCGACCCCACCCCCACGTGACCTGGTAGCACTTGTGGAAGAGTGGAACGCATTGCCTCAGAACAACATCATGAGGCTAGTAAGGAGCATGAGACGTCGCTGTCAAGCTGTCATCGCAGCAAATGGTGGAAACACCCGCTACTGACATTGTCAATTTTTGTTATTGTCAAAATTTTGGGGGTAATAAATATTAAACTTTAATTTTATTAAAATATTAATGAAAATGGTGTTTTTTCTCATACATTATTAGTAATATCAAAGGGAACTTTTACTTATTTCATTCAAATTCAGAGCAAATAGGAAAAGTAAATAACAATATCCCTAACTTATTGTGAGTAGTGGATATGTGATTTTGTTTTTGCAGATTTCCATTGTCTTTGCAACCAAGCTCAAGTCATTTACATTCCTGCCAGTTCTCAAAAAGCTGCCTACAGAGAACATAGTTAAATCCCCGCGTGAGGAAGGGTCGAGTAAAGTTAGTGAGGTAAGCATTGTTATGCAGGACCACATCATTGTAATCCTTTGTGAATTTAACCCTGGTGTTCGGATGTGTGGGACCTGTTTTCAATGAAAGAAAAAAATATGTGCTTAATCGTTTTTTTCAACCTCAGACTTATTGGCCGTAGCTCATTTTCACGGACAAATTATAAAATAATAAATTTTCAACAACATGGTGGTCAAGTGGTTAGCACTGTGGCCTTGCACTTCCAAGGTTCAGGGTTTGATTTCTGCCTCAGGTCTGTGTGCATGGAGTTTGCATGTTCTTCCTGTGTTTGTTTTTTCCCTCCGGGTACTCTGGTTTCCTCCCACAGTCCAAAGATATGCAGATTAAGTTAATTGGTGTTCGGCAAATTGCACATTTTGTGTGTGTTTGTACTGTATATATGTGTGCATGCATGTTAGTTTTGTCTGCAAGTGTTGTTGCAGAGGATAACAATGGCAATCAGCCAGCTCCAAAATGAGCCCGCCAGCAGCCAGAAAGACACATTATACTGTACATACATGAAGGGCACGTACTACATACAAACAGCAAAATTCTGTCCCTCGTGTGTTGTATAGAATGGCCTGAGTAGGATTGATTTGGATTGCTGTTTTCTGACATGTATGCTTTATCTGTTCAGTAGGGCTAATTTAAAAGATAAAGAAGGGAAAATTTGTGAAGGTTAACACATACATGTGCGCATGCAAACACACACAAAATCAATTAATGATCAATTAACCTATTTCAAAATACTCTAACAGGTTAGGGCCCATGAGTAGCGCAGTGATAAAGTTCTTGCTTTTCATCATCATTTGGAGATGGCTAGTTTGATTCGCAGGTGATGCTGTAGCCTCCCGCAGCCAGGGGTCTAGAGAGAGCTGATTGGCTGAGTTCTCTCAGCGGGGTGGGATGGGAGGCACTTAGTGCCCTCATATCAATCACTGCTCTATAGCCAATTTTTATTTTATTTTGTCTTGCACTGTACATTGCTTAGAATGATACATCTTCTGTACACATGTCAGGCTTCAGAAGACCATGGGGCAGCAAAGGAAAAAACAATGGATGAGGGTTCATACAAGGCTGAGGTTGTTTACATTAGTGACATGGAGCCCCAAGAGATAACCAACCACTCTGAAACTCAGGTGAGCACAAGGTCTTTTTTATTTTTCTACCTCAAAAACAAAAAGTCCAGAAACTATATCTATGATGACACCATTACATACTGACCTGTATTTGTTCTCAAATAAGATAATGTTTATGTACCACAAAAATCTTTAATAGCAAACTGAAATGTAGAAAAAGAAAAAAGATAAAAGGTAAAAAGAAAAAAAAGAAATATTTATTGTTGCTTTTATATCATTTCTACAGCAGAAATTTACGACTGAATCAGTTATTGCTCCATTGCCTACACCAGAAGAAATGAGATACGCTACTCCAAAGCCTTGGTCTAGCACCCAGGACACAGCTAACAATAAATATCCAAGGACCCTTCAGCTAGGGTGTCACAGCACAGAAGCGGTAGTCAGCCCAGGTCTGTTTTTAAACAATGGGTCTCAAAGAGAGGAGGAGGTCCTGAGCCCAGTCAGCTCTGTGGAACTCTTTACATCCCCTTTCTCTTCTAAAGAGTCTATCCTCTCTGAGGGCTGGGAGCAGGAAACAGGCTGGTCTGCATTCCGAATGCTCCAGTCTCCCAGTGGTTCTATCTCCCCCTGTTCATCTGTCAGGTCAGGAGCTTTTACCCCATCAGTAAGGAGAATCAAATGCCATACACTGGCCCCAGCATCCAGCCTAATGCAGATGCCACTTACCTCCTGCCAGACCCTGGGTTGCAACAAACATATCACCTTACCATGCCCATTGTCCAACCGAACCCGACATAGGCCTCCACCCACACAGCTGTCACTATTAACAGCCATCTTAAGGAAGGGCCGTTTGCCTGTCCTTTCTTCTGCATTGCAGAGGCCCTATTCTCCTTGTTGGCCCATTAGCCAAGTTAACATGTCCTCCTGCGTGGCCTGCTCAGCAGCTTCAAATGTAACTCCCATGGTGGGCTTACAATCAAAGTCTTGTGTGTCTAAATGCAAAACATGTACAGATCCCAGTTGCAAAGCAAGACCAAAGCTGCCAGATATAACTGATAAGACAAAGCCTGTGTCACCGAGGGATGAGAACAAGGGACGTCTCTTGCCAGCAGTCATAGAAATAACAGATGCAACTGATTCTAAATCAAATGCAGACAAAAGTAGGATTATTTCTTTCCCAGAAGGTAGAAATTCTTTGACCTTGTCAAGTTACTCTCCTTGCGAGCCTTCTCTATCACATACATACAAACAACTTCATAAAGGTATTGATTTATCCAGAGACTCCATGCCTTTTTCTCTTGAATCCTATTTAAACTCTCAAATTCAAGCAAATGGACACAACTCAAATGAAACCTGTCCAATTGTAGGAAATACAAAACCTTGTGAGTCATCATTCTCTCATTTGAAACTTGTACAGAAGTCACATGAACAACCCTCTAACCCTGATCACAAATCCAGTCAACAGTCTCAAGACATCTTAGCCTCAGAAAGTTCAAAGTACACAGATGTCAATCTAGCTTCTCATTTGCGAAACAACAGGAAAATCCTCCAAGAATTAGAAAAAATTCATTCAGCATGCCCAGGTCGCAGTTCTCAAAATTCTCCTTCCCCAAGGGTTGCTGGCCTCACCCATCTCTCCAACATATATTCTGTTTCACCTGTTCTCCCTTCACCAAGACCAGACTCCTGCACTTCAACATCAGATCGCTACATATGGTCTCCATCACCATCAGTCCCCTATCATCACCTCTCCCCTTCTCCCAATTACTCACTCAGTTCCTCACCTACTCCATCCCTAAGGGACAGTCAGACTCCAGACTCCATAGACAGGGGTATCAAAAGGGTAAGTAACTAAAAAGAAAACGACCATCTTCTCACACATGAGGCTCTGCTGCACACTATTTTTGTAATGTAATGAGCATGAAATAAGAGATGCATTCATACTATGAAATGCAAATATCTTTCCCAAAAAAGACCCCACACATTTCAGAGGAACCTGATATTCACAAGCAGGAAATCAGATTTATATATTCTATTTAATGGCTACGCTCAATATGCGTGAATGCATGCTAATTTGGCAGATGTATTTTTATTTAAGACCTAAATTTTTTTTTTTCTGTAGCTATTGAAGTTCCCATTTCATTTATTTTTCTGTACTACATTCTATTCAATGATTCCCTTCTAACAGCCATACAAGATTAAGTCTACCTACAAGGCTATTGCTGCTATTCCAACAAATAGACTTCTTCTGGAACAGCAGGTGAGATACTTCACAGGTAGACAGGTATTGAATTTTAGTTATTATTAAAACAGATGACAGTCTGTGAATGTCCTGCATAATAACTGTACAGTTATAACCTTTTCTGATCTCATCAGTACTACCAATAACCATTGTTTCTTCCATGTACTGTAAGTACCCTTTGGACTGTTCTGTCTGATGGATAAGACCAATGAAGTTGTTGACATAAGATAAATAATTTATTATTTTTAAGTAAACCTAGAAACATTGTTTAAACAACATCTTTAAGTATTAAAAAAAATAATATTAAAGCAATATAAGGCATTACAGTTCCAAGAAAATGTGAAACGTTTTAATAGTTTATAATTGTTTTACAGTTGACCTTACAGTGTTTATATGATTTATAAGGCTTTAATGACAGAAATTATACATACAGCAAAAACAAGGTATCGGTCCTAAAAAGTCTACAGTAGGTGAATTTTCAGATGGGATCATATAACACCATTTTTCATAATACTTAATGCTTCTTATCGTTCGATCCAGGCTTTGTTTTTTGTAAATATGCATACACAAAAATGTCATGCCCTTATATGTAGTGTCCATATCTAATTTAAATCTTACAATTATCTTAATTGTCATTCAGATGAAACTTGGCCAATTTAGATTTCACATGAAAAGACATAAACCTGAAAAAGTGTATTATTTGAAAATGCTAAATTGTTAAGATATTGCAACATAAATTTGACATGGTTCTTAGTTTTGCATTCCAGTGTGGACTGCTTTAATTTATGCATTAATTTTACAGGTTACATGCTTCTTAGAAGCTTATATTAATTTTAGTATCAATACCCATAAGGAAATAGGAATAATTAGCATTTTAAATTTTGGGGCACATATAAAATCATCTCTCCAACACGGCTGAAGTTAGCAACTTGAAATTTTTTTGAGCTGATTCAACTAATCGAATAATTACCAGGTTCAGTGGATGTGTTTAAGTGTTGCTGAATTACAAACTGTCTTGGACTCTTATCCTCCAGGCCTGATTTGAACAGCCCTGCTCTAGCAGAACAAGTATAAGGAATCGATACTACAAAATAAGGAAATTGGCAACTTATGTATACTCACACAAATGCCATAAATACAGTATGCTCACCAATATATTCATAATCTGCGTGAAATCATTTTGGATGGATTAGGTACAACAGCAATGTTATTACTGATTTATTGTGGCCTATACAGTAGACTTAACATTAACCACTATTGTCAATTTTTGGGTGCTGTATTCTGGATTGTGGTCTGCTTGAGTTCTAAGCACAATGTTAATGTCTATTCTTTACATTAAAGGCAATTGATGATGAAGTCAGTAGAAATAATACTCCTTTGGACCCTAGTGACAGTTTTGCATGGGAGGATCCTCATTCTCAGGTACAGCAGAATCATACTGCCTAAATGATATATAGCTTGATTTATAAATGTTAGAATTACAGTCCTGTGCAAAAGTCTTGAGCGACCCTTCATTTCTTCATATTAAATTAAATTAAATTAAATTATGTACATTAAATTAAAGAAATGGGAACAAATGTTCGACAGAAATAGGCTAAAAAGTACCTAAAGATGCAATTAAAAAAAAATGGTATTATTTAAAACCACAGCAGCAGCCTCATTTCCCCTCTCATCTGTTCTGACCACTCAGCATTCAGCATCACCATAATATACTACTCACCAGCCTGATCATCTGTCATCAACTGATCATCTGTTTCGCACTGACTCATGTCTTGCTTTAGATGTTTTCTTTATGCCTAAATGATTCATTTGTCACTCTGTAGCTTAACAAACAAAAAAAAAACATTTATCTGAAACTGGTCAGGTACAGGGACTGGACTTAAAATGAGAGCCAAAGAATTCACCAAAAATGTGAGTCAGAAAGTCCTTCAGGAAGCCTGGAGAACTATTCCTCACAACTGCATTAAAATGCCAAAAAGTCTGGCTCGTTGGAAACAAAATATGAAGAAATAAGGGGTGGCTGAAGACTTTTGTCCAGTACTGTAAATTGAAAGCCTGCTAAGCTCTACTTTCTGTACATAGATGTACAGCCCTGCTGAGCTCCGACAGCAGTCCGCAGAGCTGTATGAAGTGATCGATGAAGTATTAAAGGACACAAACCAAACAGTAAGTTTACCACTCATCTACACTCTTTCTGGGATTAAAGATGTTTAGTGCTAAATTGTAGTACTTATTTTTACATGCTTATACATTTTCTTTCAGGTTACCTCAAGCCATAATAACAGACTCAGTGCGACATCTGTGGCATCTGAGTCAACAAGGGTGTGTAATGTGCAACACTTTGCATTCAACAGTGTAATTAAGCCCCAAATCTAATATAATCTAAATCAATAATTACAAAACTTAATAAAACAAGTGTATCATAATACATAGTGTGTACAAAGTTAATAACAGTTTAACTAAAGTAAATACAGTCTACAATTTCATTTTTTTTCTTGCTTTGCCCACAGAAACTAACGCCATCACCATCACCAAGATCTTTAGGACGAGAAACAAAATATGTAAGTTTATATTTAGACTTGCCAAATACATTTGAAGCACTGTTCCATTGCATTCCTATCATCAAAATTTGTTTGTATTGCTTTGTGGTTCTGTAAACAGCAATTAACTGTTGAGATCAGGAGGTTTTACTAGGATACATTCTTATGCGTGGTTTGCATGCCAAAACCTTCACCAAAGACACAAATTAAAAATTTTATCAATTATTTGTCACATGTAAAACCTTACAGCACAGTGAAATTATTTTTTTTCGCATATGCCAGTTAAGAAGCTGTGGTATGAGTGCAAGGCCAGAACCTGTGGCCTTGCATTCATACCTGTGATATAGAACCTGTGGAGCACGTAGGGATAAGGGGGCTCCCATTCAGGAACCCAGAGCTTTAATAGTTTAAGTCACCACTGGCTCTCATCTGGGGTAGGATTAGATTTACTGTTGACAAATGGCCATGTTTTTTTTTTCTTTAGTGGCCATTGCTACAACGAATGCAAAATGGAATGCTACAAAGTCAACTGATTGGTTAGCAAGCAATCTTTTTGCTAAAGAGACCTGTACAGTACCTGTGAGGTACTGTAATCTTTTTCCATTTGGCACAGTTGATCTATTCTGCCAGGGTTTTAGTTTCAATAGTGAGAGCAGCAGTAGAAATCAGGGCCTCTTGACCACAACTGGGCTGTTTGCTCAATTATTTGCCAATGGCAGAAGTAAAAATTCCATATCATAAGTTCCACACTATGTATCAAGGGTTTGATGTGTTATTATGCGGCACCACCCTGCTCCTCAGTCAGTGAAGGAAGCATCCATGCTGAGGCTTTGTGACTTGGCACTGCTCTCATATGGGGTGAAAATCCTTGCCTCTCTTTCCAATTACTGCTTGTGCCCCTCTTGCAGAGGACAAATTGTATTTGGGGTTTAGCTGTGGGCTAAACTTCTGGAACTTCTGATCCCCCTAGCCAAAAAAAAATGTGATATGAATCAAATGTTCCTAAATAAACAAATTGTTGCTAAATAAACAAAACAATATTTTTCCAAAATAAGATGTAAGCAATGGCCATGGTCCTATTTTAGACACATGTCCAATATATTGGTATGTGCCATATTGAAAATGTAGCATTATCATTCATCCATGTGTCAGTAATAGCACCAAAAACAAACAAACTTTGTATCCGTCTCTTTTGCTTATCTCAAAATTATAAATTATAAACACATAATGTTTACTATAAAGAAGTAATACTTCTTTTTGATGGTTACAGTAGCCAATGCATGTGAATAGTAAAAATATAAGATAAATGTAAAAAAAAAAATTATTTTCATTTTAAGCATCTGTTCACACTAATGGCAAATAGATTCGGTAACCATGAATTCGCATCAACTCATAAGTGTGCAATAATGTTTAGAATGTAAACATGACCCATGTCTTATCCAAAAGAAGTTATTAATATCAGTTGTGAAAATCTCTTACCTTTGTAAGCTGCAGTTAGAATTGTAGATATACTTAGCATATGACTATCAATGTTCGGGCAATATTGGGGGAAAATGATAGTACAACACATCTTTAATAAAGTAAAGTCCCATAAATTTGGAGAATAGGTAAAAATGTATTTTGCATTTCTTTATACAGACAGACACCCACTTATTAATTCAGTACAATTATGAATTATACAATGACGAACTGATGAAAGGGTGGTCATTGAAGCACAAATCCATGTTTATGATGTTTACAATATCTTGCTTGTTTACAGTAATGCTTACAGTCTGTCGATGATGATAAATGAATAATCATAGGTTACATAACAATAGTTTTGCATCTCAGCATGAGTTGCATCCGATTTTATCCTTCTTTTATAGCTAGTGGTTCTGTTCCAGTTCAATAAATTAATCATACATTTGAATTACAAATACAATTACTTAGCCAGGTAACCAGACTAACCAGGTAAAACTCCTGAACAAAGGAAGTGTTTATTATAAAATGTAATGTCAAAAACATAAATTACTAACTCACCCATCATAGTCATACAAGAAACTATCAAAATAAAATGAAATAATAAACTTTAAATGGATGTTAAACTGTATCTCTACAACAACTAACAGTCTGTTTTCTCACTACTCTTGACTGAGCACCAGTAACAACTGATAATATATGACATTTGCCCAGTTGCACCCTCAAATATTTCATTTATCCACCTTTAGCTTTAATTAAGGAATGAGAGATGGTAGCTAACTCATGTGTGAAATTGATTCCTCATGTGTCTAGAATCACCCTTCACAAAAATGATTCCTGGAATATAGCTGTGTCGTCAGGGAAGAAAAAACATGCATTCATGGACTAACATGGCCATTTAATACATTCAGGTAGTCAGAGACTTCTTTTTATTATCACATAATGTTCTCCTTTCCCAGAAATGAGTGGTTCTATTTTTCCGGGTTTAAATATTGCATTGGAGGATTTTTAGCCCAATTCCAGTAATTTCAAATCTCATTAATTGTGTTGCTTAATTCAGGCCAATAATTGGACCTTTCTTTGGCCAACCTGATTTTAATGAGTTATTTTCATTTTCAAGATATGAATTAACAAAATTTTTATTCTACGATTATTTAGAATCTCTATAGTAATGTTATGTTATACTCACACTACGCCTACTACTACATATTGTATTTATAAGCTATTAATATTGTAATAGCTTTTATATTAATACTGCTGTAATATCATCAGACTAATTACAGTACATCACACATAGTACATATTATATATATTATATTATTTAACATAAGTAGTCCATGTTATTTACACTATATATTTTTATAAATATAAAAAAGCTGTCTGACTGCTTTTATGCCTTACTATTTTATTTGACAGTTTTATCAATGATGGCCAATTATTAGCACTAATTCATATTTAACTCACTATAGGACACTCAATAAGTATACCATACAATATTAATAGTTGGAAATGTAAAAAAAATATTGACTTTTTTCAAGACTCTTTTTTTTTTCTTTTTTCTTTTTTCGTTGTCAGCGAAGTCACGTATACTGTCTACATATATACTAATCTACATATAATATTCAGTATATGGTTTCTCGCCCATCTAGGGTAATATTTTTTTCAAAACATGTATGTAATTTTTTTTAAATATATAAAGTTCAAGGCACATTTATTTAAACATAAAAATGTGCAAAAATACAACATTGCTATTTTTCAACAAATATGTTTTATGTGGATTGTTTCTAGTTGGGTAATTTAGAAATACAATTCATGTAAGCTTAACATTGATACATAATTCCTCACTCAAGTAGCAGCAATTATAGCACAAACATGTGCTATAATTATAACTAGTTGATAAAACCTTTTTTGTACTACAAGTTTATCGTACAACATTTAAAATAAAAGCCACTCATTAAAATTTGTTGAGATTTCTCTTTTTATCCAAAAAAGCTGCCGCTCTACTGTTCACTTGCATTTGTGAGCCATATTTGACCGGGTCTTGTCTGTGACAATAAGACATACAGTATGTATTAACATATCGCAGATCTGTCTAAAGCAGGCATGTGTGGGCATGATGGCAAGTGATGGACTGGTGTCCCATCCAGGATGCACTCTTACTCTATGTTGTACAGTATGCTCCTCATTCACCATGACCCTGGCCAGAATAAGGTTAATCATTTTTAACGATAATGATAATGAAAGTACTTTTCACTTGACAACTAGTGGAATAGGAACTTAACAGCTGATTTTCCTACTATAGTTGATTCGCATGAAATGAAAGACTAATTACAGTATAAGATGGCCTGTAATTCTTGAATGGTTTATCCAATATGGATAAGCGCATTGTTTCAACAAGTCTAATTTCATGTGTTTTAAATTCAGATTTTGCATCAGTTCTTCTTGTTTTTTATGGCATAATTATCTTAAATTACAGGGAGCAAGTAGAAAAAAACACCAGAGCACCTACTGTATACTCATGCTGCCTTTTTTCAGATGAAATGCACTTCCCAGCAGGAGCATTTGTGAATGGAAAAAAATGAATGTGGCAAATCTGTCACTAAAACTGAGTGGCAAATTAAAAATGTGCATGGTCCTGAATAGTTGATCTACATATTTCAGAAGATAAGCCTCAGTGAAGAGGTTCAATAACATGTTTGGTCTATTATGAAGTAAATCTAGTCTATTTGAAGTAATTTGAGTCTATTTAGTCAAAATCAGTCCAGTGGAACCTATATAGAGTGTGTGTGTGTGTGTGTGTGTGTGTGTGTGTGTGTGTGTGTGTGTGTGTGTGTGTGTGTGAGACCCAAATGCAATAGTGATGTATTGACCTCAAATACTTTAGACCTACAGTAGCTGTTTTTGTTATCTTCCATACACAACTTTATTATTATTAGTAGTAGTAGTATTTATTTATTTATTTATTTATTTATTTACTTTTTTAGTTAATATTGTTAAAGCCAATGTTGCACGCCAGTGTTATGGTACATTAAAATCATAACAGTTAACAAAATCAGCAAATACTCATTCAGATATATGTGCCCTCATTCTTAGGCTCATTTTCAACACCAACCTCCTACACATGCAAAGAAAACACTGGTAGGTATTTTAATCCTGCTTTTTGCATACTAATATCTATTTATTGAACACACACAGGTCTAATGATCTAGACTTGGATGTTGTTATGTAACTGAAACACAGATATTTGATTGTTACAACATGGTTATCAAAAATAGTACAGTGAAAACAAGATTTACAAAGCAATAACCTATAAGTTATGTAATTGTAAATTTAAAAACATTAAAACTTTTTTATTTTTTATTCCAGACAAAGCCGGGGGTTATAAGACCAGTCATAGTTATGCCAAGATTAGATGACAATGAGAAAAGTTGTTTGTTGAATACCTATCAAAAACAGCAAGATAGTTCCTCATCTGATCACCAGTACAAGGTAAGACTTCATTCATTTTTTTTTTCTTTTCTTACATTAAACTGTATTCACTAGTGTACTATATTAAGGAAATGGGTACCATTATTCAGACCTTTGTTATTGTTACTTTAGAATGCTTATTTTTTAAGCATCTTTTAAACAAAATCTTATTTTTTAGAGATGGTTTGGGTTGTTTCCTTTAGTTACTGGTTTAGTCCAACTTCTTGGCTATGCAGAGGCTAAATGAGAATTTATTATTTTATTTTAATAATCATTGGTTAGGTTTCTATAGGATGTACAGTATGTGAGTGTGTGTACTGATCAGCCATAACATGAACAGCACTGCCAGGTGAACTGAACAACACTGATCACCAACTATACACCAGCAACAGAGCGTGATCATGGGCACCCAAGGATCACTCATTCAAAAGCATTTTATGTCAATAACTTCTCTTTACTGTATAAATGAATGTATTAAAATATTGTCCCCTGGGTTCCTGTCTGATGCTAATTTCAACTTTTAAGTTAGGATTATTCCCTGAGTACCATCAACCGAAACCGAAGAGATTCATACAAAGTTTCATACAAATTTAAGACTGATATAGTGGAATGCCATCTGAATGCATTGCTATTTGGAGCACAAAGTAATTTTTGTTATTTTCAGGTTCTTATGGCGCTTTTCCACTGCGTGGTACGACTCGGCTCAGCACGGCTCGTTACGGCACCGCACGGCTCAGTTCGACTCGGTTTGCGTTTCCACTGCAGTTTAGTACCGCTTTAGAG
>JAQMYJ010000039.1:27212577-27236955 GCA_030014305.1 Clarias laeviceps
TCCTTTTATACTTCCTGGTTCGCGACCGTACTACTTCCGGGTCCTAGTGCCGGTCGCTTTACGAGTGTGTGTGACACCTAGATTGTTTGATTAGTAGCTAAGGTAACCTATTTAATGGTACTTCTATTAACTGGGTATTAATATTATGCTAATGTTAGTTTTGTCACTAGTAGTAGAAAATATGGAAAAATAAACAGTGCCTTTATGTTTCTCTCGATGTCTGAGAAGAATCTCGGCTATTGTTGTACATAAAGTTAGGATATAGGAGCTAACAGTATGTTTGTTGTCTGGTATGTAGCCCTCACAGGGGAGATACAGCACCATATCATCAGAACAATAATTCTGTGTTACTTTTGTCTCAAAAGCTATTCATTCATTTCACATAAAGTAGCTGAGTAATGGTCTGTTATTATCACAAGTCTTTATGCTTTTGTCCATAACCTGTATTATGTTACTTTCACTGCTTGCTACATTGGAACATTTCTACATTTTGGTTCTAAGGATAATTTCTTAACCAAAACTACAGAAACCTCTTCCTGCATGTACATCACTTCCAGCCTCTTCAAGAATGAAACAGCCTTGACAAAATTTTATACATGAAACTTAAAAATTTGCAGCTATGACCATTATAAAATAAATAAGATCAATTTCCTTTGAAGTTTGAAGACAGCCTTTATACTTGTCCTTTTGTGGCTAATGAGGTGACAGCAGCACATTAATAACTGATTCTGGCTGATTTTGGCAGTACTTAAGTGTATTTTTCATGTAATTATCACTATGTAATTACCCTTCCATTACTCCAGAAAAAGGTTATATGTAGGTGTCACTGAACATCCATTCTGAATTATAGCTAGTCTTAATTGATCTTGCGTACCCTTATTACTTATACTTCATATTAAAGCTTTCTTGACAGCTGAGCACAACCCACTGAAATTGACATGTTTTTGGTCATAAATTCAAACCAACTTGATGATTTGTCCTGAAATAAATTTTATCTCTTTTACTTTAAGCGCCAATGAATCAAGTGTGGAGCTTCAGTAATTACTTACTGACTACAGAGCGCAATCAATAGGTTTTCCTGAGTAATCAAAAATTGCAGTTGAGTCTTGAGACCTTGATCCTGATTGCTGGCATTTCATCAATAACATCAGACCTTGCTTTGCAGCTTGCCAACAGGATGTCGTCCCTCAAGGATGAGGCTCATGGAAGAGGAGACTTGGAAGGGGAGAGGGATTCCTCAGAGGTACCTGAGAAGTGTATGTCAAGCTCAACACATATGATGAATCAGGCCAGGGAACACAGAACTCCATCGCCAAGAGGCACGTCTCTATAACAAGGCCCCATCTCTGTAAAGTCTATGTAGGGTGAAAATGAAAACTGTGGTAGTCACACAAAATAAGTTACACAGAGGAAAAAAGAAATAAATGTAACAAGGTGACCTCTTAAGTTGTAAAATGAAAGAGTACAACCTCCGAAGATCACAGCGGAGGGTCTTCTAGAATTCTATATGAAATAAGATTTTCCTGATGCAGCTCAATTTCATTGTTACTACAGAATAATCTGGTGTATTTTTTCTTTTAATTATGTAAACAGGAAATGCATGTAATTTTTAAAAGCTGTTCTATTTCAATGGATTTACAGTATTAAAGGGTCAGTAGAAAATGAAGAAAATGTTGTATATTTGCTTTCTTCTATACATTTCTACAATCTGATTTATTTTGCCCCTAGGGTGTGAATGAGTGTGTAAGTGTGTGTATCTGTATTTAATAAATCCTCAATGTCAAGCATTATTTTATGGTAGGCATAAATTATTTGTGCTGTATATTGAGATTGCTTAAAGGAACACACACACACATTCAAATTGCACATGTTGGTAGAGTAACCCCTCCTCTGTAATAACTCTTTCTACTGTTCCTTCTTCATTGAGTTCCTTCATCAAGGAAGCGTGCAGGCTATCGGATATCCACTGAAGGCTGCAGAATAATTACAGAGATGACACCACTTACAAGTTCAATGTGTACTTGTTGGATGAAGAAGTATAAAGAATAAACAGCATGTGGGAGACCATCAATTCCGAATGCTACCACGAAAGTGCATACGATAGTGTACACCTGAATTTTTGTAATGAAGACCATGTTGCATAGTAGCTTTGTATAGAGAAAGAGTTACTCGACCAATATGTGTAACATGAATGAGGTGTGTCAGTTAATATAAAGGTTATGCCTACTTTTGCATTAGTTTTGCTACTGCCCTCATGCTGTTAAATTAATTTCCAAAAACATTGTAGTAATACCAAAGTATTACTTCTCCTTGGTATAATTGTAGATTTTCACTCAGTGTATTACTGGTTCAACAATTCTTTGTGCATCTATAAACATGGGATTTATTGACTTTTACTAGCTTTTTACTTTTACATTCAAGTTTATAATTGCATTTTTCTTTTTGATGAAATAAATCTATTTAAAAAGAACACTTTAGATGAACACACACAGTGAAGTTTAAACCATTTCTTTTTACACCTGTGTGTCTATAAACTGTCATTAATTTTTTATTTTTTTTTACCCACAGTAGTGCCATCCAATAGCCTATTAAAAAAACAGGCTTCTGTTTTTTTGCACTCAGATTTGTCTATTAACTGTGCATTTCACGAAAGTAAAGCCAACAGATTCCGAGTAAAGCCACTTACATTTCAAATAGCATTACACATTGTCAATAAGTCCTGATTACTTAACTATGAAAGTGAAGTGGGGAGTAGCTGTGTCTTTCTGTCTGCCAAACTTCAGGCCCATCAATTTTCAGTAACAAACACAAAGGGCCCAATTACTACGATATTTGAAGCACATGTGGATTTAAAGATTTGAGACTCAGTGGATTCCTTGCCTGGGAAAATAGCTGGCAAATAGCTGAAATCTCATTAATTACTCATTTATATCCAAAGCTATCTGACTTTGACAGGCTTATGCTAATTAAATGTTTGGTTTGAGCATCCCATGGCTGTAATACCTATAAGATTTATGTGTTGATTGCCGTCTGTGCTCAAATTTCCTGCATGCTTCTTTGCAACTATATAAGGTGCTGGCAATTCTTTATCTTCTATTTAATTCTTTTCCTTGGAATCAATCAATATAACATCTGCTAAGTGGAATTTGTCTTTTTGCAATGCAGTCTGCATACTCTATGTGCAATACGTCTTAGAACAGAAAGGCCTTGGCTAATTATGTACCTTCTTATAAGGAAAAATATCATTTTTGTGTAATGAAGCATTATCCTGCTGAAAGACACCACTGACATTTCAGAATACTGTTGCTATTATGGGCTGTACTTGGTATGCAACAATGTTTAGATGAGTGGTATGTGTTAAAGCAACATCCACATGAAAGTCAAGCCCCAAGGTTCTTCTGTAGCCCCATGGTCCACTTCTGATGCTCACATGCTCACATTGTAGGTGCTTTTAGCATTGAACAGGAGTCAGCACGGCCAGTGATCATTCTAATACACTTTTTGACAATATAAATAATTGTCTTTTAATTATAGCCAGAAGATTTTTCAGCAATTTGTGTTTCAGTAGATCTTCTGTGGCATTGCAAATGCACATTAAAGAGCAGACCCATGGCACACCCATGACCCTGACAATGATACAATGGTGGTCCTTTAGTAGACCACTTATGGTAGGTATAAGACAAAAAGTAGAAGCATGTCTCAATTGCATTTATTTGCCAACACAACAATGTTTATCCACTGGCTTACAGAACCCATACTACTGCCATTCCAAAACTTAACAAGGCAGTGGCTCAGTTTGAAATGTGACAATTTTCTGCAGAGCAACCAAACTCTGATCAACACGCAGAGCAAGATAAATGAGGAATATCACATTGTTTAAATCCCATGGCTTTTTTATTAGTACTGGTAGCTTTTTTAATGCAAATAGTTAATCATAAATATCAGATTTTAAACCTATCTACAAAACTGAACGGTTAATAACGTTTTATTTATTTGTTATGAATGACCTCTAGCTGCCCCCTGCAGTACCCTTACGGCCCACCAGGAGGCCACAGCCCACACTCTGGGAAACACTGGTCTACAGTAAGTATGAAGGTAATTTATGGTCATTTGTACTCTAAATTTAAGTTGAATGATAAGCAGAAATATATCACTGATGCTGTAATTTAATGAGGCTTTAAACAAATTAAATTATGAGTCAGATTAAGACATTAGGAAATGTTAGTAGAGCAGGCCTGGGAGAGCATGACTCCCTGTCCTAATGAACCTCTCTTACATGTGCATGTTGTAGTTGTAGTAGAGACTAGGTGCAATATTAACTCTGTGGAGCTAAATGGGACAGTGTGTCCAATACCCCACAGTTGTTTAACATCTAGAAAGACAAAAATACATGGAACATCAGCTTTTGTCTATTATTAAAACCATTATTTAAATAGTTGGTCACTTGAAAAAAGTAATTGGATTTTATTGGAATTAAAAACATATTAGGTTGAGAATGACTACTTTTTGATGATTTACATTTGATCACATGATAGGGTTCTGCACCATGGACGAGGCACTAATAAGTTATGAGCTCATGATATTTATAGTTTTTTCCTTCACCACTTCCAAAATTGACTTTGGCTATGGAGGAATTTATGGCCCATTAGATGGCATTGGAGATTTCTCCAAGTACATGTCAGCCTGTAAAAAATCTTCAAGAAGTGACACAAAATTTTTATTCACAATATAAAAAGGTTTTGTGAATATCTTGGTGTACGGATATGTTTATAACTACAATCATTTATAGGCAACTCTTTTGTATCCTGATAAACTGCAACAAAACGTTAAGACATAAACTGTTTGAATGAGGTCCATGTGAGATTACCTACAGCAGCAGAAGGTAAATCAGATGTGCAGAAGGTTCCAGATATAGGAGCGGAAGGAATACAGCAAGAGAAGAGAGCATTAGAATCAATCGTGCTGGGAGGGTAAAAGGAGCCCCACCAGGAGAAGTGTGTCAGAATCTGGCAGTGACATCACATGAAGCAGCAGGAGTGCACATATTGCTTAACAGAGCGTTAGAACCGATTATATGGTAAAGATGATGATGAGATGAGAGGTGTATGAGATGAGAGATTAGATGAAAGCAATATTAGGCAAGAGGAAACCTCAACAAATTTGATTTATCATGTGTGAATGAAAATAAATTCATTTACCAACAACTGTGGCTTGATACCATTATTGCAAGCAAAGGATTTGCAACAAAATATTAATTGTTATTTAATTTAATCAGCAATTAAATGTCTTCACTGTAAAAAAAAAAAAAAATCAGTTCTTACTGTCTTAATATTTTCAGAGATAAGTGCATATATAGCCAGATTAGATTAAAATGAGTAGCACTTGACATCAGTGGCTTTGACAGGGATGCCACAGTCACTAACATGTCTTCTTCCTTTCTTGTGGCACCAACTCATTGCATTGCAACTCATCGCAACTCATAGGCATGTAGACATGGTCAAGGTGATATGCTAAAGTTCAAACCAAGCATCAGAATGGGAAAGAAAGCTAATCTACACTACCTTGAAAATGGCATGGTTGTTGGTGCCAGATGGGCTGGTGTGAGTATTTCTGAAACTGCTGTTCTATTGAGCAGAGAATAGGCTGAAAAAGAGGAAAATATCCAGGCAGCATGAGTTCTCTGGGTAATAATGCCTCAGAATCAACATCAGAAGTCACAGTAGAATGGCCAGGCTGGTTCTGACAGAAAGGCAACAGTAACTCAAATAAAATCTTGTTATAGCTGAGGAACGACAAAGAGCAACTCTGAACACACAATTCATTAAACTTTGAAGCAGTTGAGCTACAGCAGCAGGAGGCAACACCGGCTCCCACTTCTTTCAGCTAAGAACAGGAAATTCAGTTCAACAAAATTGCACAAAATATTGGAAAAATTGTCTGGTCTGATGAGTCTTGATTTCTGCTGAAACATTTGCATGGTAGTGTCAGACTTTGGCGTAAATAATATGAAAGCATGGATCCATCCTGCTTCAGGCTGTTGGTGGTGGTGCAGTGGCATGGGGAAGATTTTCTGGCCCACTTCAGACTCCTTAGTAACAATTAAGAATTTTTAAATGCCACAGTCTACCTGATTATTGCTGCTGACCGTGTCCATCTCTATATGACCAGCAATAGAACACGTCATATTACCAAATTAAAATCATCTCAAACTGGTCTCTTGAACATGAGAATGAGTTGGCCTCTACAATCACCAGATATCAATAATCTCAATATAAAGATTTCAATAGAGCACCCTTGGGATGTTTTGTATTGCGAGATTGTCATCATGAATGTGCAGCTGGCAAATCTGCAGTAACTGTGTGATGCTATCAAGTCAATAGGGACCAAAGGAATGCTTCCAGTTTCTGTGCCATGAAGAATTAAGGCAGTTCTGGAGGCACAAGGGGATCCAACCCGGTACTAGCAATGTACCTAATGTACCAACTGTACCTAATTAAGTGGCCAGTGACTGTTAACATGTATTACTGAAAGGACTTAGTGACCTTTAATATTCATCCTGGAATGTAATATTTCATTAATAGTAATAATATAGGTATAATTCTCATGGTAATTGTCATGATAATCTGTGCAAAATAGCTTGTGCCTCTGCATCTTTTATGTGATCACCTGTCGTCCGGCAGTGTTTTTATATTTTGCCCTCCAAAAGGAATAGAGAAGTCAAAGTGCATGTCCAAACAAGCTTACACGTAACACAAGATAGCCTGCATCGAATCCCAGCAAGCGATGACTGCACTGACAATGAGGTTCTCACATGACTCACTAACGATGCAACTTGCTCAAGGGAAAGAAACCAGTTGTGGTACGTATATGTCATAATATACTTTCAAATGGTCTACAAACTCTACACCCACCTGAGTAATGCGTGCTTTTAGACAATACACCCAACATTCTTACCACCTGTTCAACTACTTTATGTGAAATGTACAAAGGAAGTATTTTAATTCAGATGGACCTCATGACCTTACAGTATATCATATTCTGTTTGCCAAACCACAATGGTGTTTATTAGCTTTCTTTTACAATCTGCCCCACATTTGTTGAGTGGATTACTGAATGTACTGTTATTCATCGCTGTGTAAAACACAAATCTGTAAATATGTAGATCTGCTATACCCCAGAAATCCAGAAGTTACTGTTAAATATTACTAAAAAATATTTTTTATAAGTCCATGATGAGAGAAGAAAGGACAGAAAAGTGTGTGTGTTTTTCGTGATGCAACAAAACTCAAAACACCCACCCTCTACAAATGTAATAACTACATAACCATTAAAAGGAAATTCAGTAATGATATTTGCTTATCTGGACCTTTATAAAAAATAAATTTTATGCAAACCTTTATTTTTAGGTTTTAGGTGAATATTCCCTCACTGGCCTTTTTACTTAGAAGGTCTTAAAAGGAAAATCCACTCACTTCTAAAGTAAAAACTGTTACAATAAAACACTTTTTAAATAAAGTGTTTCCCCAAACTGTTTAAACAGTTTAAACAGTCAAAATATGGAAACTATCATTTCAGTGATGGTAATAATGTCTGAAAACCTAAAACACTGTAGTCCACCTTAGTCTTTAGTGCTTTACCTCATAATAACAGCCTAGTATTTTGTCCATGCTGCAACCACATTCTCATCATGTCACAACCTGCCACATACAGGACATGTTATATTCATTTACAAGCCACCAGAGTAAACCCACGGTAAGGTGCATTTGTATTTACCTTTAAAGTTTTGCCTCTGAAAACCTTTTAAGAAGTGTGACATGGTGTAAAAATGCTGCAGGGCTATCAGCTTATAGAAAATCCACCAATGAATACTGTATATGGTCAATTTAAATACATTTTAATCTGTCAATCTCCTCAGACTAATACCCTATGCCCAACTCGTGTCACACGTATTCTCTGCTGAGTAGTTTTAACTTTTCCATGGTTGGTTGGAGTTGTCATGAGAACGGACCAATCTGATCAGATTTTCTGTGTAGTTCACCATTTCTTCCTGTAACGCTTTGTTTCCCGTCTACTTCATGATCTATTCAGCTCCAGCTCATCCACACCCATTGATTATCATTTCTACATGTGTTTTAGTCAGAATACAATGTTCAATTTTTCAAAAAAAAGCATTGGTACTGTAAGAAAATTAACGAGAATGAACGAAGATGACACTTTATATCATACCTACACATGATCTCTGTGTTTTGGCTGAAAAAAAAAAGAAAAACAATAAATAGAAATATACCAAATACTGATATCTATCTACTAGTATCTAACTGAACTCTGATCTGTTTTTTCCACACAAGGAGGAGGGAGTGGGGTGGGGAAAGATAAAGAAGGTAGGAGACACAGATCGAGGTGTGGCTAAAAGTGGCTCAAACAGGTCTGTTGCCTGTGGCCAGGGAGAACGTTTCAGTTTTACGAATCCCCACCCATTCTTGTTCCCAACACTTTTCAAGTTGTGACATCTCCGGTTCTTGATTTTTTTTTTTTTTCCTACCATAACTTGCTAGCAGTAAAGACCTGCATTGCTTAACAGGTTACATTTAATATTAAGATATAATGGATAGAAATGCCTTATAACAACACTCAGGGGATTTTCCGGCAACTGACAGCTCAAGTAAGTCTTAAAGAAATAAAGCAGGGTTACAGAAATGGCGAGTGAGTAACTTATTTTATATTTAATGCATTAAAGATTCATGTCAATAACACAACGTTAACTGCAAATTAATAGACTAAATACGTTTTACTATATCACAATTACTATTTCCTGTAACTGACATTTCAAGCACGTCATAAGTAATTTTAATATATTTGATGTACTTACCCTTTCTAGCGAAGAGCATGCATGTAACAGTGAATTACTGGGCTTCACTACTTTCAGTCATTGTCTGTCTCTATCTGTTGATCCGCATTTATCAGCCAGTCATTATGTTTTTAAATAGACAGTTTAGAATTATGTAGCACAGATATGTCAAGTATATCAAAGTATTTGACTGGCCATTGAATAAACCTTTGCATTGAGAAACAATGACTTATCGATGTAGCATAATTAAATCTCTTCACAGATTGCAGATAATGCAGTAATAATACACTGTGGGGGCTTTACAGCTGGGCTAGCTAGTACCATCCAATCAGGGGTGGCATAATTCTCATAGTTAAAAAGCAGATTATACTGTTGGGTGGACTTTATAGCATTTTGTTTTAGGGTTGTTGTTTCAAATGCGTGACTGTTTTTTCATCTGCTGTATTTAGAGCAACATTTCATTAATTACCATTGCCGGCACCTGGCTGAGCAAGTTTTCCATGCTTGCTGTGGCCATAGGGCAATAACACTGAACCATGTCTTTAACAGTTGCCTTTTGTCATCCCATTATTTTCCATGATGATTCATTTTAAATTAGAATGGAGAAACCTTTGTCATTTTAATCTTTTATGAAAACTATAATAATATGGAAATAAATTCTTTTTTCGTCTGTTAACAGAATTGAAAATAGAGCATGAACAGTGGGACATGTTAAGGTTGATTTGTTCTACAGTTTAAATACAAACATTTGTTTTCTTACTGACTGACTGACCAAGTTACTGGCTTACTTTTCTTACCTACCTTAGTTAACTTACTTAATTTACTTTACTGACTGTCTGACTTAGGAAAATTAACATCTTCCATAAAACTCTATGCTTTCTTTGTTTAGGTGTTGGCTGATGAGCTGCAATTTTGACGAGTGATGATCCAAGACCCAGGTATAATAATGGAATCCAATCTATCTATGCTCTCATCCTTGAAAGAGGACTTCGGCTCTGAGGATTACATCCTGCCACATTATAAGGAAGCTTATAGGTTAGCCATTGACTGTTTGGTCAATGGTGGAAAACACGAATATCAAGAATTCATCCAAGCTGAGAAAATCCTGAACTTTCTTTCTGAGGATGAGATTGACTTTATAGCACAAAACACAGAACAGCTACCTGTCAGTGAAGACATAGATGATGTTGACTTTGCCAGGGATGATGACGCCTCCACGGGGACATATTGGCCCACAAATTCAGATACTCCTGCTCCAGACTTGGATCTTGGTTGGCCAGAGGTCATGCACAACAGAATCCAGACCAACATAGACCTGCTTTACCATCCACCAAGATTAAATAGCCCCAACATCAAGGAGGTATTGAGGAAAAATATCCAAGAAGCTAGACAGGTAATGATAGCATGACACATACTGTAAGTCCGCTTGCCCAAACCAGTGTCTTTATGTTTTTTGTGCATTTCAGTTAAGATGTATATCAGCCTGGGACAGGCCAACGCCTATTATCACTAGCTGCAGTTTCTGTAAATATCTACAGAGCTAAATGGAGCAGCATGAATATTGGGGTAACATCTGATAATATTTTTTAAAAAAGTATTAAAAAGGGAGTGAGGTCTTTATGAAGATTTGCTGAATGGCTGATACAAATTATATACACCAATCAGTCATAACGTTAAAAATACCTAGGCTTTTGGGTTCCTGTTGCGCTACCAGGGCAGTTCTGGCCCTTCAGTTGTGGCTCCGCAGTGCTTATTGGATGCTGTGGTGTCTGGCACCACGATGTTGGTGTATAGTTGGAGATCAATATTGCTCATGTCAACTGTCAGTGGTCATAATGTCATGGCTGACATTATGCACATTGCGGCAATAAGGTAAAATACTAAGCAGCACTGAATCAATTTAGTATTTTCATTGCTGAATATATTGGGGAAATGTAATTGTTTTACATGTGTGTGTGTGTCTACACACCAATCCTTAATTCTTTAAAATAACATGGAGTGCTATCAAAACTCAAGCCATTTTCTTCTCAGAGATATAGGATGACACTCAATTGAAGCTGCAGCACTTGTAAGGAAATTCAGCAAACACCTGAAGTGGGGTCTCTGAAACATATTGAATTGTCTGGATTGCAGCAAATCTATTGGGCTGACAAGACATTGGTGGTGTGTCTTCTCTTGTTCTGTAAAGACAAAAATACTATGTAAAAATGTCAAAGTGGCCATGCCGCTTTTATCGAAGAAAAAAAAAGTCTGTGTTGCTAACTACTTTTATGTTACAGGATATGCTAAAACAGCAACTGCTGCTTGACTATGAATGTGTATTTGACTTTAACATCATGTACATAAATTGGGCTGTTAGCTGGTTTAAAACATTTAGCAAATGTGTTTTTAAAAAATGGCTACTCCAGTTGGGTCAAAAATGAGAACAAGGTTGCAGAAAAAGTTTAAGTAACATTATGTCAAAAACAGTCTCATATTACAGTTACATTTTTATTTAAATAACAACTAAAAGCACAGAGACATTTAGGTCACACTCTTTTTTGCCACATTTAATCCATAAATATAACCTAATTAATTTAAGGAAAAGTGCATTATATCATATAAATGCACGGAAGCCACGCAAATAGCAGCATGTGTTTTAACATGTCTTACTGACTGCCTGAGCAGCATGTTGCATTATTAAACAGCCTGAATTATGACAAGATCCCTGTTTGCCTTGTGAGAGAAGAGTCAACAGTCTTATCATTAGTGACAGGAACAAATAAGCATTAGACTCTGACTTAAACTTAATAAACATCATCAGGTCAGACAAAAAAAAAAAAATTACACAACGAATAGTTTATTTGTGCACACCCTTTCCTAAGCTCCCTGGGTGTGACTAGAGAACCCTGCTTGACAACATATGCATACAGATTCTTTTTGGGTAGTGCTACCAGGGCGTGATCTTCATTCTTTTTTTTTTTTTAAGAAGTAGTATGTGTTTCACAGCACCTAATGTAAAAAAAATGGTTAGGAGGTGATTAATGTAATGCTTCACAAGAAATTCAGTGGAACTTAAGTCCTCAATGAAGCTGATCTGCTGATAAAGTGCATGCACCGGCACAATCTCTTTCCCATGACTAAATTCTTTGGGCCTACAGAAGCATGATGAAAGCATGTGCATATTACATATTTGCTATAAATATATTATAATGGCTAGTATAGTGCAGTCTTCCCACTACAGCACAGCAGACAACCTATGAGTTTCTAAAAAGTGTTTTTTTTTTAAGGTCAGAGTGTATTCTGGTATCTATTACATTATATATAATTTTCAGTGGTTATCATGAAGAGACTGACATCTCCTGAACACAGCAATCCGTCACACTCAGTCAACTGCAAAAAATGAGGGACTCAAGTAGAGAGCTCAATGGATATTGAACACATACTGCATTTCAAAAACATCAAGTCATAAATCTTTTAGGACTCAAGTCATATGTGTATGTGTGCAGTTCATATACTATAAACTGCAAGCTTTTCTTGGCATTGCCTTTTGTAATATACTTGTGCCAACTGTTAAGAAAAATTTAAAATTTTATCATTTACTGCTGATCATCTAAAGCAACCTCAGATCATACCGTACCACTGACTCCAGAGGCTTGTGCAGTAGTCACTACGCATAATGTGCTTCCCTTCTTACCCTGATACACCAGTTGCTCTGAATGAGGGTCTGTCTGGACTCATCAGATCTTTTTCCATTGCTCCAAATTCCAATGCTCCTAGCAAATTTAAGAATAATTTCTGATGTCTCACTACCAAAAAGTTTTCTTATGGCCACACAGCTGTTTAGACCCAATTCTGTGAGTTCACACTGATCAGCTGTGATTCCTACTTTTTTTTTTTTTTTTTTTTTTAATGATGCAATTTGACATGATTAAATGATCTCCATCTATGGTCATTCATGTTTTTATTGACCACAATTCTTTCACAAAGTCGACAGTTTTAATAATGCACAGGACAGTTCTTAACCCAATTTCATTAATGTTTTGTGTAGGACAGTAATATGATGCTTCTGAAACACAGTTACAGAAAACATATTCAGACATGTTTTGTTTTTTTAAGAAACAGGAAGCTAATCACATTAGTTAGGGTTAAAATAATTGTTGTCAGCTGCAAGACATTAATGATTGCAGGATTCTTAAGTCAATTAGTGCACATCTTAAGTATTTCTTTATTCAAATCCAAATTGCAACTATGTTTTGACAGGGTAGTGTATGTGTATAATCTCTGTATCAGGTTATGATTGAGGGTAACTTCTTGCCTTTTCTGATAGCATATGAAATTACTATGACCTTCTCATGAAATAAAGTTAAAATATCACATAATATCAGTAATGAAAATATGCAAATAGCAGTGTAGAAAAACACTTAAGAAAGAACTGCCCTGATACAGGCGAGACGGACAACATTCTGAATAAGGTTTTTTTTTTCCAGAAAGTAATATCCTGAAAATAGGATAATAACAAATGGAAAAAACTAATGAAAGTTTATTATGTGTTTAATGCGTAAAAACAAATCAACTAAAGATTAAATCAATTGAGCATGGACAGAGACATGGATCGAAAGTGAATGTATGGGGCATTGTTTCTCGACTCTAAATTGACCTAATGAATCCAATAAGGCTTATATTGGTCAGACCCATTCTAAAAGGACTCTTAGAAGTCCTTGCTTTCAACTGATTGAACAAGGTGTTGGCTTAACAACTAGATCTATATAAAGATTTTGGAGTCCATGTCTCTGCTTTTTAGCTATTAGAAGATTCAAGCTGCAGATGAAAATCCAGCTGCTGTTAATGATAACAATCTGCTGATGTTCATGAAACCATCATCTTAAAAAGCATGCAATTTGTTTTCCCTTATGCCTTGTTGCTTTGAAGTGGTACTAATCATTTTGATAGTCAAATTAAGACCAGTGTAAATGCATCTGTAGTTGTGACACAAGGAATAGTTAATAATAAATGGCCACAAGCAAGTGTAAATCTTGTGGTGTCAAGTATGTGTGACATTAAATACTGTACTGTATATACACTGGTTAACTGGTATACTGTATATGCACTGGTTAGCACAGTTTATAATGCTTTTTAAAGA
Organism: Clarias laeviceps; assembly: GCA_030014305.1. Lineage (NCBI taxonomy): Eukaryota > Metazoa > Chordata > Actinopteri > Siluriformes > Clariidae > Clarias > Clarias laeviceps. Next base: position 27,226,548 of record JAQMYJ010000039.1, read on the forward strand.
ATGAATGTCTACATTCAGAAAAATATTGATCATATTGTCATACTATATCCATTTGAAAATATGCCTTTACTTCATTGCTAGTCAATACAATTCTTGCAGAAGGTGATGCAAATAATTTGACTGCAACAAAAATTGAAAATGTGTTCAATTGTCTCCTGCTGCTGGGACAAGAAAAGCGCTTAAGCAATTTTAGTCTGACAAATGTTTAAATATACCAAACAGTGTATTAAGACAGTGGTGAATTGCAAATTATGTTCATCTATTGCAAATAGTTTCAGTATTGAAAAAGTGTCAGGACTTCAGTTTCAAATTGAGAGGATAATAAATTGTCATTACCAGTTCTGGTAATTAAACACAGTGGGCTATTGAAGGAAAACTTTCACCAGTGAAGTGGTGTGTTGCCACAATTATTACTACGCTGAGGATAAATATGTTTTATATAAACAATTTAGTGTATTTATATATGAAACAAGTTTCTGTTATCACTTTATCAAGTTCATTTTCTTGTAGCCAGGGCAAAATTTGCAGGCTTAAAGAATTTTGTCATTTTCCTAATGCATTGTCCTGCAGTTTTTTCTAATACTGTCGAAGCTAAGATATATGTATGCACTCAGGTTATACTAAAACGTTTGACAGCACTTTGCGTTCAAGGCTACTGGCTTCCCTGTCACTTCTGTGCAGGTGTGAACATGTTACATCATTTGTAACTGTGGTCTGAACAAAAATAGATGTCCTACTTGTGATTTGCACATAAGAAGAGCAACGTGATTAGTTTTTTTTTTTGTGGTCTGAGGGTGTACCTGGTGTTGAAACAAGTCACAGAAGAGCAGACACAGAAGCGTTTAAATATCTGTAAACAATATTTGGACCAATCCTCTAAGGATGGTGAAAGTTTCTTAAAGAGAATGTCCTTGCTCCTTGCTCACTCGGGACGGCGCTGCTGGAAACGGGCACGGCTGGCCAATAATGAACTTTAATGGATTTCTGGGTTTCTCCGCGTTATAAAAAACGAGGTGGGGAGATTAGCTTGAGGTCCTGAAGGTCCTGGAGGTCTTCAGAGCAGAGTCGCACAGATAAGAGTGACACGTGAGCGAGGTGATGTAATGCACCCCAAGGACTTCAAAGGCACAGAACTGAATGCCAGCATTTGATCTCCGCGTTTTAGGACAGACGCAAAAAGACTGCATGAGGGCCTGCGGCACTTTCACTTTTGCACAGAGCCAGCTTTCGTGAAAGAAGAAAAGGCTGCTGTAGTCCATGTTAAGGCCTCTGTTCCCAGCTACCGGATGTCATGAGAAACTCATGTCCATGCCCAGGGAGAGCAGGGAAGGGCCGGTTCGCCAGTCAGCGAAGAGACCTGGTCAAGGGAACATGCAGCATTTTCCTCCCCTTTTTACCTTCCTCCCTCCCTAAACCCTCTCCTTCCCCATTTACAAATAAAATGATCCTTTTTCAGTAAGACTTTCCTCATGTGTCTATGTGTCTGCGGTGCCACCCGTGCGTCAAACCCGTTACAAAAATCATTACTGGTGATGAGAGATCGGTTCGTCACTACAAGCCTGAGAGAATGGAAATATCCTCAATCGCAGACCAAGAAAAAGGTTTAAAGTCAACCATCTGCTGGAAAATTGATGCTTACAGTTTTCTGGACTTCCCAAGGGCCAGTATTGGAACATTACCAGGACAAATTTTCAACAATCAACAGCGCTCGTTACAGTAAGAGTTGAAAATTAAACTTTGGATTAAAGACAGACAACTACTATCCAAGGGTGTTGTAATCTTGCATGACAATACTCCATCTGACTTTCACCTGTTTGGTCCCCTGAAAGCAGCCCTACGAGAATGAAGATTCACTTCTGACGAACAAGGAAAACAGCGGTGCATTCGTGGCTCGAGGTTCATCCTACAACTTTTATTTGTTAATGAGGGAATATGAAAGCGTGTTGGCAGATGAACAAAGTGTATTGCAAGTGAGGAGATTATGTCAAAAAATGATGCATTTGCCTTGTATACATACACTTAAGCTAGGGGTTATGATTTTGCAACATTTAGGTACTTTCTATGACCTACTTTCTGAATGCAGGTGGAATACGGGTGTGGTGCTTTAAGGCTTTAGCATGATGCCACGTATTACAGACTCATCAACTTGTTGAAGCTTGAATAGAGTAAAGTTGGAATTCTGGTAAGATACAAGATCAGATTAAAATGGCAAGCATATCTTGGAAAGCTAAGCACTTAATCTATTTGACATCCCTCACCATTACCATGCTGGCTGTAAAAAATATAAAATGTTAAATTTAGTGGGACTATGAGGCCCTGTGGGTCAGATCTGTGCTTAATCTATTGAAGAATTTTACTTTTATGAGACACTGCTTTTACCGTTCTCAGTCCTGAGTAATTTTCCAAGCCCTTAAAAATGAATAGATCTGTGAGGTGTTGCATTGCATGTATAGAAAATGTCTGCTAATTGTCTACTTATGCACTTGTGCTTTTTTTCTGTTTTGTCCTTACACAGGTCATTGCAATAGCCATGGATGTGTTTACTGATATAGACATTTTTAAAGAGGTAGTTGACGCATCTATCCGAGGTATTCCTGTGTATATCCTTCTGGATGACTTTCATTTCAAAAGCTTTCTCGCTATGGCTACAAATCTTGACATCCAAATTCAAAAACTCAGAGTAAGTTGCATTCCTTTCTTTTTTCCCCCCCACTACACCCATTGCTCCTGCAGATATCTTAATTTTAAATTGATCAGTTTAATGTAAGATTTTCCATGATGCAGTTGTCATTCATAATTCCCCATTCGTTTCATACATAACATATTAAATTCAAAAAATTATATGATTTTCCTTGCCAGATTCTATTCTCGACTTTTATCCAACCTTTTAGAGTATCTTCATAGAAATGCTGCACAACAGATTTTTATGCACAAACAAATAAGGCAGCATCGCCTTACTAAAAATCCTTTTTTTCTAGTAGGATGAGCGGAAGCAAGTAATAGATCAATAAAATTATCTAAGAATGACACAAGTGCTTGTAATAGTTGTCTTTGCCTAGTGTTGATAGAAATACAAGGTCAAATTGCCTTTAAACTGCCTTTGACGGCACAGAAGGTTGCTAATCTGCAGTGAATTAAAGAAACACTCTTAAATGGAAGCCCAGGATTCAAGTTACGGCCAGTATTGGTTGGGACAAAGGTGGCATTCTTGTGGCTTTCTACCCCGTGATGTCGACTTGAACAGTAAATACAACTGTCACGTTCTATGAGATGTGTGTAATGCTCTCATTAAAATAGCCTAGTTTGATCACCAAGGAGGTTCTGCTTTTGCAAAACAATGCATAAGCTCATACTGCCACCTCACACACATTACAGAAGTTCGGTTGAGAGTTATCGCCACATCCCCTGTACACGTCTCCCTGCAAATGTCCACTACTTTGGATTATTAAAAAAGTCCCTTCGAGGCCAGCTTTTCAGCTGTGATGATGACATGAGACAGGTTTGGCTAAAATGAGAATTAAAAATTCTTTGGCTAAAATGATTTAAAAAGCAGTTATACAGTAACTGGAGGATGATATGCAAAAATCTGAAGAGTGACTAACCTAAATAAGTTTATACTGTTGAGGACAGTAATACACCTATTAGAATCTACTGTACACTGCCAAATCCATAGAAGGAGTAGAAGGTTAGGCTAGGTTAGCATTTACAGGATAGCCACTAAACTAGGCTACTTATCTTTAGATATACAGTAGTGAGTGAGAACGTGCTACAGGCTGAAACTGAGGATATCATTGTGAAATAATACTCTTGTATCTACAGTATACACATTGCATCTATTATAACTAAATCCCATACTGTAGCTACTAAATCCATAGCTTAGCAATATTTACCACACAGTGTGTCTAAATTCAGAAAAAAAAATTTTTTTTGCATGTACAAATACAGTAGAGTCCAACGTGTCTACGCAAAATTATTAAAAAAGAGAATTTTGCATAATTGGTCTCCTTTAATAATCAAAACATTAAGACAATTTTTGTTCAGATATTGTATATACTAATAGTTTTTAATTCTTACTATTAATAGATTAATAGTTTAATCCTGCACTATTTTATGCCATTGTTAGAATCATTAAGCTCAGTGACATACTTTAAATATTTATAGTTTATTTATTTGTTGTGTCCTTAATCACGTAGACTGAGGTAATACCATATTGGAACAACTGCACTTATTAAAGGAAATTATTGAAAAAGACAATCATGTGGCAGTCACACATTGCATAAAATCACTAAAACCCTACAGTTCAAGTGAATATTGAAGATAAATAAAGATATAGATAAGTTGAAGTTCAATCAATCAATCAATCAATCAATCAATCAATAAGATCATGCAGCCAACGATAAAAAAAATCCTGAACTGGCTATAATATCGTAGCCTAAATGCCTCATGATTCAACATGTTGAACAAATTGAGATGCTTTGTGCTCAACAACAGTATCAAGTTGTTTGACCATTGCCCTCCCATCAGCAAGTTATTTCTGCCTATAGAACAGCAGCGCACTGGATGCTTTCGTTTTTTACATCACTCTGTCTAAACTCCAATGACTGAAACATTTTCCCCTTTATCTGAAGCTTTACATTAATGTATATTGTACATTCTGTTGACCTGTATGAACATGATTTCTCGCATTGCACTGCTACAACACTTACTACTGTACTGTGAGTGTAACCAATGAGAAGATCAGTAATATTTATGCCTTTTGAGAAAAATGACTTTTGTCTTTTTTGCAGAACATGAGGGTGCGCACAGTGCAAGGTCATGAGTATGTTTGCAAATCAGGAGCCAAATTCCATGGAGGCATGGGACAGAAATTTGTCCTAGTTGACTGCCAAACAGTGTTTTTTGGATCATACAGGTAAGTGAGTACAATAAAAGACATACACAATTAGTATAGCTTAAATATGTCAAACACACACCCAAGAATAATAAAAAATAATGAATAAAACATGAGGTCATGAAAAAATTAAAAGTAACAAACAAGTATATAAAACACCACCTTTCACCACCTCCTGCATGTGTGTCTTCTGAAAACAAAAGTGTTTTTGTAGCTCATATTCCTGGTTATACTGAACTTCATATCCCATGTCTTTGCAGTGTTGACTGTCAATTTACATGTGTAGGGAAAACGCTATTTATATGCTAACATATTTCACCCTGAAAATAGTATGAAGACCACATTATCATTTTCATTCAACACTTCAGTTTAAGTACTGTAGGAATATCCTGTAGCAAATTGTAAGTGTTAGCAGAATATCAAAATAGTTATCAGGTAACATATGAATGAACTTGATCATTAATCTACATACACTGTCTGGCCAAAAAAAAATTTATCACACATGAATGACCCATTTCCGGTTATCACTTATGTTTATCCTCCCTAACAATGTAAAGCCTTTTTTTCTGATTACTCTCATTCTTATGACCACACAGCTGTTTGGTTCCAGTCCTGTGAGTTCTCATCACATTGTGTGCATATGAAAATGCTCTTACTTTCACTATTAAACATAGCTATGTTTTTTTACTGTTGATTTTTTTAAACTATGTACATCACCAACTTCACTTTTTCTGACCACATTTCTTTCACAAAGCTGATGGTTCGACACTATCTTTCCAAGTTTTGATAATGTGTTGAAAGGAGGCCAGGCAGTGTACTGTATATGTGCATCCAAAATCAGCTGAGCATTTGCAATTCATTCTGAATTCATTCATGTTGTCATGCAACATATTAAATTGAAATTCTTTTGTTACATTTAGTTTGCATTAAGTGTAAAGTATTTAAATTATGTTCTTTCGCCATCTTTTACAGTCTCATGTGGTCCTGTGAAAAGATCCATCTGAATATGGTTCAAGTCATAACAGGTGGGTTAGTGGAGTCTTACGATGAAGAGTTCCGGACTCTTTATGCCCGCTCCAATATCCCAGTTGAGTTCCAGTCCCCGGACATCTTGCAAGACAGAAGGATGAATGACAAAACTGAGAATTACTTTGGTCATCCCATCAGAAACTTTGAAAGGAAGGATCATTTGAGGCATACACTTGACTCTGTGTATCGACAAACCTGTGAAAGACAAGCAGGATTAAGGAGCACAGTGGAAGATCTCCCTATCCCTCACCATAGCAGATTTCTTCAAGATGCACTGGAGTTCAACAAGCGGCACAGTTATGCAGGGGAGCGACGGGAGCCCTCGCATATCATTCAGCACCCTAGATATGGCACCAGTAACTGGAATGTCACAGAAGACGTTAGGCTTTATGGGGGTAACTACCCTGCTGCTATGGAGAACCCCTATGAAAGCTCCAGATTAAACTTAATAAACAGGGGTACTAACTTGCGCCAGTCCTACCATGGTCATGATAAGCAGGTTCTCTCAATGCAGCAAAACTTGCCAAGTTTGGCAAATACCTCCAAATCTTTTTTGCGCACATGGAGGATTGAATCCTACCTCAATAACTATGATGCCCCCATTGGAGAATCATATGATTATCTTGACCAATACGAGATGGAGAACAAACCTGTTCCTACAATGCCTTCACGTCTAAGGTCATCATTGGTGTTCAGGTCGATCATCCCAGAGGATTCAGAACCCAACAGTTACACTAATGATTCCTTATCATCTAAATACCGCGAGGATCAATGTGGAATACAGCCTGTTGGACACTACTATCCTTCAACACAATGGAACCAAACAGAATTAAGGGACAATCGCGTCCAACCTGATGACTTTATGTTAAAGAGACGGAGTGTACAGGTCCCAGAACGCTCAGGAACCAGCTTAGGTTTTGGCTCAGGAAGAGATTTAATATATGCCAGTCTTGGCAGAGCTAAAAGTCGATTTCAGGTAAAGGAACCTGTGCTCCCACAAGACAACTTATACAAAAGGCACAGCGTAGCAGACCCCAGGCATAACACATATAATAGTACCAACAAAGAGAATCCCAGCCTCATGTATGAACATCTGTATAGAAATCACACAGAAAAGGGTTCAGTGGTTGAGAATTCAAAAAATGGAGGGTATCCCCAAAACCTCAAAGAAGACCAGAGATCCATCTCACAGTATGACTTCCAAAAAGCTGAAAGCAATGATGTGCAGCGTACTATTTGGCAAGAACCTCCCCTGAGAACCATGTCGACAACAGTTCTAGAAGTGGAAGACATCAACCAGAATAAATCCAATGTATCATCGCCACATTTCTTTAAAAAGAGCACTAAGAAAATAAAATCGCTCTTAAACATTCCAGAGAAGCGGGACAGCTCACCAAAAAGAAAGCACATGTCAAGCCTTAAAATTGATGGCAGCTGTGACACCATTATTTCTGAAGACAATGAACATAAAACACAGTATAATGAGAGACAACACAACTCCACTACCACTTCTATGAAATCCACTGATAGCAACATATCAAAAAGGACAAATGGAAGGATCTCTGGAAAGGAGTTTGGCTTGACGGGAGAATTATCTGCTCCTCGTTTTAGTACAGAGAAGCTCCATAGTGATGGGTCTGTGAGAGCACAAGACCGGCTGCATTCCAGCAGTCAGGACAATAGAAAAAATTTGTTACAGGGCACCACCAGTCAGTGGCAGCGAGACCAAGTTGGAGCAAACCGGGTATACAGTCGTTTTGAGCCACTTTGTTCCTTTGAGGCTAAACAAACCTCTTTAGGACAGGGAACCACTGCATCCATAAATAAAGCGGAGAGACACAGGAGCTCTTTCCATACAAGAGGAAACTTAAGTGCTGATCAGAGTAACCATTTAGGTCAACATAGTACTGGTCATGAAAATAAATTTGGACGTTTCATACAGAGGGTTGGAAATTTAATAAACAAAAATAAATAACAGGCTACATACAGGAGAATATATAAATAAGGGAAGAGCTGCTTTCTTATTCCTTTTAATTGGGATTTTTTGACTTTTTTTATCTTTTGCCCTTGAGCTCAGAAAGAACCCTGTTTGATCAACCTGCTGCATTATTGCTAGGGAAATTAAGCTATTCCAATAAGGTGTTCTGCAGAAAAAAATATCCTAATGATTATATAAATGTCACCTTGGTATAATTTGAAAATAAGTGCAATATTTATATTGTATTATTTGTCTTGTAGCCATGAAATTATAACATGCATCATACGCACCTTTTCCTGCATATGATCCTGTGTTGCCAGGTTGTTTTAGGCACATCGCACAAAAGTATCCAAAACATAGTATTAATGTATCTGTGTATCTCATGACAATCAGTTTGGAAGATAACCAAACACACAAAACTACCCCTCAATGAAATCAAACACTATTTTTCAACTTAATCAGTTTATATTAAACATTTTGTACATGTACAGGTTCTCCTTCACTTAGGAAACAGCAGAACATTATATAGGACATTTTTGGATTTGTTACCAGAATTGTTTACATTTGTAATTGCATTCTTTTTTTTAACTTGTGTGCAAAATGTTACAGTACTTATTAAGAATATTTGGGAGGGGGGACGGTGGATTTTAGACATGGATACTGTATGTCAAGCGCTTTATACCATGCAATGAAAACAAATTTAAATCAATTGTGATTTAACGCTGTGTGGTTTTCATCATGCATTAGATATGGCAAATACTTTCCAAAATACTGTCATGTACTCTTTTAATAGCAAAGTGCCAGCAATCTAGCAGAAATATAATGTGAAAAAAAAATTATGGAGAATTTAATGAATTTACTGATTTGTACAAAAAGTGTGCTAATTTTACATGATACAGTATATTAAAATCAAACCTAAAATTAATTGCATAGCATGATGGGACAAGCATTTCCTTGATGGGAAATGACTATGATTAAATTAACAAAAAATTCAAGGAACCTAAATAAGCCAGTGCAGCTCAAATTGCTAAAAAAAAAAATAATCAATGCTGGCTATGATTGAAAGGTATCAGGCCACTTAATGCATCTGAGCTTGCAGTGTGTGCGGCTTAGCAAGGAGAGATTTCAAAGTTGTTGATCCAGCATCCAAATTCCACAGACCTGAATCTGACTTAACATTTATGGGATGTGCTGAACAAACAAGTCTGATCCACGGAGACCCAACCTTACAAGTTAAGGCACTTATAAGTCTTCCAATGCAATTTACACATATTCTCAGGATCATAAGTTTGGTAGGAACATTATTTTTTCCCATTTATAAAGACAGTTTGTTTATTTATTTATTTATTTATTTATTGGTGATGAATAATACATGGTTTTCTGAATTCTTGCGCATGTGGATGGTAAGCTGAACATTCAAACTGTACATGTTTTTGCTGTCTAAAAGAAATTATGACCACCCACCATAGACACACAGCTATAACAATATGTGATACGTGACACAACAATATGTGATAGCTTCGAAAGCTTGTTTGATTCAATTTGCTTTTTAAGATTAAACCAAATTGTTAATCAATAATGTCTGCATGGACTAAATAGAAGGAAAAAAAAGCACAGGAGAATCACAGCTTAATTCACAAAATAGTTTGATAACGGTAATGCGTAAACACAACCCTACTCGAAATGTTCTCCTTTTATTAGATGCCTGTAGGGAGAATGATCAGTGCAGCAATAGTTTTCTAAAAAAGAAAAGAAGATACAGTATATGGGATGATTTCTGCAGCTTTATTACATATTTAAAAACATGTGTAATTTGGCTTTATTAGGTTTAATTGAATTTACATTTATTTTTATTTGTATACATCAGTGGGCAATTAGACCCCAGGGTTAGAATGTTGCCACAAACAAACTCTACTCAGTATGAAATAGATGCCCTGGTTATACTAGCATTAACTTACACATTGTAGGGCTGTTCAGACAAGTTCATGTATCATTCTAAATTAAAATACATAGTACCTTGTTTATTGTGTCCACCACCTAAAACTTAACAACATAAAACTGCATAAAACAGAATAAGTAAATGGGTAAGTAAATAACATAAGCAGATTTGAAAGGCCTGTTTTAAAGTGTCTGTGTAATTATTTTAACATGGATAAGGTTCTAAAAAAATTATTTTGGGACAAAATTACCTAGTGTGTGGAATGACTTATCATTTAATTGAATTCTGAGGGATTAGTAAATGAAACCATCAAACTCAACAAATCTGGAAAAAAGAAAATAAAAAAAATAAAAAAAAGCTGGGTGTAATTGCATATACAGTGGAACCTCGGATTACGAGCATAATTCGTTCCGGAAGTGGGCTCGTATTCCAAAACCAATTTTAATCTTCCCATATTAAATAATGGAAAGTCAAATTATTTGTTCCACAGCCCAAAAAAAATAAATACATAAAAATAATTAACACAAAATATAAAGTAAAAATAAAACAAATTAGCCTGCACTTTACCTTT
>JAQMYJ010000039.1:27251984-27268857 GCA_030014305.1 Clarias laeviceps
TATCCAGATGCACTCCCAGGTATTTATACTCAGAGACCATGTCCACTGTCTCTCCCTGGACAGATATCGGAGTCACAAGGGTTCCCCTTTTCCTGAAGTCGACCACCAGCAAAATGGCAAGAGAAATATTGTGAGAACTGAGCTAAACTGAACTGTGTGTGTCTGAGTAAGACAGCATTTCAGGAACGTAGAAGAAGATGAAATAAAAGGCTTTTTAAATTGTCTCCTGCCTGCCTGCCTTCCATTTCCTCATTTCCCCTTTGAGCACAAAAGAGAGTGTCAAACTGTTGCTGAAACCCAGGAGAATTGAGGTATACAGTACCTGTACATGCCCTCACTCTTTGACCACTACTGTTATTATAATTCCATAAAGTAAAGTGGGCCAGGTGTCTGTCATATGATTGGTCAATATCTAGACATGCAAGCAATTTAAAAGGAAATTGTCCTGAAAGTCCCGAAAAATAATGTCAGTTCTTTTGCTGGCTGGCTGCAGTGCAATTTTTAACCCGTGTTTTAAGTGGAAAGGATGGCAAAGTTCCAAGCTCTGATGACCTTAATATCTCCACCTGTATTTTTCCTCAGATATACGTTATGGTTGACATGACACTCAAACCATCCATCACACATTCTAATCACATGCCTGCAGGGCTTGATAGTTCTGTAGAACAGCTGTGCTATAAAATGTTCTAACAGACCCTCTGCAAGAGTTTTTTTTTTTTTCTGGAATGTTGATCATTTTAATAAGTAAGCTGTTATTGTAGTGATATTATAACTAACAAACCAATATGAGTGAATAATGTATAGTGACATTAACCAACGCGGGTAAAACTGGCTACATTTCAATTTACTATTGAGTGCATGACCTTAGCAAACATTAAAAACAAGCTTGTTTAGTAATTGAAAGAACAATTGGAATTTACAGTAAGAGCACTTATTCATTAAGATGGGAGACTTACTGCAGGTATCAGAGCTAGATAAAAATAATGGATTTATTTAATCATGGAATCATTTTTCCCCCCCTTAAATCAGAAAAGGCTGCACTTATAAAAATAAATAAATAAAAGTGTCTTCTAGGTATGCAATTTATATAAGTCAATATGTAACACTTGCATTTTAGCTGCAACATTCAGCATCAAACACAAGCTGAAAGCCATCCCCACACCTTTAAAGTCTGGTGCATGAAAGCATGTCAGCTCTCTGATAAGTATGATGTTGACAGCCTAAAACATTAATACTCTCTGCTGCATTCAGGCAGCTTTTCCTTATTGATTCAATGTGGGTTAAAGAAATCACTGTGGCAACTAAGACATTCATACAGACAGGTCCATAAGTATTTCGACATGGATACAGTGTTTTTAAAAACATATTTTTCCTTTTGTAACCCATCACAGTGTATTTGAAATGAAGCAATGCAGATGTGACTGAAGCCAATTTTGGACTTAACTCAAGGGGTTAAACACAAAATATATTGAATTAATCATTTAGCCATTTTTTATTAATTCCCTCCATTTTCACAGGCTCAGAAGTAAAAAAAAAAAAAAACAACAACAAAAAAAAAACACTAACAATCATCTAACAAACATTTGGATATCTTTTTAAGACTACCAAAACTTCAATAACTGCCTGAAGTGTGAAACTCATGACGATTACCAAATACTGAGTTTGCTCTGTTTCAATGTTTTGTAAGGTCTTTACTGCTTTCAGTTTCCAGCTTTGTTTTCAGTAAAGAGTTTTCTCAGTTGATGTGAGGTTTTTAAACTCTTCCCTTTAAGAACAATCAATTTATTTTCCTTTGTTGCTTCTGTGGTACATTTTTCACCATGATCCAGCTGTAATGTGAAGGCCTGTCCTGTCATTTTTGCAGCATTTTCCTGAATTTAAGCAGAAAGTGGAGCTCTATACATTTCAAAATTCATCCTGCTACTTCCATCAGTCACAGCTTCAGTAAACATCAGTAACCCAGTTTTAACGAGGACCTTTTATCCCTTTGATTTGTCATGAAATAACTACAAAATAGGCCACAACAGTTGTTCATTTCAAATCCCTTGACAGTGTTAATAAGAAGAAATATGAAAATAGTGTTCTTGTCCAAATACTTATGGACCTGACTGTATTTGGTAATAGAGAACACATGATTCAAAAATCCATTCACGTACGTGATCCTGAGAGCACAGTAATAGCAGAATTTAAATCGTTTCAGACAAACCCATAAACACATCCTATAAAAACCTTGCTTAGGTTTACACATGCACAGCCTTGATACATCCATTTTGGATGTTTTAATCAACTGAATATGGAAAGCACATATTTAAACAATGCTTCTTTTTGCTGCACTGTCTATACTGAAAATGCATCATATCGTGGGTCTCAAAAAAATTTAATTTCATGGAAAAGGTTTTTGGCAATGTAATTCAATTCAATTCAAGTATGAGGATCTATCATATTTTCTATATTTTGATTACATGTCAAGTGGAATATTTCAATCCATTTTTTTTACTTCAATGACTATGGCTTACAGCTCATGAAAATAAAATAAAAAATCATTATCTTAAAACATTACAATATTTCAATTTAAATGCATTATTATTCATACAGTATACATACCATGTATATTTCAGGCTAGGTCAGTACACACAAACACAATAATGGGGAAGAGTGCTGAGTTAACACCCTCCACTGAATGCTGTATCAAGGCATATTCATTGAAAGAGTAAGAGGCTGGAATAAATGCATTAAGAGCCGCCCCATGCACTGACATCTTCAGGCTCCAACTGTTGCATTCCTAGTATCAAGCCACCCTTGAATCAGAAGCAGTTTCAGACGTGTCTTACCTGGGCTAAGGAGAAAAAAACTGGCCTTTTCTAAAGTCCTCTTTTCAGATGAATGTAAATATTGCATTTGCAAATTTTGGCCAAAAACCAAGTTGCTTGAAGTGATGTCACAGTCAGTAATGATCTGGGATGCTGCTGTTGGTCCACTGTGTTTGTCAAGTCCATAGTCAACACAACCATCTTCCAGGAGATTTTAGAGCACTTCATTCTTCCATCTGCTGATGAGCAGCCCTCAGCACCTACCCACAGTGCCAAAAAAAAAAAAAAAAAGTAAAAAGTATTGAGTGCATAAAATACCATGCCTTTCTGAATTTGAACATTTTTGTATTGTAAATCCTATTTTGATTGATCTTAGAAAATGTTCTAATATTTAGAGGTATTGTATTTTTTATTTGTATGAGGCTTGAAATATTTCTTTTTGATGTGTAATGAATCTAGAACATATGAGAGTTTCATACTAAAAAAAGCTAAACAAAAAAAAAAACAAATAAACAAATTCCTGATTTTCCTCCCATTATATAACTTTAGCACCATATAGACCCTCCTAACCTCCAGGAAATGTTTGAATAACATGGGAAAGTGTTCATAATGTTGACATCAAAATGTAACTTCTTGTTGCCAGATACCACAACAAACCTTCAGAGAACTCCAACAATGTTAAGCAATTATGCCTTTGTACCCCACCACAATGGATTTACAATGCAGCAATAAAGATCCAGTTGAGTGTAGACTTTCATCTTTAAGGGGTTTGACAAAAATATTGCTGAGTAAGAGACAGGTGAGTATGAAAGAACAGGCATCTGATGAGAATGTGTCTAATTATTATCTGTCTTTTGCAGTGAGCCAGGGAGCAGGAGAGAGAAAGTGTGTGTGTGTGTGTGTGTGAGACAGAGAGAGAGAGAGCGAGAGAGAGGTTAAAGCTTACAGAAAAATAAAAGAATTTAAATCTTCTATCCGCCATCGTGTCAAAGACGTTTGTGTCACAACTGCCTTGACCATTTATGAATTACAACAAATGACAGCATACCATTTTCACATTTCCAAGTAATTGGACAGCTAATTGATAATATGTTTGATGGAGGACCTTCACATTACAGATGGGTAATGACTCAATACATACTGTGAAAGCTACCCAAGGCAAAGTAATTCAATGCTCCAAAGGGAAGAGTTAGTCACCTGATCAGAAACCAGTTGAGCATGTTTTTTCCTTACTAAAGGCAGAACTGAAGACAGAAACACCCAAACACAAGTAGCAACTGAAAGCAGGTGCAGTTAGGACCTGGCAAAACATTCTGTATCAAGGTATGACGCTTAATCTTTTGTGATGTTCATGGGTTCCAAATTTCAAAGTTTTTGCATCCAGGCATTTAAAATTTGCCTAAAATTGATTAGTTTTTTTTCCAATTACTTCTGAGCCCTAAAGAAGGCTACAGTATAACTATGTAAATAAAAATGTTCTTAAATTATCTTTTTAGGTAACAAGTACACCTATCACAGCATAACATGATATTCCTTTTTTGTAAAGTTAATATGATGTAATTCTCAGTTTTTAACACAGTACACATAAAGAAACAAACAAAAAAGGTTAATGGGGAAAGATTGTTTCAGGGTTTCAGTCTCTCGTTAATGTAGTTCTGGGGGATATCATGGGGCTTACATGGACAGTCTTTTGGTCTCCTTGTCTAAATATACCATGCACATAGAACACATCAAGAAGGTGCTATAAAGCTCTTCAAGCTAGATCTCAATGACAAATGTCAGACCTGGTAATTCTACTCTATGTGAGTAAAGTGGCATTTTTTTTGTGCATTATCAGGCCAGGGGGCTTATTATAGACAAAGGCCAGTCCCAACTACACCATAAGGCAACTTTAGTGCTTCCTGGGGTTAACGCATTATAAGAGAATTTAGCATGCTGTCTAGCCCAAATGACTTACCTCTAAAGTCTCTTAAAATGGGGTACTCCAGAGTCAGGGCTTCGTTCTCACAGAGGTTTGGGGAGAAGCCCAAACTCCACACTGAAGCTTTTATCTCATGCAAGTTGCATAAGTCTCAATGAGTCTATTGACATATGGCAATAGAAAACAACTTCCTGTGAAACTTGGTCTTGAGGAGTGGCTGCACTAGCTGAGGGGAGGACGGCATCCGGATTTGTTATCTACACCGACCACGAGAAACTGGAGTATATAAAAACATCAAAAAGACTGAGCTTCAAGCAAGCACTCTGGACACTATTGTTTACCATATTTGACTTAAAAATCTCATATTGTCCCAGATCCAAAGACATCAATGATGTCATGAAAGTACCAAGTTCCAGCCTGCCAGCAAACAGAAAAGAACATACTGCTAAAATTTCACTCTTTTTGAAAGATTATGCCCTTCACTTTTCAAAACAATCCCATTACTTGGTCTTATACATCTCTAGCTATGGGGCATCCCAGCAATGAAAAATCACTACACCTCCTACAGTGAAAATATTGGTGGCTAAACATGCACCTAGACATTCACAGGTAAGCCAAAGTACATCATACTCTTCCAGCAGGTAAACTACTCCCACTACATACACACTGGTAGCAATCTTAATTTCAATACAGACCAGGCACCATTCCAATAACATGATGACTATCATGGTAATAATGAAGTTGCTCTTTAACTCATTACACCTAATTCCGCTGCCCAGTTTTCCATATGCCATTGAAACAGCTGCCATGTATTCAGGTACTTTAGCATCCCAGAAGTGATCAGGGAACCCAATTAATGTAAAATTTCCAGCAAGGAATCATTAAGAAATTTAGGGTACTGGTGAGTCTAATACCATTCCTAATCTAATGGGTAAATGGAGAAGTCCACGAGATTTCTGAGAATCTTCTGTTAATCAAATCAAAAAGACTGCATAGTTCATCCACTGGGCAGAATATCAAGAGAAATAACTAAATCAGATAGAACCCCAGCTCACCTGATTCCATTGTGTCCTGGGATACCATCCACCACTGTGCCCTTAAAACGCCAACCCCACATGGGGTTGGCCTAGACATGCCATTTCTAATCTTCCACAATTCCTTAGGATAGGTGTGTAATACTCAACAATGGTCTCCACCAAGACTCTATACTCATCCTTCTGCACAAATCAGATGCACCCCACAATGGGAAGAAAACTTCTGTTGGTGACGTGTTTTTTACCCGGACTCTGGTGTACAGGCTGAACATAAAAGGGAGACACATATAATCATGCAAACTGTGGTCTACAGTGTAAGATAAGTAGTGAGTTATACAAGATGATGGATTCATCCACCTGCCTCTACTGGGGTTCCTCTCCTAACAGGTCAGGCTAGTATAGTTCTATCTACAGTTAACTCTCTCTCTATTTCTTACAGTACAACCTCTAAGATAGTACAACATGATGTTCTAGTACAACATTCTATTACAGACTGTCCTTTTTACCATCTCTGAGATGACAAAACCGTCATAAGTCTTCATCCTCCTCTTTTTCTTTATCAACATATAGTAGTTAGCTGCAAGACACTTTTGTCTTCCCCTGAAACTAATTGTAATGGTTTGCTTCCTACCTGGAAGGTTGGTCATATCAGTGGAGGTCACATCAGAGGAGGGGAATCACATCTGCTCCATGTAAACTCTCTACTGGTGTCCCACAGGGCTCAGTTATTGGTCTTCTTCTTTTCTCCTTTTATATTTCAACTCTGTTTGAGGTCATATCTTCACATGTTTTTTTCAACACTGCTCCTGTGGATAACACTCAACTCATCCTCTCAAGTCAAATCATGTCAATTTTATTTGTTGTAGCGCTTTTAACAATGGTCATTGTTACAGAATAAATAAATAAATAATGGAAATCCTCTCCTTCTCTACTGCAGCCACTCATGTTTCTGCTGAGATCTTAGCATCTCTGGCATCTTATCACAGATACAGTAGCAGCTCATCCCATGAAACAATTGAAGCACAATTGCTTCATATGATGCATATGATTGCTCCCCATTAAGCCAGCTTTCACACTAGCAAAATTGTCCTGAACCTGATTACATGTGCTTATATACACACTCCAACCATCACACTATGCTGAATATTATGAATACTTTGAAGACAATAAAGCTTTTAAAGCTTAAACAGTTCCAGCATTTTAATATATATATATATTTTTTTTTTTATTCTTTTTTTTTTTGTCATCTTTTCTAAGCTGTACAGCCCAGCAAGCCTAGACATTGATAATGTTACATTATATTACAAGAAACCAAAAGAAGCTAAATGGCATCTGCAAAACAATTGACTTACTGTAGGTTAAGTGACTTACTTTAAGTAAATTGTTCTGTCTTAGACTTAAGAGCGGAAATATAATTATTAAAAAAAAGTTTCGAGAGGGTATACAAACAATAAAACATGTTCATCCTTAAGAACAATATATTAAGAAGCCAAGGGATCTCTTACCAACAATAGCTAAGTCAGAAAGATTTGTTACTCAGTTTTAAAAGAATAATCACTCCAGAAGCTCATGCTGTTTTGCAATTAATTGTTTGAATAGATAGAAATGCGTAGTGGTTAGCACTATCGCCTTGAACCTCCAGGAGACATGTAGATTAGGCTAATTGGTGTTCCTAAATTGCCCGTAGTGTGTGAATGAATGTGTGAGTGTATGTGTGCGTGCCCTGCAATGGATTGGCACTCTGTCCAGGGTGTACCCTGCCTCGTGCCCTAAGCCTCCTGGGATAGGCTCCAGGTCCCCGCGACCCTCTACAGGATAAAGCGGTATAGAAGATGAGTGAGTGAGAGTGAGATAGAGCTGCTCTCATGAAATAGGGAACAAAATGCAATGTTTATAATTTATTGGGGATAGTTTCTCCTCTTTATGTTTTGCTGTTACAAATATGGCATGTAAATTATGCAATGCAAGTTTTAATTCACACCTTCTAGTATCTCATTAATTATATCAACAGAAAAAGTGTCTTATGCTGTAGTACTTTAATGCATAAGACACTTTTTCTGTTGATATAATTAATGAGATACTAGAAGGTGTTAATTGAAACTTGCATTGCATTTTGGAATTCATTTTCACAGAACACAGTCTGATATTTTCCCTTCTTAGTAAGTTACTTTAAGCCTTTATTTGTCACACGTACTTTACTGAACAGTAAAATTCTTTCTTCACATATCCCAGGTTAGGGAATGGGGTCAGAGCACAGGGTCAGCCATGATACAGCACCTCTGGTGTAGCGGGGTTGAGCATCTTGCTCATGGATTCACAGTGGCAGTCTCATGGAATTGGGGCTTGACCTGCTGACCATTTGATCAGTAACACAGTGCAGTGCACACAGAGCTAAAGCGGGACTTGAACCCTCGACCCTGGAGGTGCGGGGTGATAGTATTTGGACATAAGAACCCGCAATGACATTATATCCAAATACACAATATGGAGTTGGTCCCCCTTTTGCAGCTACAGTATAACAGGAGTGTTTCTGTGGGAATTCATGTCCATTCATTCTGTGGAGCATTTATGAGGTCAGGCACTAATGTTGGATGAGAAGGCCTGGCTCGCGATCTCCATTCCAGTTCATCCCAAAGGAGCTCGGCGAGGTTGAGGTCAGGGCTCTGTGCGGGCGAGTCAAGTTCTTCCACATCGACTGCATCACACCACGACTTTATGCACTGGGGCACAGACATATTGGAAGCATTGCAGTGTCTTGTATACATGTCTTGGTATACTGAAGCATTAAGATTTCCCTTCACTGGGGATAAGGGGCCTGATTGAAACACCTGAATTCAATAAATAACAGGTTTGGCCAAATACTGCCTCGGGTCTGTGTGCATGGAGTTTGCATGTTTTCCCCGTTGCTTAGGGGGTTTCCTTCAGGTGCTCCATTTTTCTCCAACAGTCCAAAGATATGAACTTACTCCTACGATCATCATCTATACCGCTTTAGGGCACACGGCGGGGTACACCTTAGACAGGGTGCCAATCCATTGGAGAAGCTAAATGGCATCTGCAAAACAAATGACTCAAAGTTAAGATATACAGAATACACACATAGTAAGTTAAGATATACAGAGCACACACATACAGTACACACACTCACACACCATGGGCAATTTGGGAACGCCAATTAACCTAATCTGCATGTTTTTGGACTGTGGGAGGAAACCAGAGTACCCAGAGAAAACCCACAAAGCACTGAAAGAACATGCACACGGCGAAAATCGAACCCAGAACCCAGAAGTTCAAGGTGAAAATCGAACCCAGAACCTAGAAGTTCATGGTGACACCAACCACTAAACCACATGCTGCCTCAAAGACATGCAAATTGGGCTAATTGGCGTTCTTAAATTGTTCGTAGTGTGCATGTGTATGTGTGTATACACCCCGTCCAGGGTATATTTTATTCAGTTATAGGATAAATCAGTTATAGAAAATCTTTTTACTTTTGATATGTAGTACAGAACAAAAAACATGATTTTTAAAATGTCAAAATTGCATAAACTATTGTATACTTCTTAACACCTTACATAATCAGCTAATTAGTGATATCACATGATTAAAAAGGATGCATTAGTGAGGAAAACCATGCAGTGCAGAATGAGAGTGGGGATGTTTTATAAGGGATTCCTATACGGACATGTCCGCGCATCTTGTGCGCGTCTTGGAGACACCGGATTGGTCACCGCGAGATCCCCACGAGCGCGTCACGGCGGCGTTTAAAGCCCCTCGCGAGCGCGCTTTCACCCTTCATTCATTCATTCACCTGCCCCGCGATGGTGTAGGAGTGACAGTCGGCATGGCCGGGGTCACCGTCACTTACGGCTGCCGTGACTGCTCCGTGTCCAATTTGACTGGGAGCTCCGCGCATCTGCGCTTCGACGAGGACGACGAACTTCTGAAATACATCTGGAGTGGATACTTGTATCCGAAGCAGTACGAGTGGGTCCTGATTGTAGCATACATCGTTGTCTTTTTGTGCTCTCTGATCGGAAACACATTGGGTAAGTTTTAAATGAAACAGTCTTATCTTGTTCCAATGACGTGTCCAGTGGTTACCAGCTTTTAATCTATATATATATATATATATATGGAATAAATCCTACTGCGCATAACCTGTTTGAGTGCGTGTGTGTGTGTCGGTGTGTGTGTGAAGATTTCACAAATATATATGGACTACTGTAAGGAATTTTGTCAATAGTATTCCACTTAAAGCCTCACTGGCGTGATTCAGTCTACAATGCATTGATTCATCTTTGTCATTCTGGTACAAAAACTACATTTGATGGAGTGCAGTAATGTATTTTAAACATCAGCCACATCTGGATGCCAGTATCTGCAGCTCTTCTCTCTACTTATTTGTATGCCTTGGAGCACAGATTTGGATGCCTGTGGAACACTTCATTTCCTATATTTTGATTTGCTAGTTTTTTTGATGTTATGTTCCTGAGATTCAGTGCATATAGTCATTGGTGTGAATTGATGCTATGCCTTTGATTATATTACATCCACATGATGGAGATGGTTGTTAAAGTGGAATTTCTGTATTTTAAGCTTATAGCCATGGCTCCAAACTGGAATGGAGTCCAAATGACGAAGGGGGCTCTGTACATATTTAAATTTGAATGATTGTTTAATATTTTACCTTATACATTTAAGAGGCAGCAGAAGATTTGTATTTATTTATTTATTCATTTATATGTTTGTTTGTTTTTGTATTAATTTGCATAATAACGCAATAAGTTTTAGTACTGTCTTTGGCAAATATTTATCCTCTTTATTGCTCTCAGTTATACAAAGAAGTTCAATCAATTATTGAGCTCTCATTATAAATGCATTATTAAGTGCTACAGGTGGTACATATTTAAATTGTACCTTTATATGTTGTGATCACCCCAGTAAAGATTTGCTGAAAATTGATTTAACAAGTGTGTTTTTAGTAAATTAAATATTTGTATTTCCAGGCATATTTTGAGGCAAGCTTCTACTAGGTGAGAACTCGCTGTCATCTTTGGGGTTTAGCATAAATGATTGGACAGGAAACCTGAAGCCATCTTTCATTAACTGCTAGAGATTACTGATCCTCTAATTATATAAGTAATTAAGTATTGTATGGTAAATGGTTGAGGTTTATTCCCTGTCCTGATTCCCAGTTGAGACATGGTTTTGAAATAGCGTTCTGATTCATTACCTTCTTTTAGTCTGAGAAAAAGAGGCACAAAGAATTGCATAATGACATAAAATACCCAGTAACCTATATGTTAATCAAATGCAGTTGCTGTGAAAAAAAGTTAAATAATTATGGGCATCTAGTTTAATAACTCAAAGTTAAGATATACAGAATAAGGAAAATACTCAAGCCAGTACTTTAAATTGTAATTGTAATTGTAAGGTGTGTCCTAATTATAGGGGAATAGCATTCATTAGTCTCTCACAAAAAAATCTGCCTGGCAACTATACACAGTATGTGGTTTCCATGGACAGTATATCAAAATGCATCTAAGGGTGGGTAAATGTTCAGTATGATCTGTTACAGATAGTATATTGACTGTTATTTGCAAGGGCCCACTGAAAAAATATATCTTATAGTTGGCTTCAGAGATCTCTATGAGGAGCTGGAGATGGAGTCTGAACTGACCTTCTCAGTCTTTTGCTACTATGACCTTGTGATGGTGGCCAATCCTCCCGGACAAAGGATCATATAAAATTCCTTATATGACTATCACAGTGGTGCTAAAAGAACAGCACTATTTCAGCACTACAAATATTGTGGATCAACAGGGAGGTCATTGGCAAGTTGAAGAAATGCAGCACAGCTGCTAAGCACTAATCACTGTGGATCCTCAATCTCCTGGAAAAGAGGGAAACGTATAAAAGGGATCCGATTAATCACATGGCCTGTTATCCTGGCTCTAATCCTTGTGTTTTATTTTCATATGGAGACCACTGACAATTACTCTCCTCCTGTTAAACTAGCTTTGGTTTCACCCGCACTGAGGAAAATCTGTGCTGCCACTGCTGACAAGTCAGCCCTTGCTCTCTCCTCACCATGCTGGCAGACACAACAACCTTCATCAACAGCCTCCCCTAATCCCCCTCTACAATGCCTCATCCCTGAACAATAATGAGAGCAGAAGACACAGACCCTGACCCATTTTCCATTAGGGAACTCCTCCTTAAGCACCTGCTGGAGGTGAGCCTGAACCCACAAATAGCTCACCATCACATGGAGAGCCATATGAGAAGCCAGTGCCTCCTTTAAAAAACTTACTACTGATAATATGGAGGTCTACCTCCTGGCCTTTGAGAGGATGACTATGTGAGATAACTGGGAGTGGCCCATCCTCTACCCACGGTTTGCTCCAGAATGCTGTCTACTTACTTCACCTGAACTGTGGAAGCTGCTGATTATGACATACTTAAAGAAGAGGTTCCTTACTCTTTGGGGTCTTTTATTCATCCAAGCTGCTGCCAACTTCTAGTAGGCCTATAGGTAGCAACCCCAGACAGCAGCTACAAGGTCTGTTACACACCAGCCAATGTCGGCTGCCACCGAACAAGATAATGGCCCAAGAGGTTACAGAACAGATGGCAATAGATAAAATCTTTAGGGTCCTGCCCCTAAAGAATTTCCTGAGGGAAAGCTGTTGGCATATGCTCACCTACCACAATGAAAAAAATGATATAGACTGGTGATATGCACTTTCCAAACTGGCAATGGGAAATGGAGCTTAGGGAAGAGATGGTGCTGACCTATACCATACATCACCGGACAAGTCCGTGCAAACTAAGCCAGATCTGAGACCCCAGCGAAAGACCAAGAAACCCTGGCTAGTCTGTTGTGTGCTCCCTGCCTCCTTCATGCCTCAAGCACATGTAGTGACAGTTATGCCAACTCCAGAAAGTATGATCACCCTGGCTTGCTCATCGGCCCTGTGGAAGGCGGTCAAAATGTGCAAGAGATAATGAGGCCATTTTGAGCCCATTGTCACTCCACTTTATATATACATTGTTACATTGTTTTAAGTCTGCAGTTGCCACAACATATAAGATACTGAGAATATTGTATGCAAGATAGAGTAATCTGCTCAACCTTGCTCTACCTGCCCTAACAGTATTGTAGATCCATACACCACCAGAAATTACAAATCACAATCAGTCACTTTTGGGCTACATTGGGCACAGGCTCACCAAAATCCACTCCGAAATGTTCAGTTTTGGTGTGCCTGTGTGCTCTGTAATTTGACTTCTTACTTGTAGTGTAACTGATCATTACAGCTTCCACAAAGCAGTATGAGAGGCTTACATGCTTCAATTCATACCAATCCAGATCATAAAATTTTGAAGATTTATGTGATTATATTTTATATGAATTATAGGTGGTATTTATTTTATACTGGGACATACAAAAACATACAAGATTTTAAATGGTGTCAAACTATTTAGCTTTTATGAAATTACAGTTTACCTATATTTAAATTTAATTTACTTTTCCTTTATGTGTATATAAGCATCAGTCATAGAAAAATTGTACCCATCCATGAAATTTGCATTTTAATGGAATAAATATGTAAAGGCAGATGTACTTTTTCATGTTACATTAACTTTTGTTTTGCATTTTTCTATAACTAAATCTCAAGTGGAACTACAGGTAATGCATGTTATACATAGTAAAACTCAGTTTAAATTCATTGGAACTCCTTCAAAGTTAATGTACAGTAGTTACTAAAATGAATGAATACATTCATGAAGCATCCATTATAAATACCCTAATTATAACATTATGGCATTTAGTATGTGAGAAATGCAACACAGGAGTGGGGGGTGAGGGGTTGTCCCTGTATTAAGACTATGAATTAGATTGTATACACAAGACAATGGAATTTATATGGGTCGTGAAGGATTTTAAATGAACAACTTTTAAAAGATAAAAATTAAGCACAGCGGCTTAGTGGTTAGTGCTGTCGCCTTGCACCTCCAGGTCCAGGTTTGACTCCTGCCTCGGGTCTGTGTGCATGAAGTTTGCATGTTCTCCCTCCTAAAGTGCCTTGTGATGTATTGGCACCCCATCCCGGGTGTACCCCGCCTTGTTCCCTGTTTCTCCTGTGTTAGGCTCCAAGCCTCCCATGACCGTGTGTACAGGATAAAGTGGTATTTACAATGAGTAAGTAAGTGAGCTACACCTGGACAAACAGTAGAATATATATGTATTGTACTTTATTTCAAAGCAAACAATACCTGAAAGGAAAAAAAATTTCTTTTATTAATTATATAGTGCAATAAAGAACCTGGTCATGATGTTTTTTTTCTTTTTCTTTTTTGGCAGGGATTTGCCAGGTTGGCGGTCAAGCTTTTAGCACTAAATTGTAAAGAAAGAACAATAATTGTTTTACAAGGTCTGACACCTGTATGGTGGTTTGAAGTTATAATAGAAGGGAGCAAGGGAAAATTAGAGGAGTCTGTGTCCTTCCTTCCTGCTGATGAAAAAGGAGGGATTTGTGGTTAGCTGCTAAAAAAAGGCACAGATGTCGAATATGAATTGAATCCAATGTAGCGACCCAATCCAATCCACCACTGCACCACCATTCCCAGAGATAATTCTCGCCTTTTAATAGATTTACACTGTACAGTGCTCCACACAGGGGGAAAGTGGGTGGTAAGGATGTACACCTGAGCAGGATTTATCTAACAAGTGCTCCGTGCTTCAGTGACACAGCAGGAGCAGGGATAAAGAGGGGAGAAATGAGAGCAATAAGCTAGAGAGCTGAGCAACACAGAGCCAAGGGTGTGCATGTGTGTTTAATACCCCTGAAAAGTGAAAGTGACGAGAAAAAAAGCCTGTGCAAGTTATTTCCTCATATCCAGACTTATAATGACAAGGTGCTGTTTTAAACAAAAATACCTCATCAAATAAAAGATTATTTTCTACAGAAGTATTGTGATTTAACTAGAATTTTGAGATATGAGATAATTAAAAATTAATTAAGATTATGTACTGTAAGCCTCCTTCCTCTTGCAGTTATGACTGATATGTGCTCGGATGTAAATAAATCATTAAAAACAAATGATTTCTCGTACACAAATACATCAAATTTGTATGCCTGAACCCTTTTATTCGGTAAGAACTGACCAAAATTTACCAAGTAGTTATAAATGTGTGGGTGTTGCAAGCCCGGTACACTTTCTACATCATTGATGGCTGTAAATAGCACAGCAGGAGCACTGGAGGGACCCGATATGCTGAGAGGAGACAACTTTAACTCGAATCAAGATGTGTAGTGTGAAGGTGGGATTTAAACTAGTAGTATACAGTAGGTGATCAGCATGTACAGTACATTGACCACTCAGCAAGACCGTTTTTCTTTGATATTACTCAATGAGTTCGCCAGGACTATACCTACATTAACATCTATGTGTGTTGCACATTTTTTTGGCTGATGTTTTAACTACAATTACCCAATTCTCAGCAATAGCAGGTTTGAGATACAGTATATTGCATGAATTTGTATGAATAGAGTGACTTTATTTATCATTACTTAACAGTGTCTACACTCCCTCAATCTGCATGGCATTTCAGTTCTCCAGTGTGCCCTATGAACATGGCCACAGTCTTTACAGAACTCATGTTCATCCCATTACTAAAGCACCTGGACTCACACAGCCATGAGATTTACGGAATCTCTGCATACTCAGTTGTGGTGACCTATAAACTGTGTGGCCATACAACCCACAAGTTATTAACCCATTGACCGTCTCTCTGGTTTTTGATTCTGTTTGTGGTTCTACAAACTTGCTCTCTTGTGCCCTAGATCACTTTGTCCTGCTTGCTGATATCGGGAGAGATGCAGTCACACACACACACACGCATGGAGTTAAGTCTCGAGTCTTAAGCCAAACACCTTATGTCACATACTTCTGATACATCAAAGAGCATAAGCCGTTTTAACATGTTCTGGTGAGATCCGGTAAAACAAAGAGATGAAGGAGTATAGATATCTATCCAGAGATGAAAGATTGTGGGAGAGTTAACACATTAATAGCAGAACAAAGAGGAAGACAGGAGCGTGGGAGTGTTTATACATAAAAAAATTTAATTAAATGAAATATCATGCACTATAACCATACCCCTTATTCATGTTTGTTATAATTTAATAATCCCCTGTTTACCTGAACTTGCCTTCCTGACAAACAGACATGCCGTTGTAATGTTCAGACAAACTGCACATTAAGGTATGACCATGTACTGTACCTGTCTGAATTTCCAGTGCTGAATGTATTGCTCTACATGTTGTAATTTGATGCTTGCTATCATCAGGAAGTTCCTTCCGGATACGAGTGTATATAATGTAGTATTTTTTCAGGCACTCCAACAGGACAAGGTATGACAGAATGACAAAAAGCAGACAATTAAATACATTTACTTTATTACTTTGCGGGTGGTGGTGACTCAAATGGTTACGGTAGGGTTCTGACCAGAAGGTTGGGTGTTTGAGTGTCAGCACCACCAAGTTGCCACTGTTGAGCCCTTGAGCAAAGCCCTTAGCTCTATCTGCTCCATGGGTGCTGTTTCCTGGTCGACCCTAATTGCTTCATAAATGGGAAATTAGTGAAAATTCCAATTTCCAACTGTACTTCAGGATGGTTTCATGTACTGTACATGAACTTAAATTGAGTTGTTTTATTAGTACATAATGTTTACTTTTACTCCTTTAAAACCTACAACAAATATTTGTACTTCTTCCTTCATTACATACTGTAGTGCATAGTGTTGCGTTACATAACCACATTGGTGTGTAGCGTTTGAAGTGGTAATATCAGCATCTGCTGACTATTACATGTAACTGCATGATTTCCGTTAGAGGTCTTTGAGT
This sequence comes from Clarias laeviceps, assembly GCA_030014305.1. Taxonomy (NCBI): domain Eukaryota; kingdom Metazoa; phylum Chordata; class Actinopteri; order Siluriformes; family Clariidae; genus Clarias; species Clarias laeviceps. The sequence continues at coordinate 27,268,666 of JAQMYJ010000039.1, forward strand.
CTCTGATTTTACTCAAGCACAAGATTTGTGTACTTAGTCCGCCACTTTATGTAAGAGAGAGACAAAAACAAACAGACTTGAGAGCTCCCTGGCAAGTAAGGCACTCACTTCACCATCAAGATTCAAGATTCAAGATTCAAAGAACTTTATTAATCCCAGAGGGAAATTGCTTTGTCTTGGTCATACAGTTGC
>JAQMYJ010000039.1:27268957-27311141 GCA_030014305.1 Clarias laeviceps
ATTAAAGCTGAAGTTGGAGGTGGTGTGAGACAGAGGGACATCAAATCTGTTAAAGAAGGTGTTGAGATCGTTAGCACATTCCACATCACCCTCAATAGCTTGGCCGCTCGTCTTGTAGCCAGTAATGCTCCTCATGCCTCTCCGCACCTCTCTCATGTTGTTGAATCAACAAACCTGAGTGAACTTATAAGACCAGGAGGAGACAGCATCCAAACATACCAGTTCACCATAAAGCTCTACACCCATGAGTTCCCCAGATCTGTTTCTTTAACTAAGGAAAAATATTCACAAAAGGCTTTAAAAAGAAAAAAAAAATCAGCCTAGTCTTAAACACTGACACTGTTCCTGAGAGCTAAACTCTAATTGGATTACTGTGGGGCTTAGTAAGCTCCTCTACCAATTAAACATGGTTGACTTATGTAACTGTATCCAGGAGGACTAGCTCATGTGATGCATGGACTCCACAAGATCTCTGAAGGTTTTCTGTGGTATTAGCAGCAAATCAGAATTAATTCTATACGTTGTGATGTGGGGCCTCCAGGGACTTGTTTATTTATTTCAGTGCGGCAGGGAGCATTATCCTACCGAAAGTAGCCATTGCCACAAGTAAGTAAGTAATGCATACGCATCAGGACCACCTATTTCACTTGTAGCATGGTGGTTCCAAGGTTGCTTTTTGGGCAGTGGACAGAGGTCAGGTATATATTCAATAACCTGCAGTGCACTTTGAGTTTTAGTATTTTTCATTTATTTTTTCTTTAATCACAACCAGCATTAACTTAGAAGTAGCTCTTCTGTGGGATCAGAACAGACAGGCTATGCTTCACTCCCTATGCACATCATTCGAAGCCCCCGAACATATGAGATGCTCTGACCTAGTTGTCTATCTATCACTGTTTTGCCTCTGTTTTACCCTTGCCCATTGATCCTGCATTGAACACTTCAACTTTGAGAACTGACTGCTCACTGTAACAACATGACAGAAGATAATCCATGTTATTCACTTATCTTTCCAGTGGTTTTAATGTTATTGCTGATCAGTGCATCATGCAGTTTTTGTATTTTACAGTCTCTTTATAGCTGCAGTCCGCATTGAGCAAGTAAATTGTTCTGTTCCTAACGACACAACTGATGAGTCATTCTTTCTGTAACCTATTCATTACTATACAATAGTTAATTCCAGTCTACCTATTTGATTGGATAAGTGACTTTGCAACAGTGTCAAAATATAGCACTATATATTAATGTTTGTAGGATTTTGCTTGTCAATGTTTGCCGCTTAATGTTTTCTATTTTCTATTTTATTACTACTTATATTAATATTATTAGTACACTGGTGATAAGTCTGTTCATTGATTGGCAGCATGCAATATTTAATTAGTTTGGTAAATTTTGACAGATTGTGACTATAATTTTAGGACTTGGCATTGTGCACAGATTCCTAGTAAAATTCCATTAAATTTCCAATGTACACTTTACTGAGTTCTGACAGGCACTTGTTTTTTCCTATTACCAAAAAAAAAAAAAATTGTTAGTGACAGTACTGTACAGTATGTCATTGTGAAAATGTCACTATCTGCATTGCTACACTCTTGCACTCTTGTTCTTAAAAGAAACAAGAAAAAAAAAAATAATATAGCCACCTGCGCCCATTCTCATGGAAATGCCATAAATATTCAAAGCTGTCTTGTTGGTGCATACCATGTTCACCAAAATTGCTTATACACCAACCTAGATTGGGTAAACATTCTTACTACATTTTGGCATGTGACACTGTTGTAACAGCGAGCTTCTTTAATCAAGTAGGTTCACTTTCAAGTAGGTTATATAAGTAGCATGGCTCGTGGGCCCTGTCTGTGAATATCACAGGTCCGTGGGTTGAGACTCAGTAGACGCGGTGTCATCAGCAGTGCATGCAGATGTGCGGAGCAAGTGACACAAGTGATGCTGAGCAGGCAGCGCAATGCAGGCAGGGACAGCAGAGTGTGCGCGAGAGCAGGAGGCATGCAGATTTCTTCTTGGCGAGTTGGACTCCGACGTAGTCGAGTCTGTGGAGACAGGAGAATAGTGTTAGAAAACGAACAGATATTCTCTACTTACTGAGTGGCAGTGAAAAGGCCCATTATGAGTAGGGTGAAGTTGACGTCTCCTGATGAGCCTTCAGCCCAGGTGAGTTTGGTTGGCCCACCCACTTGTTAAGCATACAACGCCACTGGCACACCTTACACCGCATGCGCAGTGTGTGGTCACTATATGGTCAATATGTTTGTGGACTCCTGACCCTTACATTTACAGTGTATGTGCATTTTGGACATTCGCCCATTTGCAATCAGTGTTTTAAATCCTCCCAGAGGTGTAAATGAGATCAAGGCTTTGTGCCCGTCTTTGTACAATTCTACACCAGCCTTGACTAACCAGGTCTTTATAGAGCATACTTTGTGCACAGGTATATTGTCATGCTGAAATAACTAGGGTTTTCTACTTTCAGTGAAGAGTGAAATTATTGTGATAGAGCAAACAAAGACATCTGTAATATGCAATAATATACTCTTAGGGCTTCCATATTTGTTACAGTAGTTTGGGCAAGACTCATACTTTTATGATCTACCAGTTATATAATTGCCTCATTCTTATCAAAATGGGGTTCACCTTTTTGATTTTTTTTTAATGTTTTTTCAGATAGAATGAAAAAGTTATGCTTGACATATCAATTATTTAATATATTGTACTTTCAAACAATTTCTTTGTTTCAAAGAGAACAGGGTTAAATGTGTGTGCATGCACTGCAAGATAATATGGTTAATAATGACTTGCTCTTGAAATAGATGGAGTACAATGTTGTCAGTGGGCAACCAACAATTGTTTTTCAGCAAGCGTATATGTACGTATACTATACAAAAGAGACTGAGCGATCAACCCTGTACTGTAAGAATACTGACAGAAATTTGACAGCACACTGAAGCAGGATGAATTTCTATCTCACACTCAAGCCACTTTGGTTCCATAAGATTTCTCTATGTCACTAATGCACAAAAATGTACCTATAAATTGCGTGCATCAACTGAGAAATGTGTTCTTTGTCAGTTTGTTTTGCAGTGTGGAAAAACCATCACATGCGCACAGTGACCAACTACTTTATTGTTAACCTGTCCTTTGCTGATATCCTAGTCACCATTATTTGCCTTCCTGCCAGTCTTGTAGTGGACATCACAGAAACATGGTTCTTTGGAGATACACTCTGTCGGATCTTACCGTATTTACAGGTAAGTGCATGGAAAAAGCAAATAAAGCATTAGTGAATGTACTGCATCACATCAATATGATTTGACTTAAAAAAAAGACAGTCATAGCCAGGCACCTAACCAGGTGTATTATGCTATAAGGCTAGCCTATTTGTAGCAATATTTTTCATTTTTAAAGTAATGTGAAAAAGGCAAGGATTTTTGAAACCCAATAATCTGTATATTCAGATGGCAGTTTACAAAGAAATATGTTAATATTAATGGTCAAACATTTGTTAATACCCAATTTTTTACCCCTTGGTTTATATAACTATTATTGGAAAATTAATGGAACATGAAAATCCAAGGAAATGGGAAAATGCACAATTAATATACAGTAATTGGACACTACGTAATAATACTTAGTGATAATACTACTTTTTTCAATGGGCTTAGCAAGTTTGCTCTCAATGTCTGCATGTCTTTAATTAAAGATCACATATCATTATATATCATCCTATACCATAGCTTGGCTATCTTATTCTGTTAGCTCGCCTGTTGTGATTAACTAGTGATTAAAACATTTCAGGGAACTTAGTGTTCAAAGCATGTAATGTTTTACTTAAGGTCTTGTAAATCATGAGAATGCTAATACGTACGTTCAATTACCTGTGAAAAGTAATCAGTGTTGGTTCCAAAGACGTTTGTAATTATACTAAAATCCAAGAAAGCTTCATAGACTTGGTGTGTGCACCTTAGCCTATTTTTGTTGCAATACAGAGGGACCAGTCAGATCTTTTACCTGAAAGCTCACAAGCAGTTTCAACAAATATTCCTGAGGCTAGTCCTATGCTTTTAGCTTAGACCTTTCAATAATTGGGACAAACATTCACTCCCATCAGCTTTATGATTGTGTTTTTCCTACAGGCATATTTCACTAAGAAATTGGGAAAACAACAGTTATATCTCTTCACTGATCATTAAGCCCGCAGTGTTGGATGCCATTATTTCTCCTAGCGTATAAGTTGTCCAATTCCCCTGCAAACCCTCACAAGCTTCCTAAAAGATGCACAGTGTGTTAATGGGTGTTTCCAAAGTGCCTGTAAATTAGGTGTGTGCCCTGAGATTGGTTGGCAGCCCACCAGGGGTGTACTCTACCTCATGCTCTCAGTTCCCTGGCATAGAGTCCAGGCCACCTGCAGTCTCACCTGCAAGCTTACATCAAACATAGTTTTGGAAGATGCTGTTTAATCTGGTTCGGATTTTACTAATTAAAATATCTTATTCAATAAATAAATAAATAAATAAATAACAAAAAAACATTTTGTAGAATGTTGTTAATTAAAGACCCAAGACTCAAAACTATTTTACTGACAGTGTACGCAAAACATTTTTTTTTTCTTTTTTATACAATAGGTTTAAAACTCCAACTTGGGATCACATTAAAAAAAAAATTCCAGTTTTGATTTGCAGGTCCATTGAGTGAATATTGATACAACTCATATACTGCCACAAAAAGATACAGGTCGACAATATGCAGGTAAACAATTTAGAAACACTGGCAAAGACAGGCACACTTCTATCACCTGAAAAGTTATGAAAATCTGCTGTTTCATTTTTCCCCCTGCAAATATTATTCGGTAACAACCATTAGAAATGGTTTAGTTATACCAGCATCTAATGTGATTTCATTCCGCCTACAGCTACACATGACAACTATGAAAAGTTAGTGTTGAAAGCTGTACATTCGAAAGGTGTTTGTTCCCCCTCTTTGTAGATGAGACCCATGAGGAGTCAACAGGCTTTAAAACCCATAGCAGTTTCAGTTTCCCCAGCCTTAAAAGGCAGACATAGAATTTCAAGAAGAAGCTGGATTTTTAAGACAATGCTGAAGTAACCTTGTCTTTTCATTCAAAATCTGAATATACAACTAAGAATAATCTCACATCAGGAGATAGCGTCTCTGTGAGTAGCTTAAGTGGTTTTAAGCTAGTTGAATGAAACATCATGTATAATCCATTCATCTGACTTCATTCATGGGAAGAGAAAAAACACTGAACCTTTTCATGATTTGAATATTAAACTTTGAAGTATTTAATTCCTATCCTGTTAATTCATATTTTCTTTCCTCTATACTAGCAACTTCATATTAGTCAGAGTGACGGTGGGATGCATGTACCCACACATTTATATAGCCACTCGCACCTACAGGCAATTAAGCAGAGCTACTTTAGTCCTACTTTAAACCTGCATAGACCTTGGAAAACTTGACTTGCGAAAGGATCTTCTACTTTGTAATATGCTTTATATTCATCAGTTTCTTCTTTCTAATCTTTTGTTTGTGCCAGACAATCTCAGTGTCTGTATCCGTGCTGACCCTCAGCTGCATTGCCCAGGATCGGTGGTATGCTATCTGCCACCCTCTAAAGTTCAAGAGCACTGCAAAACGGGCTCGTAGGAGCATCATCTTGATCTGGTTGGTGTCCTGCATGATTATGATTCCCCAGGCTGTTGTCATGGAGTGTAAAAGCCTGCTGCCTGAGCTTACCAACAAGACAGTTCTCTTTACCCAATGCGACGAACAGTGGGGAGGTGAGACATCTAATCAATCTCAGATATACACATTTGCATTTATGAAGTTTGATAAATGAATGAATACATTTGCCTTAGGAATGTTTCACTTGTTAGGTATTAGGGCTAACATTTAAATAGCCAGTTAGGCAAGTGTAGTAATTGATCACTGAATCTTTCATGAAACATATATGAATATGTTGGATTAATAGTAAGCACTGTCACTTCACATCTCCAGGATTGGAGATTTGAATCCTGCATCTGGTCCTCAGTGGGACGAGTTTGCATTTTCTCCCAATGCTTGGTGGTTTAGCTCTTGTTTCCAAAAACAAGAAACATTGGAAACACCTATAGGGATAGGTTACGTGGTGTTTCCGATGTTCCTATAATGTGTGATTAGGTGTGTGAGTGTGTGTGCCTGTGCCCTGCAATCGGTTAGCACCAGGTGAGTCCAGGGTCTACCATGCCTTGTGCCCTGGGATAGACTCCAGGCTCCCTGCAACCTTACACAGGATAAGTAGCATAAATAATGGATGCATGGAAATTTAGTCAAACATGCTGCAGTTTTAGAATATGATCTGGTTTCAAACCTGCTATGAGCAGTTAAAACAGGTTTTGTTAGGTTTTAGATTTACAAGCTTTTTTTTATTTTTTATTTGAAATATTAATTTTTAGATCCCGCAGAAGCCTGGACACAAAATACTGGTTTTAATATGGTAAAACAGAAAAAAATATCACAAATGATTAAACAGAGGCATCAATTAACCAGCAAGCCAATTGCATTCAATGTATTATTTTAAATAAATTGTACAGCAAATTGTACAAGAAATGGTACATCACTCAATTTATGGATGAACACAAAATAAAGGTCCCACATTTTATTGTTTCTTAACAAATTAACAGAGGTCTCAGAGGTCCCCCAAGTGTGTAGTGTATTTTAATGCTCCAGCTGAAATACCATTTACTGTAGATAGTGCATTTTCTCATATCTTAAACTCCCTCTATTCATTTCTTTTTTGCACGTGCTCTTTCAGTGTAAATGAGTCGCTGCTGAGCCACACCCTGCCAACAGAGCGGACCAACAAGCCTATCTTCTTTTTTTGACATCACAATAGGGTGGCTAATCTAATCAGTTTGTTTTAGCCCCAGAAAATCCAAAAAAAAGCATTGAATATTTATTTTTCCTTGAGTTTTACTTTTATTACACACAGGAGACCATTTTTATTTGTATAAAAATGACTTAAAAGTTTATTTTGTATAATTGTAAAAAATATTTGCAACACAGACTCTTATGTAAAATTATGCAGAAGGCAAACATTTTTGTTGTCGCATAAGAAAGGAAAAACAGACAGCTTCCTAACTCAGATGCAGGATGGGCCAGTTAGCATTTCTGCCTTTTTAAACAGAGATTTTGACACCTATGTTGGGAGCCTACAATTAAATTAGTATTATTTTAATAAAAAAAACAACTCTTGTTACATTTTTATGAATGTGGTCCTTATCAATACATTTTCTCAATAAAATGTGTGCATGTGTGTCGCTGCCCTTTTATATTACAGATGAGATCTACCCCATGATCTACCACACCTGCTTCTTTATTGTCACCTATTTTGCCCCTTTGTGTCTGATGGTTCTTGCGTACATCCAGATTTTTCAAAAACTCTGGTGTCAACAGGTAAAATATTTCCTACCACTACCAGTCGAAGAGTTATGCTAAAACTTGATGCTCCAAAAAGATGTGATTTTTGTATCTTGTGGGTTAAGTTTTTACCTTGTGTGCACAAGTTATTAACTTCTACAAACAGATGATTTATCTATTAAACCAACAGAACAACCAAAAACTGAAAGAAAAGTATTGTTAGCTGCATCAAGATACAGGTTTATCCAAATCCATTGTGGTCACTACTTTGAAACATAATTTCAAATTTAATCCACAGAGAAAAATCTGAATTAAACCTTCAATCCAATTTAAGGAATATTGAATGACTGGTAATTATAGCCATTTCTAATTAAGTAGCCTCCAGCAATAATGGCTCTTTCCAGATGACCCTGAAGAACCTTGATTTATTATCGTCCATAGTACCTAAGCTCTCCGGTATCTTAAGTGCCATTCTTATAAGTTTTTGTCTTTTCTTATAAGATGAACTGTGATGAACTGAAAGTTACATAAGGTAATTTCTGATAAGATTCCAGGGAGCTCATCAGTGGTGCAGAGAAAATGGAAATCCCTGCAGTGTTCAGCTCAGGTTGCCGGTCCTGGTGAGTCAGTTAAGGTCAGGACCAGTGCAGTGTCAGCTGAGATCAAGCCAATGAAATCTCGACGGAAAACTGCAAAAATGCTGATGGTGGTGCTCTTTGTCTTTGTCATCTGTTACCTCCCCATTAGCGTCCTTAATATCATGAAAAGGTACCTTCAGGCTTTTCGTTTTAGCAATACAATTGTGAACAAAGCTAAAAAGGACTTAGTATAAAAACTTATATAGTTTAAGTGTTATAATGTACTTTTGTGATAAAGACATACAGCATGTATAGATATCAGAGTTCTCTAAAGTTATGTTGTAATTGTACATGTTGTTCCAATAGAGATTAAGCTTGATATGTTAATAAAATGCCTTTATTAAGACATTTCTTCAAATCATAGCTGTCCTTTTAATGTTGATAATCATTTCTTCTGTCTAGAGTGTTTGGTTATTTCAAGAACACAAACAACAGAGAGACAGTGTATGCCTGGTTCACCTTTTCCCACTGGCTTATATACGCCAACAGCGCGGCCAATCCCATAATCTACAATTTCCTCAGTGGTGAGTTTCTGAGCTGATGCTCTAATCAGCCTGTATATGAGACATTATCTCCATCTGCTGGACACATTGAAGCTTTGCCGGATCCTTTCTTCCACACCATATCACTGTCAGCTATCCTTGAAATAGGTATTCATAACTTTTAAAAGACCACTGTTTTTCAACAACATCTGTTCCCATTCAGTTCAAACAAGGTAAACTCAATTAATATTTATTTAGCATGGTTCATATTCTTTACAGAACCCTGATACAGTATATATATCCATGATACAATACTTCAGTCCATCCTAATAACACTGGGTGTGAGGTGTAAATTTACATCCTGGGATGAGACATCATTTCACAACCGGCCACCATGCACGAGTGTGTTAACACACTCATTCATACAGTACCTACAGCAACTTATTGTAGCCAGTCAGCATGATGGCATGTTTTTGGGAAGGTTAAGAAAACTGTTGAACCCAGAGAAAACTCATATTTTACCCTGAGGTCTGGATCAAACAGGCAATGCTACTTGCTCCCACATTTAATTCACAAAATTTTTTTTTTACTTACACTACCAATGAAAAGTTTGGACACACCTTTTCCTTCAGTATTTTTTTAGTATGAATAATGAAGAAACTATGAAAGAACATGTATGGAATTATGTGGTAAACAAAAATGTATTAAACAACCCAGAATATGTTTTATATTTTAGATTGTCCAAAGTAGGTACATTTAGCTTTGATGAGTTTGACATTTAGCGTATCTCTCCTGCTTGTTGTTCTTCTGAAGTAATGGTTTCTTTGCCCTTTTTTTTTTTTTTTTGCTGATGAAAATGTTGGTGACTTTAAGGTCAAAATTAAGGGAACACTTAACCAGCATGACTACCACAGCATTTTCGTTGCACGCCATCGCATCTGATTTGCACTTAGTGGGACCATCAAATGATGTTTTTCCAATGGGAGAGAGACCCCAAACTCACCTGTAGGTCATGTAAGAGCTATCTGACCCCCACAATCACCTGAACCAAATCCAGTTGAGATGGTTTGGGATGAGTTGGACCATAGAGTGAAGGAAAAGCAGCTATGGAACCGCTTTCAAGATTATTATAAATCATCCCAGGTGGATACGTCATGAAGGTGACTTGAGAGAATGCCAAGAGTGTGCAAAGCTGTCATCAAAGCACATCTTTGTTGAATATATAATTTCATATCTGATCTGTCATAATTTCAGTGTCTTCAGTATAAATGTACAAATTTGAAAACAAGAAAAATGAAGAAAAAACACAGTATAAGAAGGTGTGTCCAAACTTTTGACTGGGACTGTATATCCTAATGAGCAACACATAGCAACCTGCTTGTGCTATAGGTCATAGAAGAGTAACAAGACTTGCTGGCAATTTATAATAATTAATCAGCTGTCAGTTTTTTGTTTGTTTGTTTGTTTGTTTTTTAATGACGCCCAATGAAAACTGGTTGGCCATAATGGCTAGTCCCAAAAACTAAAGCTGGTGGTGGGAATTTATATGATCAATGAAGAACCATATACAGTGAAATATTTGTTTGAAATATTATACTATTTTTTAAATTTCCATCTGAACTCACACTCGAAATTCATTCACCTTGAGTTGCATCACTAGTTTTAAATAATAAAAAACAGCTATTAAATGAATAAATAATTAGAAATAAAAAATTAAGTTGAAGTCATTTAGTCATTACTTCATGCACATAGCTCTCCATGTGCACTATCACATTCATTTAAGGCAGTTTATTAGTGTTTGCACAAGCTTGCATTATTCATTTATCTCTCTGACTTGCTCACTTGTCATACTGAGAGATATTTGCTCCACATAATAGCTGTTTGCCAAGGCACATTTAAAGATCCAAACACATGGGCTGTTTTCACGCACATTCTCCATTTAGAGATGAAAATGTCACTCTTGGTACTTGGTCAAATAAAATGCAGTGCTGATTTCAGAAGCTTATATTTATGAGCTTTTTGTGCTTGTGCCACTATTCACACAGGTAAATTTCGAGAGGAGTTCAAAGCAGCCTTTGCCTGTCACTGTTCAGGTCGAGGGGAACGAAAGGAAAGGGCGAGGACCAAGATGGGCACTGACAGCCACAAATCCCTGTCCACGCAAGTGAGTCATTTCGACAAAGTCTCACGGATCTCGGACCAGGTCATGTAGCAATGATCTGCAAGAGTTAGAATTGCACAGCATGCCACTTCACTACTGGTTCATAGGACGAAGGAAAGACAGTGAGGGCTCAAGGGCTCAGACTTACTCAATTGATATGCAAGACGAAGTCATATTTGCTTCAGAGTATCACCCACTCAGAGGGAAAATGGCATTCTGCATCATTAAAGCAGACAAGAAACCAATGAAATTGTTGTTTTTTAAATTTTTTGTTAGGATTATTAAATTATTTTCTTGCAATGCATTTTAAACAGAAAGCACAAAATTTCAGAATCATATTTTAAACAAAACATGCCCTTTTATTTATATGTCATGAAGATCTTACCTTGGTAAAAATGCAAGTGTATGTTTAAAACTTTATAGTAGTTCATTCTTTATAATGCCTGATCGTCAAGCAAGACAAAATAGTCTGAAATCTCATCAGCAATTTCTAATAATTTAAGTAAGATAAAAATAGCTTGCCATTTGTTTCATTTGAGATTGTGCTGAGATTGTTTTGCCAAAGCTTATATTTTAATCAAATTCATTTGTCACTCTGTCTTGCTTGCTTGTCATGTGGAGAGATATTTGCACCAGATAACAATTATTTGCCAAGGCACATGTAGGGATCAGAGGGCAATCAGGGAAAAAAGGCCAGCGGCAGATTTAACATCTTTGTTCTGCTTTCATTGGCCTCTTAAATATAAATGCTTTTTAAAGTAGGGCATAGAATCACTTTTGCAATAGTGCTTTGTTGTTAGACATTCTTTTATGTTCATTCTTTGTTGAGTTCTTGCTGCTATCCATAATGTAAATGCACTCCTGTTGAACATCAACAACAAAAACATGTATATAAATATGCTTTATGTTGTCATTGCTACTTATTTTTAGGTGTTTTAGATGTTTGAATTAAATTCAATATATATATATGTATATATACATATTTATTTCAATATTCACATATCATTTACATATATTTATATAGTTCATTATATTTTGATGAACAGATACCCCATTACACTAAATAAAGGTGCAAAAATAATTTTACTACTATCCGGTGTATATGATGGATCTGTGAATTATATTGTTTTTTCTGTATGCACAAATATGTCCCTGTACATACACATTAAATAGTTTATTTCAAATCTAATTGTTTGCAATGTGGTTTAATTAATGTGTTTTCAATGTTATCCCTTAATACCTAATAAACTGCTTTAAAGGTGAAACCTGTATGGTGTGTTATTTCTGGTATGATAAATCAGAACAAATTTTTGTTGACTTTTAACAGTACTCTGACTAATAATACAATCATAAGTCAACAATGTGACACAGTTTAGGAAGCTTTTAAAAGGCTACGTTGCCATAAACCTGCGTGCCTATGGGGTGGGGTTGGGGCGGCAGATGGTGGGGTAAGGACGATTCCAATGGCCCATAAAATGCTATGGCAATTGAAACAGGTAGGCGTCATCAGTATGTTAGGTTTTCAAGGACCCCAGAATCTGTGGAGGTGCCCTTGCCATAAACACTTAATTCCTAATTTACATGTTATTGCAAACTGGATTCACACACTGCATTAGCACGGCAGAGTAAAATTAACTAACAAAACAATGAATTAGCACCACTGGTGCTAAAGATGTAATGTGAGGCTTTAATAAATAAATAAACAAATAAAGTGAGTCAATCACTGGGAAACAAAGATAATTGCGCACATTGGTATCTATTGAAATGCTCTAGATGTTTCTTTTCCAGTCTTTGTTTGTTTGTTTGTGTGGTTTTTTTCGTTCGTGTTATGAAGATTTTGATTTAATACCCTCCACTGTTTCACTGTTTGCTGGAAAGAAATAATAGCTTGATGCTCAGAATACTCAGAATCAGCATCTGTTAATTTTTTTGCGAAGTGTGTTAGGAATCTGTCTTGTTGTGTTACACACTAACAGACTAGACAAATTACACAGACATATAAATAATGCCCGCAGAAGCATAAGGGCAAATAAATAGTGCTATAGATGAGCAATTTCTAAGTGCCACAATGTCCCCACTGAAATATTTTATGACTGTTCCAAATGGTTATTTCAGATGGTTAATATGACGTACATAAAGCACTGCTGATTATTATACACGTGTTTGATTACATTGTATTGTGCAGTAATTGCACTGTAATGATGCTCATAAAAGTGCACTAAGTCATCTTTACTGACGCGTCGCTTTGTTTTGGATATAACAGTATTTTATTGGTTTGCCAGCTTGCTATGTTAGGGTCATGAGTCTGCCCCTTTTAGTTTAAAAACTACTAGCCAGCAAAATACACTGAAAATCGCAGCGACATACTGTAATATATTTATATTATACGCAATACATAGAGTGGAATCTGTGGTTGGGATAAAGCTGGACTCACTGGTGCTGGAAAGGACATTGAACAAAATGCTGTCCATCAAGTCTAACACCAGTCACCAACTGTATTCTATGGAGCAAGCAGAGGAGAATGTTCATTGGCAGTGTGTGTGTGTGTGTGTGTGTGCGCGCGCGCCCTGCGATGGATTGGCACCCTGTCCTCGTGCCCTGGGACAGCCTCCAGACCCCCAGTGAGCCTGTATACAGAATAAAGCAGTATAGAGGATAATTGAGTGAGTGAGTGAAATTTCCATTGGGGTGAATAAAATATCTATCGATCTACATATTATAGATATACATATTATATATCTACATATAATACAAATTCCTTTGATGCCATTGTTTAAAGTGAACGTATATAAATAAAATAACATTGAATTGAAATTGTGATAAAACCGTCATAAATGTTTCATTAACCTTATTAATAGGCTATGAGAAAACCAGTAAATGGTATTTCAATAAAGAAAGAAAGAAAAGAAAGAAAGAAATAGCAACTTCGGAATGTCATCACTGCTTTTGCATCAGCCCACAATTTGTTTGCGTAGTTCAAGCAACGGATATCTTTTTGACATTTCATTTTGTACACCATTTTGATTTTGTTTATGAGAAAGCGCAAACAAACGCATGAAAGCACAATAAACAAGCACGTCACGTGAACATGTAAACCGAACATGTGCGCTACATGAAACGCTAGATGGGTCGGACGTCATGTCCGGTTGCTGGCGTTGCCATGGGGACACCAGCGGCAGTCGGTGAAGTCCGCGAGCGCAGGTGTTGCTGCAGCAGTTGAACTTCAGTATAGAGTCACGCGCTCTGAGAGAGAGAGAGAGAGAGAGAGAGCATGAGGACGGCTCTGGGTATCGGTGAGTAACCCTAATGTGGCGACATGAAACTCCTAATATTCCCCTTTTTTGCTGTGTAGTTTCATTAAAAAAGTTAGTTTATGTGTATGCTTGATTGGTTGGATTTACCCTGGGAATGTACTGTACTGTATGTATATTTTTAACGTTTTTTGTCTTTTTTATTTAGTGAAAATGTCTAATCTTAGATAAAGGGATATGTCTGAGAAATTCCCTAGAAAGTGATAATAATTACATAAAAAAGAAAAAAAAAAGAAAGAAAATTAAAACAAAGCACCATTAGTGTCACTATTTGTGTTGCATTTAATATTACTATTGTAATGCGTTTAATGGCATCACAGTGGCTTAGTGGTTAACACTGTTGCATTGCTCCTCCAGGGTCCGGGGTTAATTCCCGTCTCCGGTCTGTGTGCATGGAGTTTGCATGTTCTCCCTGTGCTTGGTGGGTTTCCTCCAGGTACTCCAGTGTCCTCCCAAGGTCAAAAGACATGCACATTAGTTTAATTGTAGTTTCTAAATTGCCCGTCATGTGTGAATGTTGACCGGAGCTCCTACTACAGTTGTAAAATGGGAATAAATACAATGGTAATCACCATTGGCTTTCAGTGTCCCTAGTTGGACTACAGATGTTCCCAGATGGATGGATGAATGCATTTATGAGTTGCAATATTTACATTATAATGACTATATTTGTCCATTTTCTCTGAAAAAGTTATATTATAAACCATATTTACAGTCAGATTATGCATACATATACTAATGTCTAACTAATTATACTAATGTCCTAACTGACATTGCTTATAAATGAGTATTATTTATAAGTTCTTAAGACTTGGATTGAAACTCAAGCAATTATGTAAATTTTTTTCTCTACATAGCAAATACAATAACTTATTAATGCTAATGATTTTTCAACTTTATCAAAATTAAAAAGCTAAAATAAAAATCATATCCCTGAGAGTCTTTTTACCCCCTTTTGACGACCTCTGATATTGATCAGAGCAAATTGAAATTTTGTTTTTGTTTGTTTGTTTGTTATATTTGCAGGAATCTGCCTGGTTTTTCAGACAGTTTGCGCTACTATATCGACACCCTGCTTGTCACAGATGCAACCTTGTATTTCACCAGACCTGTGCAGAAGCAAACAGACTCTTCTGAGAAATGCTTGTGTTTCTGAAGGTATACATTTGTCTTCTATAAGTGATTTGTGAATAATTCAATATATCAAAAAGGCCATTAGTTTTCTGAAATAACGTGGCTTGGCAAGATATTGATGCTAACTCAACATAACTCGATTTGAAAGCAACAGCCCACGGCACCTGTGTTTACTTGCTTATCCTTGAAACCAATACATTATCAAGGGCCTGTCTTACAAAGAAAGATTTATTGGTTAGCTAGCTGTCTTTGAGCACATTGAATATTCCAGATGTGTAGTGAAGAATGATGGGTTATACATAAAAAAAAAAAACAGTAGATGAGATAAAGAGCACCAACTTATTTCTCTTCTGTAGAAAGAGAAAAAATATAATTTCAATTCAACACAATGTTTTGTAAAAAAAAAATAATAATAATAATTGTATACTCCAACTTTTTTATTTCCAAATGTATTTTTTATGGATCATGGTAGTGTAGGAGGCTTTTTTCTGGAAAAGCAAATGCATTTTTTTAAAGTAAAAATTTATTGATCTATAAATTTATCAGATTGTCCCTATTGAGGCGGCACGGTGGTGTAGTGGTTAGCACTGTCGCGTTGCACCTCCAGGGTCCGGGTTCGTTTCCCGGCCAGGCTCGAATTCCCATCTCTGTGTGCATGGAGTTTGCATGTTTTCCCTGTGCTTGGTGGATTTCCTCTGGGTACTCCGGTTTCCTCCCACAGTCTAAAGATATGCAGGTTAGGCTAATTGGCGTTCCCAAATTGACCGTTGTGTGAGTGTGTGTGTGTGCCCTGTGATGAATTGGCACCCTGTCCAGGGTGTACCCCGCCTCGTGCCCGAAGCCTCCTGGGACAGGCTCCAGGTCCCTGTGACCCTGAATAGAGGATAAAGCAGTATAGAAGATGAGTGAGTGAGTGAGTGTCCCTATTGAGCACTGAACTGAACTGGAGGAGACAGTAGTAAAGAAAATCTCGCTGAAATGACATAAGGAAGAAAGAGGAACCAGAAGTAACGCATCTTCATTTAGGTGGTATCAGATAGCAAAATATTTTTTTTGTATATTGAAAGCTCTAAATGTAAATGTAATACAAGTTGATTTTGGCTACATTTCTTATATTCTTACAAGCTGGAACTTATTCCAGAGCACAAAGGCCATGCTAAACCTTCTTTGTGAAATTCTGCACAAACATTAATCATTGTGCAAATGAAAAGTAAACAAAATAAGTCGATATAAATTAAACAAGTACCTACAAAGAAAACATGTTAGTAAATGTTAATAACTAAATAAACTCAGGTCTCCGTATATAAGTATTAAAATGTGTTTAGGCTCACTTCTTAATATTTCAAGTCAGTTCCAACAAACATGAGTGGTAGTTGTGTTGTTACATGCTGTTATTGACGCACAATGTTTAATGAAAAAACTCTACATAATGGAAACCAAAACTTAATTGAACTTGGGATGTTAAAAATCATAATGATCTGAGTATAATTGAAATGAAATTAATTCAATATAAAATGCATTAACTTAGAGTAGTGCTGCACAGTTAATCGCCTTCAAATCGAAAGCGCAATATGGACCTATGCAATTATTTAATCTCAGAAAGCTTAATTTTTAAATTTAAATATTTGTTTATTTTTTTTTATAATTTGAGGCTAAATAAATATTGGCAAACATCCTCTTGATGAGTTTGTTTGTGCCATTGTTTGCTGTTAGCCTAGATAAACACGTTTGAATACAAAATGCTGCATTTAATAGATACATATTGCAGTTTACATCACGTGTCAAAATATTTACTCTTTTTTTTAATCAAATCGTGCAGCCCTAACTTATAGATACAGGTGAGAAATTAAAGACAATCACCTTGGTTATTTTGGACCTACACGTTAGACAGGAGATCCTTTGTAGGAACAGAGCCAGAACATAAATAGGTAGATAGAATCTGTGCTCAGAAGCATTGAAGCTTGTTGTGGTACAACGCATTAATCAACCAATTTATGTGGGTTTATTCTTTTAATATAATACAACTTAGTTTGATGAAAGTCGTGCCTGCCAGTGATATTTTACCATTGCAGGTATCAGTGCTTAGTGGAAGTCACATCACTAAAACCGGCTTTTCTGCTTCGCCTCTTTTATCAGACAGCAGCTGTCAGATAGAGAGTTTCGAGAGCTGTAATGTGATCATTCAGGCAATATTCGCTCCCTCAATAGAATGTATATGTGTTGATGAAAATCCCTGCAACATTCTACAACTCCTGGCTTCCTTCTGTCGTTCCTACTTAGGTACGGTATACAGCACACATCATATATGACACTATACCCTAAATAATTGTAAATTGAAACCAGTTATTTTCAAGCAGACGCTGAGCCCTCGCGTGCACCTGACAAATCAAGATTAGCAACTCAACACTCGAGCCATCAAGACAGTCGTCTACATCCTCATCCAGGTTATTGCCTAATCTTATCAGGTTCTACTATTTCATTTGTCATTTGGTTATGAAATTATATTTTCAGCGTTTCTTGCTATTTCTTTGCAGTTATTGAGAACAGCCTGAAGGATGAGTGGACAGAAAGTAAACTGTTAACCTATGGTAAATGGATGTTCTGTTTATACTGACCTGCTGACTTAATTAATAGAGGCTCTGCCAGAGGTCTGTATTATTAAAAACATGACACCCCGTCACATAAATGGGGATCTACTGCCGACCTGTGTGTATAGGTACAAATTAGCATTGCAGGAAACGAGACAAGGATCAAAATAATGTTGTCTCATTTTTAGAAAAACCCAACATTACTTATCAGCTTTATTTCAAATATGATAAAGGAGGGTTTTTTTATGTTTAGGTAATGACGGAATTACTTAAACATCATCCATATAATTTAATTATCATTCTTGTGTTAAAAGTCATTTTTAGCATCACCATGTTTTTGAACTTGCACCTGAGTCACATATAAAAGTACATGCTAAAATTCTGCTAAAGTTTCCATCTGCTTTTTTCTTTTAATTTCGCCCAAAATTAGCACCGGCCCCAAACACTTCCTGCGTACAGGAGATGACGCTGTGCCTTCAAGATGAAGTGTGTAATCGGCAGCTGGTGCCGTTTGTCCAGTCCTGTTCTTCTCCTCAGTGTGATGAGAGGCTTTGCAGGCTGGCAACAAGACGTTTTTATTCACACCTACCTGAAAACGTGGCTGAGATGCTGGTTTTCTGCCAGTGTGTGACAGGTGACCACGATTGTCAGCATTTTCAGAACATGCTTGATTCCAAATCCTGCAAAAAACACCAGACAGCACAGTGGAACTGCCTGGAGATGCTGGACAACTGCACCGGAGAGAAGATTTGCAGGTTTGGTCGTTTAAGAACCACACACCTATTAAGATTTAAGACCATCTATTTTGCCACACTGTGTTGATTTAGATGCAATTTTCCAGGATAAAGCCCATCTGCTCTCTTCATAAAGTATCAGGGCAATGCAGAAAATGATGTTTACTCCTGCTTGCTGATTTATATATAAACCATTTAAAGAGCTACTCTGATGGTTGTTAAGAGCTGCTGGTAACAGTACAGTCATTTGTGTTAACAGGCAGACATTTGAGGCATTCTTGTCCAAATGTTTTGGCTCAGACGATCAGTCATTTAGTGGATATTCAACCAGGGACCTGCTGCATGTCATAGATCTCAACTTTTTTGTCAGTGGAAACAAAGAGTGCAGACTGGCCTTTGTAGCTACAATGGGATCTGTGCTTCAGAGTCCATGCACCTGCCATGGACTGGATCATCCCAATCTTTACAGGTGCAATGTGTTGCAACAAGCCATTCACAAGAGATCCTATTTCAGTAAGTACTTACGCACAGTCAATATTTGTTATAGCCAAAAATATCTATTTTCTGTACTGATTGGCACCAACAGTGCTGACCTGCTCTTAGATATCTAGGTCAGCGAGAGACAAATTTAAAGAGACTTATTTCTTTTGGTCACAAAATATGCAGAAATGTATATTGTACTGATGTGTTTATGTACAGCATGTACTTGCATGATTCAGAAGGGACTTCAATAATAGTTTAAATTATTCCAACTCCCTATGTAGAAATACTGTAGATCTGCCCAAATGTCGTCATCTATAGGGCAATAGGGCTGGTTAGGTTTGTCAATAGGGCTAAATGGTTCGTTGAGCATGAAAATTATGTAAATTATATATTATGTATAAGGATCATTAGGGGTATTCCATAATGCAAACCATAAGGTTCCACAAGGAAGCTAACCATAAATGTTGTTTCGTTGCTATGGCAACATACACTTTTTGACAAATCTGTTCTTTGTCAGGATAATGGCAAATATTTCTTTAGCTTGATCGGTTCTTGAATAGTACGCAAGTGCTGCTTACCTACCATGTTCTCCATTGTCTTGCCTAACAAGTTTTATTGGCATCCAATACTGAATGTACATGTAACATTGTAACTGTGGTGTGAGCAAAAATGAATGCCCCACTTATGATTTGCATGAAAGAAGAGCAGCGTGTAGTGATTTTTATTTTATTTTTTGTGTGGTCTGGGAGTGTACCTGGTACCATTATTTATCAAAGACTTATGGAGAAAGTGTTTTGTCGCAAAGAAGTGTGTATGAAGTAACAAGCCATCAAGAAGAAGCCGGACGTCCGTCCATGGTTGATGACAAAGGTCCGCACACTTCTGCCCACACTGTCGAACCTCTGCAAAAACTCTGTTTTGAGGTGTTAAAGTCCTATAATTCTGTTAAAGCTATAGTCCTGATCTTGGATCATCAGACTTTCACCTGTTTGGCCCTCTGAAAGGATGAAGCCCTGAAAGCCATATGAGGATGAAGATTTACTTCGTGGCTTACAGCTCAGCCTAAAACATTTTTTAATGAGGGAATATAAAAGTATTAAAAAGTAAGAAGATTATGTTGAAAATTATGTATTTGTGTTTTCTAAAGTTACTTGAATGCTGATTGTTGTTGTTGTTGTTGTTGTTAAAAAGAATAAACCAACATGAAGAACTGTCCTTTGGAGAAAAGCAAGCCATTCTAAACACTTGCTTTTCTCACAAAGGGCGACGATCAATGAGATCTATTGCACAAGCATAGCGCATAGTCAATACAACAATTTCCATGTGCTGAATCAGAAATAAAAAAAACTGGTTTGCTAACAACGTCACATCAAACAACAGCAATTGATGACTGGAACATTCTGTATGCCAATTTACAGAGAAATACATTCAATCTAATTGGGAGGAATTTTATTATGTAGCAAGACAATGACCCAAAGTACACTGCAAGGAAAGTATTTCATTCCTCCAATATAGTTTCAGAGACTTGTAGAATCAAAGCCCAAGGTGTAATGAAGCAGTTCTGGCAGCTTGTGGTGGCACAACACGTAAAAGACTTTCTGATGTATTTCCTTTTAAATTGTCACCAATCTATAGTTGTGCAAAAAAGGAAAACACTGCATTCTGCAGTGACTTATAGATCTAGGATTGACAGTACCTTGTTGTGAATCAAATAGCAGAATGTCTTTTTGACAGTTTATTTCTTTCATGTTATGAATTTAGGACATCAAGGACCTAAACAAATTTTATCATCTACAATGTCAAATGTAAACAAATCACAGGAAGAGTATTCATGGCTAAATGGTAAGGTGATGTGCAATTGTTGTTACACTTGCTGCACATCTACACCCTTCTGCTGATTATCTGTATGCTATCATCCATGAAACTTAACAATATTTTTTTCTAATTTATAGATCAATTATTGTACATTCTGGTGTCGGTTTGTGCAGTGGTGCTGATGATCATTGCAGTTGCTATTGGCATTGTTATGCATAAACTGGGGTAAGCAGTGAAGCACTATATAAGTCATAAGCAAAGTATATAGGGAATTACTTTTAAAAAAATTGTTATGATGCTTTGTATTTTTTACTTTCAGGAAAAAGCAGGGCATGTCCAAGAACCCTGGTTCCAGGTTCAGACCCCCAGAGGACTCCACAAAATCACTCGTTCTGTAATTTTCATTTCTTTAACTATGATTATTTGTAACTATATAAGCATTCTGTATAATATAGTGATTGTTTTATGTGATGTTTGTACAAATTCAGATATTTTTGCTGTAGATCTGCGAGTTCTAATTTCTGATGTGAATATACACTTGTGTGACTGTTGTTTTGTGCTTTAATTATGGAATAGTTGAACAACAGAGATTTAGTATTTTCTACAGACTATTACCATTTTAAACGCTCTTTATATATACAGTACATTCTTAAATTAATAAGGCTCACAACAGTCACAAATAACTTTTATATAGTTCCCTGTATGTATGGTGACCTAGCAGCAACCATTGAATGACATCCTGTCTATTTTTACATTTGTAATTAAACTTACTAATGGAAAACAACATTATTGCCAACATTGATGTGAAATTATAAGCAGCATCCACGTCACTCTTCACTCTTCAGTCAGGGGTGTTGTTAGCTATAAAGCTCTACTAAGGAATAGGTCCTGGGTTTCTTTTCTTAAATTTTTGATGCATGTGCTATACAAACTTCCCTTCCTTAGCGCACTATTACTGCCACTGCCCTACTGCTGCCGCCGCTGAAATTGCTGTGTATGTGCATTTTTCTGCATTCCACAATAATAAAGATAAAATTAAATCTGATATTTCCCAGCAGTTTGAGGGGCCAAATCCAATCTTTGGTTTATTTTTTTGAGCATTTAACTATACTGTCTGTTTTCCATTTTGGCAAAATCATTTGCCTGTGACGTAACATCCGAAGCTCTTTTTCTGGCTTTTACATTTGCAAGTCCTGCAAGTAAGTTAGATTAACAAGCAAGCTTGTTTATCAAAAGTGACAGCCAGGTCTTATTTCTTTTATTCCTTCCTGCTTACTGCTTTTGTGTCTCTGCCTTGTGAGTCAAAATAAGCTCATTGGTATTATTTCACCAAGTGCAACTTTTCAGCTTGTATTTTGGGTTAAGCTGGGTTGTTTCAATATTTTTAAAAAGATCTAATCTCTTAAATTATTATTCATCTACAGTAAATTAATTCACTGTATAAGGTTAAGCTTGTTAAAACTCAAAAATGAGATTTTATTGCGGCACAGCAGCTCAATACCATGCTTGAACCTGCGTCACATGAAAGTCAGAATCTCCCGCTCCATTCATATGACTTTTTTTGCTGCCTTCCACAGGACCTGATTTTAAATAGATCATAATAATGTATTTATAATAATTAAATAATCAGAATAATGTATTTGTATTTGTTTACAGTGGAAAACAAAAAGCTGAATGAAGTGTTCGACAGGAGCACAATTTATTATTTATGTAAAAAGCAGGAAAGCATAAGACACGAAGAATCAAATAAAGAAAAAATAATGCAGCCATTCATTCAAGAGTTTTAAATCAAATGCTATGCACGTACCTCATCCTGCTTTGCCAGCATGCAGTGTGTACTGTGCTGTGCTGTTTGCCTTCTATTTCCTTCCTATTTATCTTAGCTGATATGTAAACCTCTCAAATTGAAGCAAAGTTATATCTGGATTGCATTATTTCAAAGATACCATTTGCTATATGATTAACTTTTTGGATTTGACACTTGACATACAGTATATCTGCGCTTCAGGATCCGGAACCCAAAGATGCCTGCCTTGAATATCTGTGCTAACCTGTAACTCTAATCAATAAAGACCTAGTTTTTGTATGTCTATCCAGCTCTGTGCAAGCATGACCACAATCACAGTAATAGCATCAAGCAAGTTGTCAACCATTTAATATCTTTGTCTTTGGCATGTTTCCTACAAATTAAGGTTTAAGCATTTATGAAATGACATAAAATGACATTTGATTTAATTTGACCAACAGCAACCAATAATATTAGAAACCTGGTCATTACCACAAGTGATTACAGTTGCATTTTTCTCCAGAATGCACAGTGATGCAGTTCGTAAAGAGGCCTGGATTGATTGAGTTTGGGAAGGCTATTTTTGTCAGTAAAGCTCTTGTAGTCATGTGGGACACAATCAAGACATTTTGTCTGGTAATCATTCCTCTCACAGATATTTATAGCTCTTTCACGAGGTAGGCTTTATTGTTAAACTGCCATTTAGTAAAATCCAAGCATTGTTTAAGTAGAATATTATAGGTTACATTATGTTATTAAACACATCAGTTTCTGTCTAATAAGTGAATGCATTTATTTAGCCATTTAGTGCATATGATAAAAACGATGTGATTTAAAAATTAGATGGGGAAAAAATCCATGTAATGTAAAATTTGAGGAAACAGTGACTTTATACAATAAAAGCAAATCAATACCATGGGCAGATTAAAAATTCTTATAAAAAACATCATACCTGGCTCAATTCAACCCTGGAATGTTACTATAAATAAAATAAAATAAAAACATAACAGAAGTACCTTACGGATATACTGTATAATATTGTGCTAAATGTACTGGCCATTTGTTTCAGAGTTAAAATGATTCCTACACAAATTCCAATAATCACCAGCAGGGGCTCAGCTTTGACCAGGATTAGCCTCGCCTTCTTGTCAGTGAGAAACTGGTAAAACTGTATTCCAGGTTTATATCAGATTTTTGACCTTGGATGTTGTATATTCTCATGCACAAGTATTGAAAAACAGCAGAAAGATCAACAGACAAAATGGCAACTTGTTGAGATTTACAGCAGGTCTGACATTACACACAAGAGTTCTATAAGTGAATAAAGTAACCTCGGGGAAAAAAAATATCTTTTACACCAAAGCACAAACTTTTAAGACATCAAGAAACATACTCCATAAATACCATTTAGTTGGAAATTCATTTAGAAAAAAAACCCTCCAGGGATGGAATATTAATTGCTAATGAGATCTATACTATACAGATGTTCTACCATTCTATGGTCTCCAGCATTATCCTCTGTGCTGTAGTCTGCTGGGGTAGCAGATTAAAATCAGCTGATACCAACAGACTTAACAAGGTCATCAGAAAAGCGGGCTCTGTCATTGGAGTGGAGCTGGGGTCTCTAGTTGAGGTATCTAAGAGGAGGATGCTGAAGAATCTTATTACTATCATGGACAATACATCACATCCCCTACATGAGTCACTGATGTCATACAGGAGCACGTTCAGCCATAGACTGAGACTACCAAAGTCTAAAACTGAACGACACAGGACATCATTTATACCAGTGGCAATTAAACTCTATAACTCCTCCCCCTTCATTCGGGAGCTGTCATGACAGAATAATCAATAGAACTTTATCATGCCCTGATGCAGTGTGCAATACCATCACAATAACAATATCACAAGCAAAATCACTATACAATATTATGAAAATCGTGTGCAATATTTATATATATCTGATGTGCAATATTATTACTACTCTATATGCAATATCAAATATTATGTGCAATATAAATCATGGGTGCAATAACATAAATGGACAATACATTAAAAAGAGACAATTCTGCACCTTTCTGTACAGTCTTTTTGTTGTTTTTTTAAATATATTTTTTATTCTATTTATATCTGTTTATATTGTTTTTTTTTTTCCATATTGTATTTGTATATTTTTAAATATGCAGCCACTGGAAAAACAATTTCCTTCGGGATTAATAAAGACCTATCTTATCTTATCTTATCTTATCTTATCTTACTAAGTTCCTTTTAATGTTTTATTCCATTGAAGAATCTAGTCACTGCTGCACAACCCAGTCTGCAAAGTGTATGTTACGTTGTCCGCTGTCAACTGCCAGGTCCGATCATGATCATACAAGTGTTTCCAGTCATGATCATACAAGTGAAAACGTTTGAAATCTCCATTATAAACCTCTAAAGAGCAGTGTCCTAGATGCAAAGTAGATCTTTAAAAACATCATAATAAACCTTGACTTGGCTCAGTTTTTTAGCCATTTATGTTTTAACACTAATAATTGTGGATAAAGTAGATGAGGTGACTAAGAACATTAAAATGAAATTAAAATGAAGCTAACAGTTAAAAATGTAAGATCATGCATTTAGCACATGATTAGGTATTCATCTAACCTTTAAACAGCATTGCAAAACAGACATGATATAAAAGTCTTGCACCTGCATTAGGAAAGTGAAGTAGATTTGAATTACAAGAACCTCCACAGCCTCTACTGTATTAAGACATTTGGTGTTAATAAAAGTGTTATTGTAGACAAGCTAGAAATATCCTGAAACATGTATTCCCTCCCTATAGCTCAAGTTAAAAGGTTCGATTCCCGCCTCGGGATCTGTGTGCATGGAGGCTCCCTGTGCTTGGTGGGGGTACTCTGGTTTCCTCCCACAGTTCAAACACATGCAGATTAGGCTAACTGGCGTTCCCAAATTGCCTTTAGTGTGTGAATAATCGTGTGAGTGAGTCCAGGGTGTACCCCGCCTCGTGCCCTAAGTCTCCTGGGATAGGCTCTGGGCTTCCTGCAATCCTGTACACAGAATAAAGCAGTATAGATGATGAGTGAGTGAGTGAGTGAGAAGTCTGTAGAATCATACTTGGCCTGTGGTAAACAACCTATCTAGAAACACTGTTGAATCCCTAAGAAAAGACAAAGACTTTTAATGCAATTACTGCTGTTAAATCAACATCAAGGAGAAGAGTATGACTTGGATGCATTCAGGTCTGGTAGGCAGCAGGGGGTGCAATAGATGAGGAAACATGGTTAGTTCTCAAAGGTTTCTGTTTTTTTTTTTAAAGGTGGGTGTGGACAAGGGTGTGTGCGAGAAATTGTAGACCATAATTACCACCAGGACAGTTCCCGTAGCATATCAGGTTCATAACTGTTGGGAATAATTCAGCCAAACAAAGGCCTCAAAGTTTTCTTTGCCACAAATTTTTCACTACATCTGAGTAACGTTATACTTTTTACAAAACTGTTTCTGTGCAATGCATACTTAAGAACCAGACATACAATATGAACACTATGTTTTGTTTACAGTGGATCTGTCTGGAGTTGTATTGTTGCCTGGCTATAAATCATTCACTGCATTGAATCATAAAGATACAGTTATTTATAGTAATGGGGTTCCCATTCTTAAATAATTTTTGAGAATGATATTAAAATGAAATAACAGGAATAAAAAAGCACATTCACTGTTTCAATCAATCCAATGTATACATTATTTGTATACAATATTTATACATATGTCTGCTCTACATTACCCGTGGTGTATGGGCAGCCTTGAGGCTTGCAACGAAAGAATTGAGATTGAGACCAATGAGATTTTGAAATTGGGAATTTCTACTCAACTCTCTCGAAGGAAAAAACATAAAATATAATATGGCTATTATCTTCGGCCTTCTTTGTGTATTGTATCTTGGAAATACATTGACTGGCCATTGCACATTCATGCAGTTATTCAATTGTGTGGCAGCAGAAGCAAAGGCATAAATATCATGCAAAAGCTTCACTGCTGTTGGTGCCAGATGGGCCAGGTTAAGTATTTCAGAAAGTGCTGCCCTTCTGGAATGTTTGCAACAAACCTGTCCAATTTACACAAGTTATTCCTTAAAATGGACCTGCTAATATCTTAAGCCATAGAATTATTATAAACTCTTTGCGGCTAATTTGTGTAAGGTTAAACTTGTCAAGTTACAGCAGATTGTTAGTGACTAAGCATAGTGACAGTAGCTAGAGTTTACATAACAGTAGCTCAGCATTAGCTCAACATTAAGTTACACTGGGCCTCCGAGTGGTGCAGTGGTAAACCGGATCCATTAAGTTACAGTGTTAGCTCAAGGCCTTGCGAATGGTGGCCCAAACAAAAACAAATTGAAATTCAATGCTTTATTGTTGTCAACATTTTAAAAAAAAAATGACTATGAAGATCATAAAAGTAATGTGTTATTTGCAGCAATGAAATTGCTATACAACAATGAATATTTATTGCAAAGTCCTTTATTTCTCAACACCTGCTGAATTTGTCTGGACACAGAGTCAAAAGATGTCTGCAGTAAGCTGGTGTCACTTGTTCAATCTGTGCCCACTTTATTGCTTTCCTTTAACTAAACCAGCAGATTTTAACTAGCACAACTCATCAGTGAGGTGAGAACTTATTAGTGATGTCACCTGTTTTGTGCCAGGGACACAAACTTTAATACATGACATATGTTGTCTTAGAAGCTAAAGTTATGTATGCTAACATTTCCTAACATGAAACCTTATGCAAAAATGGTTAGGATAATAAAATGCTCATGCATGTTTGTTGCCGTTTCATACAAAGAGATGGAGAAAAAGACTAAGTTGAAAATAAATTGAAGAGACTTGATGCTATTGACATAGCTACGTTCTTCAGTAAGAAAGCAGCAGTGGAGAAAATGGTGAAAATGCCCAGGGGGACATGGGAGAGGGTGAGCAAGGCAGAGACAGAGGAGCCAGCTGTCACTTTTGACCAGCCAGGTGAGCTGGAATTATTGTCCATGCAAAGAAATGAATAAGAACTGTTTTGTGGACAAGTATATACGGTACTTGTTTCTAGTTATATTTTTAGTAATCAAAATTAGTCTGAGTGTGAAAGAAAGAAAGAAAGAAAGTGTGTGTGTGTGAGAGAGAGAGAGAGAGAGAGAACTCAAGACTATGATTAAAAGAACAGAAGATACTTGTAAATAATAAAGAATATAATCTGCTTTTCCCCAGGAAATAATTAAAGCCCTTGATTATTGGTGATAGTACATTCACATTTATATAAATTGGAATTTGACAATTAACGATTACTATATAAAAGCATGACCTAATATTCACAGGAGATCAGCCAAGGGATTAAACAGCATGCACTGTTTTATACTAAATAGAAATATATGATCTTTATCTTTGTATTACTGTAATTGCTTACCCTAAACCTACTCTGTGCTGTATAGCCTTCTTTGTGTGTCACTCCAAGATTTTCACTGGTCCCATCTGGCCTTCCCATTAAATATTTTCTGCAGATGCCACTGAGAGAGATTACAGGACAATGACCAGAACAGAAAAGCTACAGTAATGCAATAAGCAAGCATTTTATTGCAGTGCAACATCCACAGAATTTTGAGATGGATGGACTACAACACTCCTGTCAGCCAGGAAGAAGAATCTGAGACTACAGTAGGAATAGGTTCACTGAAACTAGTTGAAGATTAGACCAACATTGCTCCTGTGAAAGCACCTGTACCTTCAGACAGAATATATTACCAGTGTCATTCTATATGTGGGATTTCTGACATATGGAAAGTAATAGATTCAGTGGTCTGGTGATAAATGTGTTTTTTTTTCCCCCAGAATTTTTATTACCACTTTCTCATAGTGTCACAAAAAAAAGTGTAGACAAGAGCAAAACGTAAATTAATTCAGGGGAACGCTGTCATTTCAAAAAGAAACGTTATGACTAAATCTTAGTTCTGTCACATGGTAGACCTGGAAAGAAAAAGAAAAAGAAATCGCACAAGGCCCTGTGGTGTCTTTGTGACCATGAATAAATTCATTGTTCAAACATATGAAAGTATAATTACATGCAAAATGTTTCCCTTGTCTGCCTGAACTTCCTCAACATTAATCTGAATTGCAATGTATTGATAATAATTGCAATTAATTATGTAAGCCATTTCTGCTCAGAGATTTTGTTGGATGGCTTGCATGGTTAAGCTGCCAGAAAAATGTTTCTTAGCAGGGTTTGACATTTATGTCAAATGTTTGTATTTACTTTAAAAAGGAATGTGTTTGTACTGGCAAAACTGCTGATATGTGGTTCTGCTCATTCAATATGAGTCAATATATGCTGCATGTCCCAAAAGCATCATCGAATTAAAATCAACAGCATTTAACCAATTCCTAAAGAGTGTATTTGACCCCATTCTGTCCCAGGTGATATAAAATAAACTTAGACCTAATATTTTATTTCGAACACTCTTCGTGCTCAAATGAAAGATGGACATTTTTGGCATTCATTCCTCTGTATGGTGGCAACTGCTCATTCCACCACTTGCAAACTAAATGCAACACTAAATGAGGGCAAGATATTATACATTTTCTTGAGGTTAGTTTTGTTTATACATAATTTCAGTGTTAATTAAATCTTTTAAGGGTTTGAACCGTTCTCTGATGTGATCTCCACGATATAAGGTGCAAAAGAATTTTTGGCCAGCTTTTCGATGGATCTGCATCTTAATTAGTTGAGGTGTGAAAAGATCATGGTGCACCTGAGCTAAATAGTCAGGTGCGACAACACCTTCAGAGACTGGGCTTGTTGTTACAGAAGCCTCTTTAATTACTTTCACACTACAGATTAAAATATCAGAATGTTTTTTTTTTTTTATAAATATCCTGTTCAACTGCCAGAAGAATGTCCAATATGTTTTTCAGATTTCTTACGAAAAGCCAGATGTTGAAAGTGGGGAGAGGAGGAGGAGGTGGTGATGGCGGAAAAAAAACAAAGGGGAGAAGTGAAAATTAGCTCGATACTTCTGCACTCAATATAGCATCAGTACTATAAGGAAAGGGAACACTTCAGGGTCCTTCGGGGAGAAAGTACATGGGAATAAACAACAAAGGGAGCACATATTGCTTTAGAGAACAATTCATTCCTAATTGTAAACTTTTTTTCTATCTCAAGTCCTGTTTTAGAGCAGAAGCTTGTCTGGCTGAGCCATAATTACTGTTTGTGTTGGCAGGAAGTGGAGGGAGCTTCATGCACTGTTCACTGCACAGACCTTTCTGACTCAGCACAGAGCAAGGCAGATGGGCCTTGTAATATACACTTTTACTGTTAATTACAATTTGTTTATAAAAATGTTTAGCAGCCAGAAACCATGAATCTGGTAGAAAAAAAAAGGTGACATGCAGTGTCAGGAAGATCACCTGCATAATTGAGCAATATCATGAGAGGGAGTGCTGTTATGCTGAGGGTGCAGCCTGTACAATCCCTTGTTTCACATACCAAGTAGTGCCCTGGGTCAGGGGTCAGGGGTTAGAGAGGGATTTGGGTATTTGTATTAGAAGCTAGTTAGTTTTGTCACTTGCATTAGCTGTGACCCAAACAACACGGGTGCTTCAGAGGCAATTATTACCAACTCCGAAGAAATTACTAAGAGTTAATTAAGATAACATAATGTAATCAAATGTGTTTTATTGCTAAAAGTGGGTTTGAATGTGGGATTTGGCCACCAATACAAGTTGCTGACAGCTAGTGTAATTAAGAGTTACTAGAACACCAGTGAGGTGCAGTGATACATATGGTTAAACGTCCCAGTGCTGCTGTGCTCTATATCACCGCACGCAAAATGTCCAATCAGATTATTTGCTCAAAAGTAACTGTGGTATAATATTCCTTATAACCTCCAAACTGCCAACATTCTATAAACCTAAAAACTGAAAAGCACATATAACATGTTTAATACGCAGTGCATGAGCTATAGACAGTGTAAAACATTTTATTGTTAGTGTTAGAAATCACAAATAAGCCTTGAAGCCTCCATATTTTTTTTAATTCAAGATTTAAGATTAAAGAGGCTTTATTTGTCACATACATGGTTGTATGGAGTACTGCAGTAGTGATATGGAAATTACAACATTCTTGGATGTGCAAATTAAAATGAGCATAAAAACAGCCATAACAATAATAGATATAAATAAAATGAAGGAAATACCTACTGACTGTTATACGAAGAACCTAACCTGTAAATGATTTCTCTTTTACCCGCAGAAACCTTCACTCTGTCTCCCCTTCCTCTGTGTCTTCATGCACCGTATCGTCCCTCCCAGACCCAGACTCCTTCTCCTCTCTACTACTAGAGACTGCGACTGAAACTTTCCTCTCGTCTCTCTCCTCATCCTTAGATCTCCTATGCCCTCTGTCTTCTAAACCAAGGAAGACTTCTTGTCCTGCTCCTTGGCTATCTGATGTATTGCGCAACAACAGGAGAGAATTAAGAACTACAGAGAGAAGATGGAAGAAATCGCAGCTTGATGCAGCTCTTGTCTCTTACCGGACTCTTCTCTCCAAATTCTTATGGGATGTGACTTCTGCCAAAACTGCCTTCTAGAGAGAAAAGATGGAAGCCTCTGCACATAACCCTGGCAAACTCCACAACATCTTCTCCTCACTACTCAACCCACTGACTGCTCCTGCCCCATCCTCTCTGACTGCTGACGATTTTGCCACATTCTACGACGGGAAAACTGCAGCAATCCCCAGCTCCCAACCCTACTCCTACACCAGAACTTCACAACCTTCCCTTTTCTCCCTTAGTGGAATTCTCCAACCTATCATCTGATGGGATTCAGCAGATTATCTCGTCATCTGACCCCACCACATGTTCATTAGACCCAATCCCTTCCACAATGCTCCAGGTTTCCTTCCCTTCAGCACAATCATCATCAACCATTCCATATCATCTGGTCATGTTCCTGCTGCCTTTAAGAAGACATGGGTTATTCCCATCCCAACCCTGCCTGGACCCAACAGAAGTTAACAACTGTCGCCAGGTATCGTTCTCTCTTTTATTTCCAAAATTCTTGAAAGGACTGTTTATAAATCTCTCTTTATCTCTCACAGAACAACTTTAATGATCCCAACCAATCTGGATTCAAAGTGGCACATTCCACAGAGACTAGCAGCGCCATGCTGCTAGATCTGCTAAACTGTCATCTGTCCTCATCCTCCTGGACCTGTCAGCTGCATTTGACACAGTGAACCACAAGATTCTATTATCTATTCTTACAAGCCTTGGAATCTGTGGAAAAATGTGGCAATGGTTTGCTTCTTATCTAGAAGACAAGTTATATGAGGTGACATGGAGTGGATCCACATCTGCCCCACGCAGACTCTCTACTGGTGTCCCACAGGGCTCAGTACTTGGTCCTCTTCTGTTCTCCCTCTACACCCGGTCTCTTGGTAAGGTCATATCATCACATGGATTTTCATACCATTGTTATGTAGATGACACTTACACAACTTATTCTCTCATTTCCTCCCTCAGATACTCAGGTTTCCACCTGGATCTCAGCATGTCTGGCAGACATCTCATCCTGGATGGCAGCTCATCAGCTGAAGCTTAATCTGAATAAAACCGAACTGCTGTTCATCCCTGGTGACTCATCCCCAGGTCAAGGCCTTGTGATACCCCTGGACAACAATCAGATCACTCCTTCTGCCACCGCCCGCAACTGTGACCAATCACCTGTCATTTTCCCCACACATCTTGTGTGTAACCTTACTCACTCTTGTCGATTTCTTCTTTACAGCATCAGAAGAATCTGCCCATTTCTTCTTCACAGGCTACTCAGGTGCTTATTCAGTCCCTTGTTATTTCAAGACTGGACTACTGTAACTCACTCCTGGCAGGTCTGCTCTGTCCACGATTCGTCCTCTGCAACTGATCCAGAATGCAGCAGCATGTCTTGTTCAACCTTCCCAATTTCTCCCACATCACCCCACTCCTCCGCTCCCTCCACTGGCTTCCTGTAGCTGCCCGGATCAAATTCAAAACCCTGATGCTCGCATACAAAGCTAAAAATGGCCCAGCACCCATTTACCTCTCTGCTCTAATCACACCACGTACTGCACAACTCTTTTCTGTTCTGGCACCTAGGTGGTGGAACGAACTTCCTCTAGATGTCCGTTCAGCAGAGTCTTTGACTATCTTTAAACGATGACTCAAGACGTATCTGTTTCTTCGATACTTGGACTAATTACCCCCCGCCCACCCAAAAAAAAAAAAAAACTCTTCCGAGTTGTGTTTGACTGATGGCACTTAGTTAGTAACCTTGTAACCCAGTGTAAGTGTCTATCCAGTGACGTAAACTTCAAAGCACTTTTTGTAAGTCGCTCTAGA
This sequence comes from Clarias laeviceps, assembly GCA_030014305.1. Taxonomy (NCBI): domain Eukaryota; kingdom Metazoa; phylum Chordata; class Actinopteri; order Siluriformes; family Clariidae; genus Clarias; species Clarias laeviceps. The sequence goes on from JAQMYJ010000039.1 coordinate 27,301,950, forward strand.
GGACAAATGCCTAAATGTAAATGTAAATTCCATGCACACAGACTGAAGAAAGGAATTAAACACAGTGCTAACCACTACCCCACCATGCCACCACTTTTTGTCATTTAAAATTTCAAATACATTGCAAGACTCTAGCCATTAAAAAAAGATTGAAGGAGTAGGAGTAGATGTAGGTACAGTGGTATCTCGACATAAGAACGTGCTGCCTTATTTTCAGCATGTGAGCAAACAAACAAGCCGTTCAAAACTTATATGTGTCTGTGGAAAGCCAAGCAAAGTGAGTTTACATATTTTTTGTGGATTTTTTGGCATTTTGTGCAGGATTTAGTGGAGACATACTGTAGCACCGTGGGTCCCAAAAATGTTTTGGGAGCCACTTTCAGTTTTGTTTTTAAGCAGCTGGTTTCATGAGGAATCATAAATTAAGGTAAAGTGAGGTTTAATGTCTATTTATTTCATAGTTTACATCATTTCCATGTCTTTTCTAAATGTTTTGATTGTTTTTATATGCAAAAATATGATTATAGTGTTGGAAATTGGTTATGTTTTTGGGTAGTTGGAATGGATTATCTCCATTTACATTATTTCCTATGCCTAAATTCCTATGCGAAAATTCACAATGTGAATTTTCATCTTAAGAGCTCGCCTCTGACCCTTGCTGTAACCAGAATTTGGAGATGACATCAAGTAGACACAAATTTGTTAAGTGACAGAAAATCATTTGATACTTGTAGATGGCCGTTTCAAATGGTGTTAAATGGAATTATGAGAGTAATATTAAGGATTTTTTAATTATTTATTTAAATGTTGCATACAACATATAATCAATAAAAAAAACATTTGGTTTGGTGCTATTTTCTATTAAAAAACATCTGAACTTCCACAATATGCATTCAAATTATTTGATTTTAAAAATAAACCTAGGAATGATGCTGAAGTGGTAGCTTCTGTGGCCGATGCTTTTCATAATAAAACTGTGTGGCTCCAAATCACCAAATCATTAGATACCCCTTTTGCTACTCTTTTCCTATGAAAACTAACCAGGATCTATTGCAAATAATTTAGCATGGATTCAATTGCTCTGTTTTTATTAGGAGTGGGAGAAACAAGAACCGAGCAATCTACTTCCCAGCTGCAACTGTAGGACCCTTGAGGCAACAGTGGCCCCAGAACTTTGACCCTCCAGACTGACAACATGGGCCATATAAACATGGGTCATTTATCCTCATCTCAGGTCAAACACTTCCTGTTGAGTTAAGCATCTTTCCTTCTCTTGATATATGCTTTGCTTCCCACAGAGACCAAGCAGCAGAGTTTCTTATATAATACTTTACTTTTTCTAGTATAGTTTAAGTGTGTATACTCAAGAAAAGAAAATGTGCTGTGCCAAATGCAAGGGTATATGGAAACATTAATATTAAAAAATAAACAGTTTCTGGGCACTTTGTATGTGTTTGTTTTGGCTCACATTTACCCATAAAATCAATGAAGAATATAGATGAAAGGCAGAAAATATATGCTAATTACTGGTGTTACTTTCAAAATCCTGAAAAGTATTAAAGAGGTAAAATAATGTAAGTTGTGATGTATTATAACATTATTATAAGTAAAAGCCATCAATGATAAACAGTCATAATACTCACACTAATCAAGTAATTGAGCAAAATCATCTATGTCAAAAAAAATCTTAAACACAGGTCTGTTCACTCAGCCAGAACTGTCTGCATTATATTAACATACCCACTTTACATTGCAATTTTTTTCTTCAATTTTAATATATACCATGGCCAAGAAGCTTTTACTTGTCTTGACAAAAATAGATTACTTTTTTCATCCATGCAGAGAGGTCGTGCCAAGAAGGGTACAAAGAGCATGCCGTGACCTTACAATGAACAAAAGCACAAGTGACTCCAAGTTGACAGGGTTACCAGAATTCATTTCTAACTCAGCTGGTGGTAGGGAACTACTGAAACTTCATAATGAAATGCTATGATAAAAATCTTTACTTTCCCCTACTTTTTTGGGTGGGGGTAGGGCACAGGACAAATGGCAGGCGGGTAATTTTCCACACTCATGGGGTGCGCGTGATAAATCAGCTCAATTGCTGATTCATTCCCAGGAATTCCTGTCTCTTTTTGTCTCTTCTGTGTTGTCAGGGATGCTGAACTTCCTGGCATGAAGGTCTAACCCAGTATAGTCAGGTGTATAAGCATTTGGACAGTAACAGGTTTTTTGTTTTGTTTTATTTGGGAGGGAGGAACTGTGTTTTTTTTATTTTGTGATTTTTCCTCTATGAAACAGCACACAGGATTTGAAATAATCAAGATGTAACTGAAGTCTAGGCTTTTCCGCTTCAAAAAATAGTGTTGAATGATTTTTTTTTTCTCTTGATAATCATTCATATTTAAAAACCAAAAAACAACAATTGTACAGAAAATGCATTTATTCTTGTTTCCAACTGCCAGGAAATGCAATTTTGCTCTTTTTGTTTTGTTTTGCTGGGATCATGCACACCTCATGGGAAAGCTCCCATATGCAGTGACTGAAGACCAGTAGTTCACAATTTTTAAAATCTGAGGCAAAAAATTATGAATTCAAGGCTTGAAATTAACCTTTTTTAGGGATAATGTACTTGCCTGGGAGCCAAACATACTTATGCAGATACTGTAGGTACTTTTATTACTTCAAAGCAGTTTCATTTACTAATGCCAATGCACTACAAAATCAAATAATAGCATGAGCTTTTAAAAACTTAAACAATATATTTTAATCCTAAATTGTCTATTTGCATTGCAACAAACACAATTACAGGCTGATTTATCAATTGTGAAAAACTGTGGTAGGTGTATTTATAGTGTTTTGCAATATCTTGCAAAACCCACATTGATATCACCAAAACAGTTTTGACATAATATTTTGACATTTGTGCTTTTTGACTCAAAGAAAACACACAAACATTGTTTTTTATCATTTTGTAATACTTAAAAAAATCTATTTGAAAAAAAAAAAAAACTTATAAGCAGTGCAAAACATCTAAATACTACATTCCAGAATTTGGTATGTTCTGTAAGTGTTTCTTTCCCATTGACAACAAACTATTATTTATTTAATCCATACGCAGGTACAACAAAATGTTAGCTATTAATGAATGTACAATGTCAGCATATAAACATTCATATTGCCATTTTCATGACTTGAATCACAATTTAGCTAATTGAAATACAGGAATTGTAAGAACAACCTACACTTCATGTCTAAACGTCTGTGGGCACTTTTCCATCACACACATAAGCTATTTTAAAACATTCCTTTCCAAATTTTGGAAGCATTTTGCTGTTTTATATATAAAATAGTTATTTATATGCAAGTGTTATTTGATGAGTTATTAACATTTTGTATATGTTTATTTTTGTTTCATCTATTATTAACCCTATAATTTTAAAAATGAGGGGGTTTATCTTAAAAGTCAGTCTCTAATTTGGTTCTATAAGGTTCTATCTACTAAGCACTAACTGAGCGGGCAGGCAGACTAGCCCTCAGGTCGTCTGTGGAGAGCCTTTTAAACTCAAGACTTCTTAAGAGGATTTTAGGTCTTCAAAATGACTTTATTATGAGCTCTTTAGGAAATTAGTCTTAAAGATGTCTGGAGTGTTAACATTTTTAAGGATTTAATAGGTGCTGACAATGTTCCCCATAGATCTCTAGTTCTGAAGACATTCTGAACTTGTCTAACTTGTGCCCACTGGAAATCAGTGTTCAGAATACACATCCAGGGGCCAATCAGCATCTAACATTTTGTTATGATAACTAACTGCTCTCTTAAATGTGATTAAAAAAAAAAAACATTCAATTGTGTTGAATAAAAAAAAATGCATTAAAAAAATCATAATCAATTATTCTATTATAGGCATTATAAGGAACAGACTCCAGCTACATGGAAAGGTCTTATATATAAGGACCCATGCTTGTTAGTAATTAAGTTGGTAAAAAACTGAACAATATTTCAAAAAGCTGTATGCAAGAGCATAAGAGTTGGAAATGGTCAATATGTCAAAAGGGTTAGAAGGAAAGGTTGCTCCAAATTTTCCAATAATTAATGCTGAGCGGCTACAATAATTTTCTTAAATATTCAAAATACCACAAAAGAAAATAAATCTTAAGAAGAACAATAGCCTATTTTTGCACATGCTTCCATAATGTTATCAATCAGCCAATACGCCCCAAAATAATTTCAATATAATTAATCTAATTTTAACTGTTTGCTTTTTTGGAAACTCCCAGAAGGTGAAACAAAACTTTCTTCTTCTGGTCACAGAAGCTCCTAGGAAACATTTTCACACCAATTCCTTTACCATTACACTTCTTATATCTTCCCCACTGGGCTTTCATCATCTGCTTTTTTCTGTTTTGTTTTATTGCTTGTTTTGGCATGTTTTAAGTGGTTGAAGGGACATTTTAAGTCAAGCATGTTTATTAACAGTAGATTTGAGCTCAGAGCTGACACACAGTCAGAAACTTTTTCTCAGGTTATTGATGCCATCCAAACTTTCATCAACTGCTATTTGGATCACATTTAGTATCACATTTACATTTAGGCATTTGGCAGACACCCTTATCCAGAGCGACTTACATTTTTATCTCATTACACATCTGAGCAGTTGAGGGTTTAGCAGCAAACAGTGACAACTTGGTGGTTGTGGGATTTGAACCTGGAACCTTCCGACCCATAATCCAATGCACTGGTGAAACGCTGGGGTAAGTGCATAAGTGTAGCAGGGGATTATATAGAGAAATAAAGAGAGTTTATGATCACTTTATAACTCCATGGTCGTTCCTGATTTTTATTTCATTCTACACTGTAAAACAATACAGAAGGCGTCCAAGATACACAATAATCTGCTTTGAACAGTTGATATTGAGATGTCTCTGCTACTTATGCTCTGTAAATCCTTCATAACGGCTCTAATCTGAGGTGCTGTTTGTTAATTGATGATTTCTGAGGCTGGTAACTCTAAATGATCTTCTCCTCTGTCTAATTTGTCAATAAAAATTTTACGTAATAGTTTTAAAAGTCTGAATCGAATCATAGTTTAAAAAGTCTGATTCTGAATCAAAAACTGATGCATCGATTCAACTAACTGAACCGATCAACAAAAGATTGATTAAATTGAATTAAACTAATTAAGTTATAACTAACTGTAGAAATCATCATAAAACAAATATAGAAAAGACATCACTAATGCATAAAGTTTATTTGTTTAGACCTAGCAAAGACAAACAAGAAAAACAAGAAAAAATTGGCAACTTCTGTATTGATCTATTTGCTCGATCAGGTGTTTACATTTGGTCCGTCTTGGGTTTCACACCTGCTTTCTCACCTACACAGTTACACATTCACCTGAATTATAATTTTTTTTTCCCTTTCCACGGATAGAATGAACAAAAGTTCTTCCTGCTGTTAACATCGCAGAAGACTTCTTACCCTCCGGGTTGATCTGGGGTTCGAATTTCTCAGAGGTGACCTCAGTGAGGTCCTCAGGATTCAAACTCCACACTCGGACTCCCTCCGCTGCTCCCGCTGCCATGGCCGCTCCCAGAGCTGTCGTCTCCGGCATGGACGGCTTCACTGTGCAAACGCATAGACGGATTCGGAGAATTAGATTAAACTCTCTATACTGAAAGAAAGAGGTTTAAAAAAAAAAAAAAAACATGGCCGACTTGATTGATTTTTTTATTGATGATAAAATATCAGGAAAAAAAGCAACAGATGACGATGCTCAGTAGGAAAACGTTTACGTATTATGCATGTGATGGACTTGAAATGAAAAAAATAATTCAATATGCATCTGATCCACCAGGTAAATTCCAATCAGTGCTTTATGCTATGCTGTGATCATTTTTCCAGTAATCAGTGTAAAATGCATGGCGTATCTCTGACTACTCTGTGGATTTAGGCTATTTTGGCTTTCCGCATTATTAAGGCTCAGTAATAGGTGCACTCATCCTGGATTTCCCCTCGACGCAGAGCATTTCAAAGCCGACCATGAAACCGAATCGCACAAGGGAGCTCTCAGTTACATGACTTACCTACTGGAATGCAGAGAATATCAGCCTGGAGCTGCATGAGAAGTCTGTTCAAGGTCATGCCTCCGTCCACCTGGAGCTGAGTCAGAGGAATCCCACTGTCCTGATTCATCGCATCCAGGATCTGAACCGCAAAGATGAATAACTGAATGGCACATGGATTCACGAGTAAAGACGACAGGATGATTTTTACACACGTAGACGTTACCTCTCGTGTCTGAAAGCAGACTGCTTCCAGAGCAGCGAAGGCCAGGTGACTCCTGTTGGTGAACTGAGTTAAACCACAGATGATTCTGTTTGAAACAAAGTAAATCCAAAATTTCTTTCAATATAAAAAAATAATAATAACAACGTAAGCCTGGAGTAACAGATTTCCAGGGCATACTGGCTTATTATCTCATGATTGTGCACTTGCCCTCTAGCGCTCGGTTCCCAATAGGGGGCGTAGAGCCCCGAAAACGCAGGGACAAAGTAGCAGCCGTACGACGTTCCAACTCCAGCTGCGAGCTTCTCTGTGGAAGAAAGGAACGTTGTTCTATCATTGTACAGGAAAACTAGGGTTAAAAAGTAGCAAAATTTGTGTTTAACAGCAAAATTTGATTTTTTCTAGGATTTTCCCGGATCGATTTTCTCCCTAATTATGTCGTGTCCAATTCCTCCCAGTCACTAGGGGGTTCCACATTAAGGCTACAACTACCACTCAGTCGGGAGGGGCGCAGACTATCACGCGTTTCCTCCGAACCATGTGACGTCACCGACCGCATCTTTTCGTACTGCTCGCTCACGCACCGTTGGGGGAGGAGTAACACACTCGGAGGACAGCGCTATCCGCTCCTTCCGCTTGCGTGAGATAAGGTCGGCTGGCGTCACGTGGTTCGGAGGAAACACGTGAAAGTCTTTGGCCCTCCCGACTGAGTGGTAGTAGTAGCCTTAATGTGGGAGCCCCCTAGTGACGGGGAGGAATTGGATACGACTACATTAGGGAGAAAATCGGGAAAAAAATCCAAAAAAATTATAATTAAACCCCCCCCCTAAAAATCACGCTGCTCTTCTTTCATGCAAATCTAAATTTTTGTTACAAATGAACTGATGTGACATGTTCACACCTGCACAGCAGTGACTGGGGAGACAGGGGCCTTGAACAGAAAGCGCTGATAAGACAACACCACATCGGCTTGAGCTTGAAAATCTTCCGACTTTGTCTCATACTTTGGTCCAAACGTCGAAGTTTAAAGCTTCTAATAAGGTTAAGCGGTTTTCATATTAAACGTTATGTGTGTGTTTCAGAGAATGATTATGAGTCAGAAGATGGTGTTTAACATGTCCTGCTTGTCAGACTGTTAAAGTGTGTGTTGGTTTAATATCCTGTACTACCTAGTTTTCTATCTACTTTTTTTATGAACTTACCGAGCTCTGTTGAATTTTCGATAATCCCGAGGTTATCCTTCAACCAGCGCACCAGCGCCCCTGCTATGGCAACTGAACCCTAAAAAAAGAATTATTTACAAAAACAGTTAATGTGCAATGAATCATATACTTTCATTCACATCACTCAAAGACTCAATAAAGATAATGATAATAAGAAACTTGCATTAAAGAACGTTACCTCTAACGCATAGCAGGCTGGCTTGTCTCGACCCAGTTTATACGCTACTGTCGTTAGAAGGCCGTGATCTGACATTACCGGCTGCAGAATAAAGTAAAACAGAGAGGAGCTTAGACAGAAATACATACACACACGCGTACTGTATATAAAACATTAATAAGAAGCCGTGAATGAGGAATACCTTTGTTCCTGTGTTTCTGAGCAGGAAACATCCAGTGCCGTAACTGAAAGAGGAAACATGAGATGTGTTAAGGTGGAGGATATCGCGCAGTTTGTTTGTTAAAATATTATTTATATTTACATTATAAACAAGTAATTAATGAAGGAATGGTGAGCAGTAACCGCTCTGCTGATTATTTTCCCATAGCAGTATTTCCACAAGTGTTTCATTCCTTGAGTCAAAAATTATCCGCACTCCGGTTAACTTCTGTTGGCTGTACTGTCTAAATCAGCGCAGAACGTGCAACATCAGTTCATTTGGGACTCCAGTGCGAGCAAAAATTTATGCCCCGCTTGTGATTTGTACAAAAGAAGAGCAGTATGCAGCGATTATTATTTATTTATTTATTATTATTTTTTTAATGGTCTGAGAGTGTACCTGGTGTCGAAACAATTCACGGAAGAGCATAAACACAATTTGGATCGATGCTCTAAGGAAGATGAATGAGAATCCATACAGGTGACAAGTCATGGATTCATCACTACGAGTCTGAGAGTAAACTGCAGAGTATGGAACAGAAACATCCTCAATCACCGACCGAGAAAATTCAGAAAATTCAGAAAATTCTTAGTGTTATGGGATTCTCAAGGGCCAGTATTGGAACATTTATCAGGAAAAAGGTTCAATAATCAACAGTGTTCATTATAGTGAGACGCTTATTAAAGAGCTGAAGCCTAAACTTCGGATTAAACGCAGAGGACCGCTATCCAAGGGCGTCCTGATCTTCCATGACGATGCACGTCTGAACACTGACGATGCACGTCCTGCCTGCACTGTCGACTCTGTAAAAAACACACTCTGTGTGTTAAAGCGTCCTCCCTATAGCCCTGTGATCTTGCTCCATTGGACTTTCACCTGTTTGGTCCACTGAAAGCAGGCCTATGAGGACGAAAACACACTACTGATGAGATTATGTTAAAAATGATATATTTGTCTTTTCTAAAAGTTCATTAAAATAAATTATATAACCAGGAGTGCGGATCATTTGTTACTCACCCTTGTATTAATGAGCAACATATCATACTTTTAATCTGTTGATAGTCTCCACTTGTGCTAAAACAACTTGTCTGATTCAACCGAATAGTAAATGGATGAAAAAACAGAGGTTGTTTAAGCGGAACAAAACACATAAGGACCTGGTCAAGTATTCACAAAGCTTCTTAGATTTCTCTCAGAGAGTTCCTATCTTAGCCTAAAAAGTCCTAAGCTGGGAGTCCTAGACTAAAAGTGATTTAGGAAACTTCTCAGAGCAACTCTGAGTAAGGAAAGTACAAAAACCTTT
>JAQMYJ010000039.1:27311241-27327424 GCA_030014305.1 Clarias laeviceps
TTCCCCCTCCCCCCCCCCCAACTCTCCTACACTTTAGTATAAATTCTAAAATGACACATCTATGACCTTCATCTGGTTTCACATGCTGTAATTAGCACTTCTAGGTGTTAAAAACTGCTTTTATTATCTGCCAAATCTTTAAAGAGCCCATTAAGATTACAGGCCAACACACGTAAAATTGTCTGGGAATATTCAAGGCCACTTTGTTAGAGCTCTCACGTCAGTTAGGGTTACAAAGTTCAACGAGGGAAAGATGGATAAACAGACAGAGGAGGGGAAAAAGAGGAGTGAAAGCAAAGGAAGGAATACTAGAGCCTATAGAGTTTTTCTTTCTCCCCCATTCTCAGTGCAGTTAGTAGCGGGCGATGAAAAGATAATTTCTCTCTTGCCCTTTAAGCAAAGCATTGCCATGGGGGTTCGATTCCACTCCAAAACGCTCCTGTGCTCCCCTCCAGCTCTCAGGCTTTTCAAGATCAGGCCACTGTCACATGAAATAGACACCTAATAGGTAAGCTTTTGTGTTGACCACTTCACATCTGCCAACCGTCCCAACCCCCAAAGACCACTATGGCATAGTGAGCAAAGACAAACTGTGAAAAAGAGCACAAAGGGGGCTGTAAAGGATTTGATAAAGCTTCTGGTTTCTGCTACACAACCAGAGCTTCCCCTTTTTCACATTTACAAAAGAAGATGACCACAGGAAGGTATCAGTTTGAAAAATATATGAGGAAGCATATATTATCAACCACAGAGCAGGGGCGTAATGTTATCATGCCGTGTTTTTCTTTTCTTTTTTTAATGATGTGGTTTGTTAGTATTCTGGGGATTTTTAAAAATAAATGTTTGTGCTGTATTTTTACCTCAAAAGGGGATTTTCGTGCCTTGTATATCATTTTGTTTTTTACCAAATCAACAGACACCCACAAACGTATCCTTGAGACATGTGCAGATAGTGTATCTTTGATACCATTTGTGTATCAGGGAAAGAAGGGCAACACAAATGTGCGTTTGTCTTCAGTAAATTTCTCCACTGCAAGACAAAAAGGCTTCTTTGCTCAAAATGCTGCATAGCCCTGCCACAAAATATTACCCAAGCTACTTCACCGCAGAGGCCACAAGCTCTCGTCTAGAGCATAAAGAGAGTATTGAGAGTCCTCACCTGAAGTGCGGTTAGGATGTTGGCCAATGCCTGGCCGTAAGTGTCATGGCGGTGCACTGCCGGAACGTGGATAGGCACCTGTGTCGTCACTTTGCACAGCATCATGGCCGTGTCTGTGCCAGTTGTGTGCCTCAGGGACTCTTCATAGCAGCCAAGCTCAAACAGCCGCTTTGCCACCTGGGCCAGAATGAAGGAAAGACAAGCCTATAAAAACATAACCCCCCCAGGAAAGATAAACAAACAGTGGGGATGTGTATACAGAGAGCCTAGTCTGAGGGCCAGAGAGGCCCTGCGGCTTTTACAGCAAACAACGTAATAAGTCCTCCAGGGAGTGTGAACCTGATGAGAGAGAGAGAGAGAGAGAGAGAGAGACGTACAGTTCTTGGATGATCCACTGGTTTGGATGACCTGCTGTGGTTTAGTACATTCAAGTTTCTGAAAGTGCATAGACTCAGTATGAAGTGTAATGTTCAGAAACTGCCAATATGGGCTTGGTCATGTTTTTACTTTACCTGCTTCTTTATAGGTCCAGCTTTACTTGTTTCTCATATAAGCAACAAAGTGCACTGACACATTCGCAAGTGCATGTGAATCTGTATTTGAACATTTTAAAGGAGATCTTGAACGTTTTATAAATGTGTCTCATGAAGTGACAGAAAATGTGTGACAAAATGTGTCCCACTCTACGTACAGTAGCTTGAATTAAATAGTGGCTGTAGTGTTGACAGTGACAAATGAGAAATAATGCATTGGAGCAAAAAGTTACAAAGGCATATGTGCTTTCCATACGTGGAGAAAAAAAATCATACTGCTTGAAACAGTAGACAAACAACTGAAAAGTTGTGAATGTTTCTCTTGGGCATTTGGATGATACCTCAGTTTTGCTACTGGAATTTCCATCTCTCACCCGGCCCCAGGAAAGGCAGAGCATTTTAGTTGTCTCAAACTGCAGGAATTAAGTCACTTTTGCCAGAATGACAGCATCATACAAATGGAGTTAATGCTCTCAGTGTGCAGTTTGTTTTTCTCTCCACCACTTTTTTTTTTTTCAAAAACAAAATACTCTGACACATGTAGACGTGGACTCATGTGTGAGTGTGTGTGTGTGTGTGTGTGTGTGTGTGCGCGCAAGACTGATAAAAAAAAAAGTTTTTTCAAAAACATGTGCACATCTGGAACTTCATTTATATACTCATTAATTTTAAGATCCGTCTCAGGTCCCCTAGTTCGAAACCTTAAACGTAAACAATGGAAAAAATAATGCAGGGTCTGTGGTATAAACAAAGACATTTAGAGCATGCCATGATCACCCTCACATTGCCGGTGAGCTGTTTAAACCTCTGCATGCTTTCTTCTATGGATCATTTGATGTTCCTCCTACTAAACATCTCAGAAGCAGAACCAAACACAGCCAGTTCACTAGCACTTGTCACAAGATTTAGGAAGCAACACCTGCCTAAATATATACATGCAGGTCCGCAAAAACACCACACACACGTAAACATTTATAAATAATGTTAAAATTGACACAGGTTTTTTTCTTTTCGTTTTCTCAGTGCTGTTATGTAAGACGTTTTGTAAGTTAGAAGCTTTGCCAAATATATGCAAACATGATTTATTAAAGTAGATGACTTGGCATGAACATGTTATAAACACTTGTGGAAATGTGGCCTCTTGGGAGGCAGCAAAGGGTACCTGATGTTTAATATGTGGTAATATATTTAACAGCAGTTTTAAAACCCAAGTAGCTCCTGGGTCATTCATGCAATAATCTATTTATCTGATTGAAGCATATGAGAAATTATTCATAATGAACAAAATTTAAAAAATAATAATAAATAAATAAAACATCCAGTTAACAGGCGTTCAGATGGTGGGTATGATTGGTAAATGATGGTTTGAGCTGATAAGAAGGCTATGATAACTCCAGTAAGCACTCTTTAAATCAACATAAGCAGAACAGCATCTCAGAATGCACAACACCTTAAACCCTGTGGCGGACAGGCTTACAAATGCAGAGGACCACACTGGGTTCTGTGCCTGTCAGCCAAGAACAGGAATCTGAGGCTACAGTGGGCACAGGCTCACCCAAACTGGGTAGTTGGAAAAGCTGGAAAAACATTGGCTGGACTTTTCCTTGCTGTGGGTTTATTCCTGTGGTGTGTGTGTGTGTGTGTGTGTGTGTGTTATGCATGCATTAGATTACTTATAGTTTTGGCCTAGGGTATATTCCCATTTTAGGAAAATAAGTAATCTAGGCTCAATAATCTAAATCTAACCCTATTTATGGAAACTGGGTTTTAACTTCTTTGGTATTACTTTAAATAATAATGTTAGTTCCTTAAAAGCAGTGTATATGATATTTTAAGATTTGGTTTGGGGCTGGTTTTGGAGATCATTTCATAAACCATTGGTCTGCTTTTGTCATACAGAGCTGCTAACCCCGAACACCAAAACAGGCAACTGTATTCATAAATGCATGCCTAATTACTACTAAACACATCAGGTGGTTGTTGATACAGATAATCATATTATATATAAGTTCACCTGATACATAGTAGAGATGGGAATCACCAGGGGCCACTGCACGATTTTACAGCCTCTAATGCAAGAATATATGAATGTAAAATCAATTTTAAGAAATCGATTTTTGAGTCAGTGTAGCGATACATGAAATGCCCCACAAAAGAATCATGATACGTCACTGAATCTATTTTTTCCCATCTCTAGTACAGTACTTAGGGTATTAGACATGGACATTTTATGTTTGTGTTTTGTTCAAGTTCAGGTTCCTGGCATGTTCCTGGGCCCTAAATACTTAGCCCAGCTAAATGCAAACTAGGTGTATTACAAACATACAGTGGAGTTAAAAAACTGCTATGACAGAAACCAACCTCCTATTGAATATCTGTAGGTCTACAGGCATAGCTGGAATAACTCAGAGCACATTTCATCCTCATCCTTTTGGTACAGGACAATGAGCCCTTAGTAAATCACTCAGCGCACTAAATGCACACCCTCCAAATGCTGGATTATTACCTGCACAACCCACTTTTAGGACACCAAGCTCGTCTAAGAGAGTCTGTCAGCGTCTATTCCATCTACACCATTTCCTGTGAATAAACAAAGAGCAAAAAAAAAAGATTTTTGCTTTATATATTCATATTATCTCTAGACTTGTGAAGCCCACTGCGCTACATGCTTTACTGCATACATTGTGCATTCATTGTGAAGTTTCTGAAGATTCTTTTTGTCGGTTAAAGAATCCATGCTGCTTTGACTTCAAAAATGATTTGCTATTTTCAGCTTAAGGGGCATTTTTCACTTATCAGTTCATGACTGGAGGGGTTTAGTCAATGTAACTGTAGACTTCTAATGTAACTAATGACTTCAAAATCATGTTTAGAAAACAATATGAGTAAAAGTCTCATAAAAAAGTATATAATATTTACTGTCAAAAGTAATCAAAAGTATTTTTTTTATATTAAATGTATTAAGTATTAAAAAGTTTAAAAAGTGAGCAGTTAAAATTCTGATCATGAATTTGTGACTTGCTTATGGTAAATATAATATAATATAATATATCAGAGTTTCCAACCTTCTCAAATGGATTTTTTTTTTCTTTTTTTAAATCAGTCTTAAGTTAAAATTGAGGTCCATATAAGTACATTACAATAGGTCTTGGTCATTTAAAATGTTCCTGCTCAGCACAACCACCATGAAGTTTGTCACCTGGAATGTGAGTACAAGGTACAGTAAGTAATTGGGGCCAAATTCCACAACACTCATTCAGTGCAAAAGTGCATTCCAAAGTTCAGCTGAGACTCGTGAGGTTTGTGCAGTCCCACTGACCGAAATAAAGTTGGTATCTTTTCAAAGGACAAAGTGTTTTTTCTTTCACAGGAACTAGGAACTACATTCATTTGAATTGTTGCAGTAATTAACAGTGTTGGGTGTAACATGTTAGAGTACTTGGATTACTTTTTTGATGCGTTAGGTCCGCCATTTAAGTACTCAGTTATTTAGTTATTTTTTTCAAAAATTTATTCCGTTATTCAGACAATTTATGTAATCCGTGAGCCAGACAGCAGTCATTCCCAATCCGTTGTGTGTGTGTGAAAGTCGTCCTACAAGCCCCGTCCCCGATAACCCGCCCCCCTCTGTTACTCCTGCTGTTACACCCCTATCTCACCTATGCGGTTTGACTATGCGAGGACCGACGCGCGGAAAGATGGAAACGTAATCACAGCGCCAAAACTCGCGGTGAATCATGATGAACCGTACTTACGGCCACCACGCGAAACCGAGATAGGGGTATTAGTAACAGATTATGGGCCAAAATTCACTGAGGGATGATGGTAGAATTATTATAAAGGTCTTGACTAAAACAACATGCATGAGGAATCACAAAGGAGTTTTCGTTTTAAAAGTGTAAAAGTGAAAGTTGATGGAAATATAAACAACAAAGTTCACATACATGAAAATTCTATTTAAGTAACAAAGTATACTTCATTAGTTACAACACTGCAAAGAACAGATGAGCAATATGGTTTGTGTTTTCTAGATGTTTATGGTCAGACTACTAGTAGAGTGAGTAACATAAAAATATGAACCACATGTCTAATGTCCTTGGGGAAAATAAAAAAAAAAGTTTAGGCAACCCAACAGCAGATAATGGGTTACAGTCAAACAAAGTGTCCAAAGAACATTAATGTGTCACGTAAAATAAATAAAGATCCATTGTTTTACCTGTGAGTGATAATAATAATAATAATAATAATAATAATAATAATAATAATAATAATAATAATTGGCTAACTTTTGGAAATCTTTTTTTATTAATGTGCAAAATCTAATGTTTATTTCAAATCTATTTCAAATTGAGTTCAAATTGAACACTGTAAGGTTGTTCTTACTTTTTCCAGAAACTCCTCTTGGGTCTTTAAACCCTGTCTGCAAATCCAGGTGCTTCATCAAGTGCCTGTAAATTGAATAACAGAGTTTGTTCACTGCCCTTCAGTCCTAGAACACATCAGACTTTGTGCTTTGATTCAAGACATCCAGATCCTTATTTTACTTTCATTCAGTTCATGATGAACAGTTTCCTACCCAAGTTTAATTTCATATGTTAGTTTGTACTGAGGAAGACTAGAAGACAGTGCATGAAATATTAAAGCTGCAATAAAATCCATATCCAAAATCTAATTTATAACGTTGTATTGGCTTTTGTAACTGGAAATTTTGTCTTCGTCTATAACATCCCACCACAGAAATGACAAAAAATTAATAAAGCAGTAATACTTGAAGAATTAAGAAAATTTCAAATCTCATCATCCTGACATTAACAACACATTTAAACAAATATTAATAGATTACATATTATATTGCACATTTTAGATTAGGAGTTCACGTTTTCCTGTTTTCCTAACAGTACATCTTTCTGCACTACTTCTTCTGCAATACTGCCTTTCATTCATGTATAAATCACACAGTGGAAACTCAGACAGAGATGAAAACCCCATATTCTCCTGCAGAAGTCATGCCATCCAGAGAGAGCTGGGAGTGAGATTACCGAAGCTAACTAGCACCGCTTATTTCAGATTCATTGAACACTTGTTGCACACTCATGCAGTGTTTTCCACAGCACATAGAAACAGCTAAAGCATACAATGATGTCATAAAGCTCAGTTGTGTGTATCCATGTCTAATGATGGTGGGACAAAGGAAGATGCATCAGTGTTGTGAGGGAATGGGGGAGTACAGGGGAGGGTTGGGGCACGAGGCCTTAGCACGTTTGTCACTGTGAGTCTGTCAGTGTTACAAGGAGCTCTGTGTGCAGTCAAAGGGAGGCATGGGACTTTCTGGGGATCCTCTGGTCTAGAATAAGCTGAAACCACAAGCAGCTTATTTTGCAGCCCCCCTCCTCCCCCACCTTCAGTGGAAATCTGCAGCTTCAGGGAAACACGCCTCCTTCATTGATCTCCTGCGAATAGAGTGGGCTGCAAGGTTTTCATAGTCAGCCATGCCACTCCTGCCAATGTCAACTGTGCTCTGTTATAAAATCTCTCTGTAAAGCAAGGCCACAATTTACTTGTGAATGGGCCTTTCTTCTGAGCCCAGGTGTTAACAATAGAGGGTGTTTAAGGAAGCCCTTGTGCTGAGATTCTGCTCAATAAGATGCCAGTATTTACTGTGAGAACCAACCACTAGTCCAGCATTGAAGGACTGTTCTATACTGACGCTGAATGAGTTATTCACTCTACAATAAAATGATTTTTCTGTACAATTGTTGAAGTAGAAAATGTCACATTTACACATTAAGTTAAGTAATAGTACGCATTTTGGATGAAACAAAAACACAATTAAGGGCTGTCTAGTACTTGCTGTAGATGCAGTGGGACAAACTAAATTTATGAACAGTTCTCCATTGTGATTATAATAAACCACCAAAGAATGGTTTTATAAAAACGGCACAAAAGTGTGCCTCCTATGTGCCTCAAAGTTGCTTAATTTAATTTTCCACTTGCTCAGACCTTGATGATATATTTTAATGTGTAGTTTCAACTCAGTGATCAACTGCAATGCTATGCAGGAGTAATTTGCGGTAGGGAAATATGATTCAAAATTGCCCCCAGCTGGAGCAGAGGCATCAGATTTGGGTCTCTACCCAACCATTTAGCGTTCCCTTTTCTCAGCAGCTTAAAGGACAAAACATGGACATTCGTCTTGACAAACACCAGCTGTTGAGGTTTACTTCAAAGAGGTGAGCCATCGCCTCCAGGCCAACCTGGGTAATGTTACACAACACAGTGCAGGTGAGTGGGGGGTCTGAGGGTTTTGTCTAGGTTTTGAAGTTCTTTTTGCAGCCTAGACATGGTTGTAGATTTGTCATCGATATCAGTGGAACTTTAGGTCTAAATTCTAACTTTAAATAAGTGGATTTCTAGCATACTTTAATCTACTTTAATCTGTGTTGAACTGATAATGTCAGAAGAACACTCACTATGTTCTGATAACTTTGTAATAAGTAATTTGTCATTTGCATGAGAGAAATTAATTTGTAATATAAATATAGGACATATTTATCATTCCTACCATAGACGTTTCTACAGATCTACAGTACATTTTCACTTTCTCATCTTTGGCGCTAAACAGATATGGACCTCTTTATGTAGGACATGTTTAGATAGGCATCAAACTAATATCATCAGAAAAGTCCTAAGAACAGCTAAAGCTATTTTTCTTCTTCCTTATGACCACATTCTTTCTTTTTAAAGTAAAATAATTAGATTTGAAATGTACATACAGAAACATAGGTTTTTTTTTTATCCTTATTTATGAAGTTGTATGTGCTTTGCAGGTGTAACATGTGCGGGTGTGTATTAGTTTAGTTCAGTTAGGGCTGAGCTAGAGGGGTAATAACTAACATGGCACACCTGAGCACTGTTGTCCTATACATATTTATGTGATCTGTCTGTCTTTCTTTCTCTCTTGCCCTAAGCAGCGAGGTGAGTGTTTATGTAGGTGGCCCTGAGCAGAACAAAGCCAAATCTGTGAAGAAACATGTGAGAGAAATGGAATGCTGTAAAGTAAAAAAAAAAAAAAAAAAAAAAAAGTTTACATGTGCTTTGGGTTTGCAAAAAAATTTTATACTGAGATTATGACAGCAGATATAAATAATTACATGTATCTAAACAAATAAATGTTAAATTAGTAAGCATGTAAGTACACTTCAAACTATTTGTAACATGTCAATGAAAAATACAGTCCCAGCTCTATTCACAAAGTTGTACTGTAGGAATGCCTTTGAGTTTAAACTTAGATCTAAACAGGTCTTAATTTGAAGGCAGATCTGAAAAGATGCCAGCACTCCTACCCCAGTTAAAATGCACCAAATGCAAAACAGACCACCAAGGCAGATTTCTTAGGTACTACTATACTGTATATCCCATCTTCTTGTTTCCTTACCAAGTACCAGCACCAAAATCATGAATTCAGTTTAGTTAAAAAAAAACATTTAATTTTAATTTACTTATGTAGGCATTTAAACAATGAATACTGTCACAAAGTAAATTTACAAACATCTTTAGAAAGAAATAGATTTATCCCAAATGATCAAGTCAGAGATGACATCAGCAAGGAAAAAACTCCCTGAGACATAACAAATAAGAAACCTTAAGAGGATCAGACTCAGGAGGGAAATCATTCTCTTTTGTGTGTTTCCACTTAGTGAGAATATAAATGAATGATCATGTACTATTCTACAACATAGCATTCATGTGTATTTAAAAAATCTTCGATATAACATCAGAGTATTTTTTAGATTTTAAGATTTAGCTTTACATCTATCATGTCCAGGTTAAGTTATCCTATGTTCATTATTATCCTCTGAATGAGTCTTGAGCCTAGTTTTTACTGAGCATAATCCCAATTAAGAAATTTCACAATGACCATTAGGGTACCAATGACAGCAATGTTAAAGAATATAGTGTATTAGTTACATACACATAGGAACATAAAGCAGCCACCCACTCCATCATTAACATACCTGAGTGAATGTGTGAGAGTGGCGGATGACAGGAACCAAATATCCCAGCATCCAAATGAAACACTGTGACTACCCATGAACCTGGTGCATCTACATGAAAGAAAAAAGACCTCAAATCTGAGCCTATATATGGATCCCAGACACTAATTACAGGCTGTTCTATAACTTTCAGGTTTGGAAGGACAAAGCTCTGGCATACTGTATGCTGTAGTAACCATTATTCTAGGTACCAATAAAAAGCCTGTAACTGCAGGCTTCTTGCAACTTTTGTGATTAAAATATACACAGCAGATTATAAAAGAAAACATAATTTTACTCAGGTACTGTCGTTCAAGACCATTCACTGCTAGTATTTTATAATCAGTGTAAAGTTTGACAAGAGTAAAAATGTTAATACTAGTAAGGCCGTGCCATTCTAGGATAACTGAAGTTTGTTTAAGCTACTGAAAAATCAAGGCATCACAGCATTTTGCAGTGGCATTAAATATCTTATTTGTCTTATCTCGCCAAATAATATAACTCCACAAGCTCTAAATAAGAGACTGGAGTCAATTATCACACCAAAATATTTTAATGCTGTCCATCCAGATTTTCTGTATAATAAAAAACTATGACTTATGTGTAACACCACATGAGTACCTTATAAAAAAAATTATAAATCATTCTCATCCACAAGCCATTTTTGCAAACAGAAGTTCCTCAGGTTGTCTGGCCTGCCTTTACTAAGTCACAGACAGAAGGATACATAGATAACCTTTGCCTGCAAAGCCTGCAGTTAATCAAGACATCAAAGTGTGTGCACATGTCCTTGCCACTACTATTGACACATACATTGTGACATGGCTGACCAAACAGTCTGTGGTGCAGCATTTGCTGTTTTCACTACTGTTGCAAATATCAGCATCCTAGTCAGGAGTTAGTCTGTGTGGCCACTCAAATTTTCAAAGCTAAATCTTTATGTTAAATGTTTGTCTTCTATCAAAAAGGCCCACAGAGTTTAAGAGATGATCCTCAAGCCAATGACCAGTCTATTAAGCAGCCAAGTAATTATTATTTATTGAATTTTAGTCCTATTACTTCCACTTGGGAAGTCAAGAATTTTGACTGGCACATCACACGCTAATGGGATTGTCTGTGAAGTAGCAAATTGTTCATGGGGTGGACATCAAATTTAGGGCAACTTGCACAGAGTTTACAGTTACGACTTGCACCATCAAGTGTTTTACTGATTTAAAAGCAAATATATTAAGGGAACCCCTTTTTTCAATCCAGATTTTTTATTAGAATAATAGCTCTGGCCTGCTGTAGTATCCAGCAAAATATAAAATTAACAGTGGCAGTGTTGAATTAACACCCTACAGTGTTTATATAGGTCCAGCTGGACTCAAATAAACTGTGAAAGTGTTGAATCAACACTGGTTATTTTACTGTTGGTATGGATTTCACCCCTTGTGTTTTAGTTATGATCAGTGATAAATCTATAAGTGGAAATATGTTTTCACTGATACAGAGATGCCTCAATAATTTTTTTTATAGGAAGAATAGCTGGGGCTGATCTGATTTGGACCCATTTTATGAGCCTAGGTTTGCATGCTGGAAACAAAGTGGTCCATGCCTTATCCTGCCATCTCCATCCACTAATACTCTTTTAAGAACAAATCTGGTGGAATAGTGTGGTGTCTACAGACAGAATGCTTTTATTTTATCATTTATTGATTCATTTATTTTCAGGAATACTATGGTGGCCCTATACTGAATTTAATGGGTCCTGGAGATTTCTAGTGGATGCATTGACATCTCCAAATTTTCAACTTTACTCATTGTAGACAAGGGTATATAACAGGTAGACTGCTGCTTCCAAATGTCCATTTTGTGTTTAAGTCTAGGGCCAGTTCTCTGACACCTGTCGGGAACTAGGTGGAGCAGATTGTTTTACCAGACACAAGCATTGGTCTTTGAGCCAGTCAACCTGCCCTCTTATCTTCTTCAGTCCCTGTAATTTCCCAGACTGCTATGTCTTCCAGTAGGACTTCTATAACCATCGAGCCTGCAATTTATTTCATTAAGGGCCAAGAGCAGCTAAGTTCTAATGTTAGAGACATAACCACCATTGTGACATATGCTTTCTAAACCAGTGTGTTAATCCTTTTAAATTCAGCTGGATGCCGCATGGATTTACACGCAGAGATTTGCCTGCACCACTAATTAGTACTTCTACATCTGCTGGTGTAATTAGTAAGAGTGTTCTTTTTAGCTTCAATGTGTTCCTGAAAGCACATAAGTGCTCTTTGATTGAAACCATGCTCGATTGGGTGACAATGCCATGAAATGGTTTTATCATCACTGTCAAGTGGATGATCCAACTGTGGAATTATGCTCTGAATTATAAGGACTTTCTGATGACAGTCTGTCAGCAATCCCTGCCCTAGACTACATCAGAAGATTGCAGTTTAATTCAATTGTGCTTTGCTTTTAACAGTGAATAGTCAGTTGCAACAGTCTGTTTAGTCCACACTGCAAGCATTCCACAAAAGCTACGTACCAGAACCATAGTTTGCTTGAAAATAATGTCCAAATGTATTGTTTAATCATGTAAATTAGACCTGGGGATGGGTACAGCCTATAATTACTATACAACTAAATATCAAGGTGGCATGACACAGTGGGTCAACACTGTGTAAAAACTGCACTGAAAATTATTCATTTTGAGACTTTTTATGATTTATAAGATATTTATTCATGGTTTTAAGTCGATACCTATAACTTTATGTTTCACTTATGGGGAAAAAAACAGAGACAACACGTGAAATAAGAGCTGCACAATCCCCAGTTATAATGCATTTCTGACACTTGATTGACATTCACTTGTTTGACCTGACAGGTTGCTTACTGTTAGTAGAAGGTCTTGGCTGTAAATTTGCAGTAAATTGACTCTCCAAACAAAGTGTTACCAAACACTATACAATTTAAATGCTCAAATGAGCTCTACAGTCAATAATTATTTAAAAAAAAACACTTTTAGAAATAAACTAAATCATTTATGATGTCAAGTCATTTGATGAAATATTTCGTCAAACCAACCAACCACTCGACAATACAGTATACCATATGTATTTAATATGTCTTTTTTTTTTAAATCCCAGTTTTTATAAGCCTTTGGCAAATGCTGGGCATGGAAACTAAATGGAAAGTCCCTTCTAAGCCCAAGTATGTGAGCACAAAACATGTGAGAATGGCACAAAAAAAGTAAACCATGCTGAAAACCTCTTTTAAATGAGATGTGAGGTGTTTTTTTTTTGTTTGCCTACCTACTTGAATAGATCCTTGTTTTCATGTTCAATGTGCATTGCAAATAAGACACTGACACATGGACTGTTTTATTTAAAGAAGGAACAAAAGATTAAGCTGTAATGGAACACAGCCTTGAAAGATTACCTCAAAATACATTTTCTTTCAGTAATCTGGGTGACAAAAAGTGCAAACGGTGTCTATAATGCACTTTGGAGAGGGCTGAGGATATAGGGCCTTTTCACATTTTCATAGAAATGTGCGTTCTCAAAGAAGGCCAGAGAGAGAGACAGAGAGTTTATAATATGGCTGAATCCATTTACAGGATTTTAATTTAACATAATGAAAGCTATAAAAGACAACCTTCAGCACACAAATATAAAAAAGCCATATGTAGAAAAATTAATAAGACAACATTTGACAACATTTTGATTCGATAAGGTTTTAGCAGGCTTGTGCGCTGGCTGTGAGCTGAAACATGAAAAATAAACTATTAAGTCGAGCAAAAAGAAAAAAAGGACAGAAGACAGGCAGATACAAATAAATAGGTGCAGTTTAACATGTGGACACATGAGTAGAATTTCATAAATGAAAATGCCAATAGTTAAATCAAGTGGATTTTTTGTAGAAACATTTTACAAAAATGATAGTTAGAGACCTTTTTTTTACTACTTGTATTAGTAATGTTCTGTATTCATATTATTTTTAATTATTATTAGTATTGGTTCTATATTAAGTTGGATAAAATGTCAGCTGTAAGCTGTTTGTATTAGTTCATGGCTTTACTGCGAGCCTGAGAGTTTTCATAGTCACAATGTGGTAACAAGGATATAATAAAGGTTTTGGCAACTGACACAGTATAATATACATATGAACTTGAAGGATGTCAAGTTCATAAAGCACAAGGGGCAGAAACAAGGCCTCAATTCAAGGTAAAAACTATGATTTACAGGAGAACATAGCTGACATTTGTAATCTAGCGGGCAATGTCCCTTGGTGTTATGGCTTAGGAAACCTCAAATCAAAATACTACTTCACGTTTATGTTCCTAGTTTTAACAGCTGTTTAGAGAAGATGCCATTTGAGCCCGACTGTGACGGAAATAAGATGAAATTGAGCGTCAGACCTTCTCTGACTCACTCTAGAGTTTCCCTAGTTGGACGTGTGCACGTGTTATATTGCGTATCAGCTGGTACATTAATTCATGTTCAGAACTGTTACCTTTCCCACATATACATTCTAACAGCCACATAGCTCGGTCCCATCTGGCAGAAAATTCCATAAAATATTTATTCATATGGGCAGAAAGGAAGACATTTACCAGAACTGGAAAAAGTCCCACAACATTAAACACTAGATAGAATTGTGTAGTGGCAGCAGTGGTCATGCAGGGAAGTGGGCCATAGGAACGCAAATCGTCTGCACTGCCATAAGTTAAGGAGGTGGCCTTGGCTAGTCATCTTATCTCATTACTTGTTTTCATATACTGTACAGCTTCTGGTTGGCTGCACTTCTGTTTTGATTAAGTGTAATCCATTCACTCAACTTTGACAAGAAACACACATCAATGGTAAGTATATGTCAGAAGATATACTTGTATTTTGCATGGCTCAACATATTGATAGCTGGACACATTAAAATATAATCTAATCTATTTGGTTTGAAGCAAATCCAGTGCTTACAAAAACTAGATGGACACATTCTGGCTTGATTTGAAAGTAATTGGTTTGACATGGGAATAATGCTGCACTCCTGCTGCAAAGTCTAAAGTAGAAATAACATAAATTTTGAACTTGGCATGTTCAAGCTGCAAAGTGGAATAAAACACAAACACAACCATACTAGCCAAATATTTGTGATCGTGAGCTGTAATGATGCATATATTTTCACAAAACAAAAATTTGAACTGGCGTGCTTGGTGGGTTTTCTCTGAGTACGCCGGTTTCCTCCCACAGTCCAAAGATATGCTGGTTAGGCTAATTGGTGTTCCCAAAAAAATTGCCCGTAGTGTGTGAGTGTGTGTACTGTATGTGCGTGTGCCCAGCGACGGATTGGCACTCTGTCCAGGGTGTACACTGCCTCGGGCCCTAAGCCGCGACTCTGAATACAGGATAAAGCAGTATAGAAGATGAGTGAGTGAAAAATTTTAACTAATATATCTATATTTATTACTATAAAATAAATACCACTATTAGCTTATTTAAAACACCACTGATGTGATACCCTGATTATTCAGTAGTTTCAGGTCATCAGCTGACTTTATTTTATTGCCAAATAACATTGCTGAGTCTAGACCTGACCCACTGAAGCACCGGCAGATCATAGTACTGCCTCCAGAGGCTTGTACACTGGGCACTATGCATGATGGGTGCATCACTTCATGCACTTCCCTTCTTACCTACTGTAGAATGAGATTAATCTTCAATCTGAACTCATCAGACCACTTGACCTTGTTCCATTGCTCCAAAGTCCAATCTTTATGTTCCCTTGCAAATTCAATACTTTTTTTAATTCATTTTAACAAGTACTTTTCTTGTGGCCACACCACTGTTTAGTCCTAATCCTGTGAATTGTCATCACATTGTGTGAGTATGAAAATGCTCTTACTATCACTATTAAACTTAGCTGTGGTTTGTTTCCACACAACATCACCAAATGGTTAAGTAATCTCCATTCATGTTTTTTTCCTGACCACATTTCATTCATACAGTTCAGCACTATCCTTACATGTTTGGATAATGTGCTAAAGGGGTCAAATCTCCTTAGTATTTCTGGTTTGTTTTGCCCCTTATGAAATGGCACCTTGTTTTAAAAACTAAAAAAAAAAAAATCTTACACTATAAAAAATCCAACTAGATAAATGATGAATGAATTAATACTGTATTGTTGGCCCAACTTCTTACAGTGGTATTTGTTAAGACAACAGGTAACATTATGGTCTTGAATACTTTGGAGACACAGACTGAATAAATGTAAAGAATCAAGTTGAGCCAGTAATTTACCTTCATTGAGATGCAATCACGTGATTTATAAGACCCCGCCCCCCTCTCCGTGCCGGTGTTATGCGCTAAAATGCCCCCTTGCCATGGATTGCCCCCCCTATATAATCGTTATCAAATATTATATTAGAACATAAATTCATAGGTTAATGGTTTACAAATTACAAATTACATGAGACAATAAAATAA
>JAQMYJ010000039.1:27327524-27341478 GCA_030014305.1 Clarias laeviceps
ATTTTTCATCATAAACAATATTTATTTTTATTATATATAAATGTTTATTTGCATATTCATGACAAAGCCCTGAAAAAAAATGTGCCACAAAATAAACATGGTCTTGATGGCTGTCACGTGCCGAGGGTTCATCATAATAGTAATATCATATTTGATAATAATAATAAATATACATGTTGTATATGAAAAAAATATATTAATATTAATATTTTTTTCTTATACAACACATTTATTTTCATATTACTTATTTTATTTTATTGTCTCATGTAATTTGTAATAAACCATTAACCTATGAATTTATGTTCTGATATAATATTTGATAGCGATTATGTAGGGGGGCATTCCACGCCAGGGGGGCATTTTAGCGCATAACAGTTAGCGAGCTAAACATTCATAACCATATCTATATTTTTCCCCACTTTGCTCTGACTTTTGGAACAGCGTCCTGCTCCACACCAGCGCGAGCGCTCAGCTACACTGTAAACCCGAATAAGTTGGCAAAACTCATCAATCAGTTACATCAAATTTGTTAAGTAATGATGTTTCCAGTTTTAAGTAAACGGAACTATGATTTTTGAATTTGTTGTACTCATTCAAATCAAATAAATTGTTGGTCTTTTGGCTGCTCCCAGCAATGGGTCGCTACAGCAGACAATCCAGTCCGCAGACAAGCTTGGCACAGGTTTTACACCAGATGCCCTTCCTGACACAACCCTCCCATTTTATCTGGGCTTGGGACAGGCACTTCATCCAGTTGTTGGGAATTGAACCCGGGCCTTTTGCATGGCAGGCGAAACACCTACCACTGAGCCACCACTGCCCTATTGCCCTGATGATGTCAGACACAAAAGCTGTTACTTAAGTATTTACAGATGCTTAAACTATCAAATTTGTTCAGCTAACTTGAAAAGTGTCATTTCTACAAACTCATAAATAGCAAAAAGTTCTAAATACTCATCAAGGTTTATTAATTTGAACTAATTGTAATTATTTAAGTTAATAGTACACAATATGTTTAATTACTTTGAGCATTAGGGTTTACAGTGTAACGAAACTTCGAGAAAGTGATTAACAGTTAAGGAGTAGCGGCGCTTCAGTACTCGGTAAGTTAAAGGATATAAAATATCTGTGCTAGTTTGGCCTCAGAGCTAATGCTCATCTACGAGTGTTATATCGGTTTCCTTATCTGTATGAAAACCGAATGAGTTAATTTAAAACATCACTTCAAACATGTAGTTCTGAGAATGACAAAGTAAAACCCTTGAAAATATAAAACCCTTTTGAATATGAAACAATGCATAGCTTTAAAACATCATTAAAATTCCAGAAACAGTGTTTTACACTCTGGTGGTATAAAGCCTTATTAATATATTTAACTTTTTATCATAACTAGATATTCAGTTAAATTTATCATCTTTGTCTTTACAAGACTCCACTTGTTCTCTTTAAACAGAGCTCTGCTGTGGAAGATTGGGGTCAGAAGGGTGATGGATGGCCTTTTGGAGCTACTGGAGGAGCGTGAACATGGTGTTGGAGGGGACTGTAGTCTTTGAGGGTCTGGGTGACATATAGCAGCTTTAGGAGTGATGTTTGGTCAGGTCTTCGCTCTAAACATTGAATTACAAAAGGACTGGACGTACACCTATGAAGCCCTCCGAACGATTATTATTGGACTTGGAGAGACATGCTCGGATTCACATGCTGAGAAATAAGCTCTTGTTGCCATAGAGACTTTTTTGTGTGACATATTGGGGAAAAAAGTCAAATCTTTGCAAGTTTTTAAAAATGGTTATTATGTTGTAATGTAAAAGAATTAGTAAAATACTGATAAGCATCTGGTGTTATCCAGGTATTTTATTGATCTTTAAGCAAAATAGAATGTGTTTTATGCAGATCACTGTTTTAACTTTGACTAGTTTTGGAAGAATAAAGTTTTTTAAGTAATGTTTGTATGTTTTAATTGTTGGGCCAACCTGTTTTTATAGAAAAACAATAACTTTAACAAACTACATCAATGGGAGACATCTTATATTTTGAGTAGATGAAAAGTTGGGCTAAGTTATCCCTAAAGCAATATAATTAATTGAGCCCACAACCAATACTACTTGAGCTGACTTAAATATTTGAATTACAAGTTGAGTCAACTTAGGATTTTGAACTGGGTACACAATGTGTCAACCAAACAGCAATGTGAAATATTTTGTTTGGCCAGCAAATTTCTATACAAATTGAGTAAACTTTAAAAAGATGTGCAACTTGTTACGAAAAGTTTTTGTTGAGGCGGCCTGTTTTTTTTTGTGTTTTTTTTACAGTGTAATTATTGGCTCAATATTAAAAATTGCCAAAGAGAGCATGATACATTTAAGTATAATTTATTATTATTCATAAGAAACTAGCATGAGCATATAAAAATGTTTCTTTCAAATGGTTCCTAAACATTAAGTAAAGTCAAAGGTTGGTCACAAACGGTTTCTATCTGATGATACCAAAACCCGATAGATGATGAAACTCATTTTAAGGTGAAAATTCCCTTGAATTCCATAAGAATAAACCTTGAAAGGAATCAGAGTTAAAAGGAAAATCATTCGCCTCTGGGTGATTTGGACATTCAAAGTTTAACAGTCATGCAGGTACAGACAGACAATAATAATCACTACAGTATATGAAACCAGTGATAGTGCAGATTTTGGGAAGCGCAAGTACTATTCACCGTAACCCAAATGTAATTGCCTTTTGCCTGCTGTAAAGCTGAGGATGCAGAATTAAGATATTTGATGACTGATGAAATTATGTAGAAGGAAAAAAGACATTTCATTAAGATTGTTTAAAACATATTTAATAACACATTAACATTGGTCTTAAAACAATAAATGTAATATTTAGCAAAATATAGTATATATATATATATATATATATATATATATATATAAAAGTCTGAAGGAAATCAAAACATCTCCATTTAAAATCACCAGAACTGAAAATAGCTGCTGCTTGCTTGACTGGCCTCAAAGGGGGTTTCAAGAAATACCGGTTATTACCTGCGAGTGGTAAATGTTTAATGTGTCTTCTACTATTTAAAAATAAAGGCAAATAAATAAGCACATTCATGAGCTAATATATACATAACACTGTACATCACTGTAAATCTCCAAACTATCTATCTGGTATTTTTTTTCCAACAATACAGGAGTGGCAGATTTATTTCTTTTTTAACTGATTGCTCCAAAGTTTCCAATCAATAAAGAACTTAATTTATAACCCGCACTGACACTGACACTGAAGTATCACAAAATAAGGGCTGAAGCCCCCTCAAAGATGTACTGTATGACTTCAGTGGCACCCACAAGACCTGACTACCATATTGCGATATTTTTTCAGAATTACATTTGAGCTGTCATCGAAGTATAGCACTGATATTGCATTCAGCTTGGTTGGTGCACAGCAAGGCTTTGGCACATTATCAGGAAACATGAGATGGACCTTAATGAAAGAACAACAAAATCACATCAGTTTTTACTAAACAGCCATGGCGTGTCACTCATATCAGGCTTCATTGTGTTTTTATGACACATGCTGCATTGCCTTATTATAAGTGTCAACTTACCAGAGTTTGCACAATTGCATGGTTTGTTGCATTCATATGTGCATTGAGTGGGAAGGAGCATTCTCCGTCGCAGTAAAATGCTGCATAGCCCTCCGGTGCAATTATCCAGTCCTTGAAAAAGGCGGAGAGACAGAAAAGTAGACAACAACAAAAAGACAATGTGTTACCTTAAGAGAGAAGCATTTTAAAATATTACAAATTCGTGCTCATTTTTGCGTTTTCTCTGAAGCATGCCCCTCACCTGCCATCCTAATTCACGGAAACTGACGTAAAGCTCGTGCTTCTTGCAGGCCTGCTTCTGTTCGCTGATGTTTTGATCTAGATAAAGGCAACCAAAACCCACCATCAGTGTTCAAACGCTAGCGTAGTCATTTACTGTTGTTTAGTCTACTCCTGCATGGGTGGGCTCGGTGGCCAACCCTTATGAGCACTTCTTCTCCAGCTTCTAGGAGGTAGTTTTCCAAATAATGATGTTAAGCAAGACAAGCAAGTCATAGTTACCTAAGGATTTACACTAGTGTGTGATATTTAATCCATATTCAAAGTAGAATGTATTGCCTATATGCAGCTTTCATGTTAGGTTATACCTCCGGTCCTGGGAACCGGCGGGGTTTTCGATTGACTTCTGCCTTTGTTTCTGTTAGGATTCTTCTTCTTCCCCCCTGCGGCCCTTACAGAGCGCAGCAACACTTCGCTGGCTTTGAAAAATGCCACAAGAAAAGGCTGCTTGGATTGAGGCCCACTTCTGCCAATGATCCCGGCGGATTTCATGTTGATGCTTCGACCTGTAAAGGTGGAGACGTTTCAAAATCCCTTGTTTATTCAGCAGCACTGATAATACATTGTCTACTAGCGAGGATATGTTTATACGTAATTAAATAACCAGAAATTGTTGCCCTGAAGTATTCTGTATTTCTGCGAATTCTTCTGGCTCAAAAAAATAAATAAGCTGTCTTAGATGTCTTGTAACGTATGACTTTGCGCCATGCACCGTTTAGCCAAGTGCAACAAACAAGCACTCAACATTAAACAAACATGGTTTGTAAAAAATAATTGATGACATTAGAATAGTCTTTTTTTCATAATAATCATAGCTATATAACTTGTACAAATGAATGTTTGTTTGATGAAAAATATACCATGCAGTTCAGATTAATTAATGACTGGATAAACCAATTCAATAACTACTGTGTATTAACAACTTGATATACACTATAACCCTGTTAAGGTTTAAAAGTGGTAATTAATGTAATAATGTGTGACAAGCAATTGTATTAACACAGACAAGGTTAAACGAATATGAGTTTATGCTAATTAATCCTGTCCATAAAAACAGTTCTAGTGTCAGATAGGATGTATCTCGGCTGATGGTTGTAGTGCAGCAGGTGGTGCAAATGCGTAGTATAGTTGCAGTATGGAGGGACATTAGCTGACTGTAAAGTGCATTAAGCTTAAACATATTGTAGGTAAATAGTTTGTGAGGGTTAATACAGAAATAAGGAGTAGGATCTTTCTTTTTGTTTCTGGTTGTCAAGCCTACTAACCTATAAATAAATAATGAATAGCCCAGACTTTAAATCTTCTTATCCCTGGAGCGTGAGCTTATTATTTTTTTCACCCTACGTGCCCGAGAACACAAATACTGAACTTCATAGTGCCACTAGTTATTGACAATCTGATAATATTACAATGCATTTATCATTTCTTAGATCTGCTACCAATTACATGGGTGTCATTTCCTTACCGTCCATGGTCTCTACACAGAGCTGGAGGCCCTTGTTCTGCTGTGGGTTAAGTACCCAGTGATTACTGGTGGCTGTGATGTCAAACACCAGCCATCCTCCATCTGAGGCACGGATTTTCTTTGAGTCAAGCAAAAATGTATCTGCATCCCTAAATAAGAAATTCAGAGGACAGCTGTGAGAGTCGGTCTTATAAATTGTGGTCATAAATGCCTGAATTATTTAATAACAACTTCCAAATGCAAGCTTCAGTATCAATCTGTTCCAGACATTCCTTTGTCATCTTGGCATCAATATCATGGACCAGCAATTCCTGTTAATCTAATTGTCTCATGTTCCAAAATGGTCTGTGGGCCACACACCATGAGACCAGACACAGAAAAAAAGAAAAGCAGATCAGAGACAGCAGCAGGCCCAGACATGCCACATGCACACTTTTGTTCTAATCATATCACAAACAGTTCTTCTTAGACTTTGCTCTTCTTTGACTGTTCTTTTCTTTCTTTCTTTCTTCTTTTTACTTTGAATCTAAAAATATTCATCCAACAGGATGCTAAAAATGTTTTCCTGGCCTTATCTTTATTCTACTTACATTTGTCACTTGTTTTTACCAATTTATAAAGAGCAACCACAGAGCACTTATTTTTTTAACATTATTTCAGTTCAGATGTTAACATCTTGTGAAAAAAGTAATAGCAAAGACTGTTGGCATTGGCATTGCCAATAAAAACAACTGGCATCAACGCCAATTGTTCCTAAAACTAGACTAGTGGCACAGTAGGCCTTTGGTGACTACGATAGCTTTAACCCAACTTGTCGCCATCACAGGGGTCACATATCTCCACTGCATTCACGCTGGGGAGGTACAGTATAGGCTGTGTCTATGGTCTGGTCATATATGACTAAAGATAAGTAACAGGTTTCTGTTCCAGATCATTATAACTATAAAAGGGACCAGTATGTTAGCTGGCACACTATATGGAAGTGGCGCTTCTCTTTTGGAGGTCATTATTAGAAGCAGATGGCCCTGTTTGGGAAACGACTAGCCTGACAAGGTGGTAGGGATATATCAAAAAGCGATAACTAAATGGCCTTCCAAGACTTCATAGGTAGAGGAAACTTGCAAATGGTCTGTTAATGGAAAACTTTGATCGCTGGGTTTTATCGGAGAACATGGTGAGAGAGAGGCAGTGCAGGGTCTGAATGGAAGGTGAACTAATAACAAATCCCACAACATGTGCATGGTCCCCCTTTGTCTGAGACAAAGGAACGTATGCAGCTACAGATCTTGGCGCAGACTATGAATGAGTGTAAGCCGATAGATTAGATATCATAAGTGCATAAGCACATAAGTGCATAAGCACAGCTGCTTCTAACCCACTTTTGAGTGGTGTTTCAGAATGGAACTGCCATTCTAACGGCTATTAATTATGATTATGTGTACTATTCACTATCCTACCATTCATTCCCTTTTATATGAACGTCCACAATCATTACCTGTTATTAAAAACCATGTACAGCTCAATGATAACCCTTTTCTATGTGTGTTCTACAACACAGCTCCTATGACATATTTAAATTTCAGATTCATGCAGAATAAAACAATATTTACATTTTAAGAGCAAAGGGGACATTCTTTATTGGTGCTGATGATGAGAGAAATAGTAGCAAGGTAAACTGACTGTAATAAATTATTTTAGCTGTAAAAAAAAAAAAAAAAAAAGCAAGGATTTGAAATTTTTTTTACTACATTTTTTTTTACTAAATGTATGAATTGTTTCTTTTCTTCTCCTCTTTTTCAATGAATTTGTCAAGAAACAATATATTAGCTGACACGTGTGGGTAAAGACAGGTCAGTATTTCAATGGTGACAAATCACTCTCTTAAAACTTCCTGAAACATGCTGTTTAATCACCACTAGAGAAGACTCCAGACAGACTCCAGACACACACAAGTGTAAACAGGATGTTCTTTTATTTTCTGCCTGATTGCCTACCTAAAGTGTTTTACAGAACAGCTATGGTTTTAAAAGACTAATGGAAAAAAAGGTAAATGTAACCTTGGTTAGAAAATTTAGTCCAGACAGTGTTGTCGGAAGACTGGGGATAAAAATTTTTTTTTATCCTTTTCTTTATCAGAAAAACAAATAAAAATGGTTTATACTCTGTTGACTGATAACAGGTTCCATAACATCATCATTTGTGCCACATAAAGACCAAACTGGACAGTTAAATACGCTTTCCTGAGTAGTAGTGGTACTTACTGTACAAATGCGTATACAACATTACATTATTATATGTGAATATTGTACTCACTTGTTTTGATATTCCCTCGTCACCTGGTATATGGAGACCTTTAATGTGACATTCTCATATCTTCCATGACTGTGATCTTTATAGATGCGAAACTCTGCTGCAGTTACAGCCTCCCCTTCTGGAATTTGAGTTAGGTCAAAACGGAACTCTTTATAGTGTCTTCTCTGGTGGGAAAAGTCCCTGTCTCTTTCCACTACAAAAGAGAGGGGTGGAAAAGTGTTGGTAAAATGGTATTGACTGAGCTCTATTCTCTTCAGATCAAGAGGTCTCTGCTGGAGGGCCATGATAGGTCTGTTAACATTTGCTTCCTTTAAATGGCCATCATACAAATTTCAAAATCTAAACATTTAGATAAAAGAAAGAGAGACAGTGAAAAAAAATCTCTATGTCCATTAAATTAGTCAAATGAGCAGAGGTAACGTTTTAGTACTGGGCCTCTGCTGTGAGCTTGCTGTATTCTCTCAGTATGATGAATGATCTGCCTGTTAAACAAAACAGGCCTTCACTAATGACACTCTGCCCTTCAGCATAGACAAGTCCACAAGATAAAATGTTTCTTCTCTTAGGCAGGCTGGCAATATTGACATATTTCACATTTTTTTTTTCTTCATGGATGTTTACGTTTTAATTGTCCTGTTTAAAGTGCACACACATTCCAAAGATAATAAGATGTTCCATTGCTAAACAGACGTTTAAAAATGTCTTCATCTAAGACTTCCTGCTTTCCTAAACGTACGTATAACACTGAAAGAGTATAAAAGTACACCCAAAGCTTTAGTCACAACGTCCCTGATTTATAGACTTTATGAACTCTGAACATTCCGAATATCTAGAATCTAAACAACCAGATGTTTATATGTCTAACGACACTACGGTCGGGGTTGTAATCACATTGAAAAGCAGTGAAATCATCCGTACTTATATACAAGGCCTAAAATAAGAGTGCAAAGTGATAACAAAGGAGAAAGCATTGTACGTCTATAGTGTCAGTGATATAAGGCAGCACTGTTACTCCGATAATTTATCTATAGTGAAAGTCTATGGCTACTTAACGGGAAGAGGTCAGAGGTCAGGCCCAAGTCATACCAGCTGCTCAGGCTCAACTTCATGCCTGGTCTGCTAATTAAGAACAGAGGTCAGGGTCTGTTAGGACACGGACAGCACTGGTTTCATTCACAAGATTCATTTAAAGCATAACTTTCTGGAACAGTGTTTGCAGTTTAAAAGGTGAACATCTAAATTTACATCATACGTAATGTTCTGAGGTTTAATCAAATTTATGAAAAATGTAGTGATATTCTGTCAGAACGTTTTTGTAGTATGGTTTATTAGGCAAGAATCAACTGACAGAATTGTTCAGAAATTAGATATTTAATTCTACTTCCAAACAGAGTGTATACTTCTAATAAGTACCTTTAGGATAGTTTTTTTTGAAAATATACACATATTAATAAATAAACGGATGGCAATTTGTCAAGTTTTTAACTGCATACACTGATTGTCCCAACACTGGTTGTGTCTTATTTTAAATTACTAGACCCGTTCTTCTAAAGTGAACTGTGGAAATGCCCCCTAACTCTAAGTGAAAACACATGTAGTATGGTCGTTGTGAGGGCTTTCCCCTGGGCTACCTAAACTGAAATGTTTCAAAAGGTCAGCCAGAAATTTAATCTGCTTTTGTCGCTCTCGCGTCAAAAATCTGTTATTATTTTTGACAATTTAACAACTTTTACATACAGTAACTGGCCAAAAACACAGCACAGGATATGAAAACTCAGTTTTAGTAATTCAAGCTCTCATGAAACATGACGCAGTGCAACCATGAACTTATGTTCATAAATTCTGACGCGGGAAAACAGCAGCACTTGCGAACGTTTCATGACCAAAACCAGTCTACCCTGTCCCCTGTCCTCCCTATAACAACAGGAAACAATTACGTCAAATTATCAACAGGTCAAACATTCATTTAATAAGTTTGCATGAGCTTCTGGGTGAGAGAGGTCATGGCTACTGGAGCATTACGGTCTTAATCATGCATATCGCTGTGACTCTTTAAAAACACAACATTCCAGAAACCAGGGCCTTAATAGCATGTATTCAACACAACACTTGAGCATGTCCCAGAGAATTTATTTAATGTTTCCTGCTTACCCCTACTGCATACCATGTGTATGTATCCCATGTCTAACAGAATTTTCACAGACACTACAGAGGCTTTACAAATTATCTGATATAATAACACTCTTTAGAGGCCAGTGTATTTTCCTTCTCTAACCTGTAATTGTCTCAGAGTTTCCAGCGACTTTGCTGTTCTATTTTATCTCGGTTATGGAGATTTAAATGGCATGCTGCATATAGTCTAGCCTATAGGTTGTAAATGAAAGGGTGTCAAAAGAAAATGTAAGAATAGATCCTGTTTTAACATAAGATTATGTTACATTTGGAGTAATTCATACACGTTATAAAAATAATTAGCAAAAATTTGGAATTACTTATTTCTATTTTTTTCTGTGTAATTTGAGGCATATTTATGTTATTATGATTTATAAAAACAGTTTTAGTAAGTTTCATAGATTACAAGTGACAACACTGAGGCTTGCGATATACAGTACAAACATCTAGTGATTCATGTTTATCTTAATACAATCATCAGAGCAAAACACTGACCCTCATCTATCCATCTATGGTCACTGCCAATAGGAATTCTATTGTTTGTGTTGAAAAGTTCACTAATGGATAATAAATGAATGAACATATTGCTGGTTATGTATTTTATAAGCCGGTGATTCTCAAAGTGAGGTCTGGGAAGCAGAGCCAGGGGGAGGATGTCTGTGGTGTTTTTTTTTGTTTTTTTTACATAAATTTAACAGAATTATGAAATATACTTTATTTATTATTGAATTTGCATAGGTATTACTGTTAACCGGTGACTTGAAAATGTAATCTTGCAAAACAAAAACAATTAAGCGTAAAAATAATGTTAAGTTGGACATTAGGAAAAGTGGAAGGTTGTAAAAAAAAAATAATAATAACTTTGGTGGCAAAAAAATAATAAAGAATTGAAATAATGTATATTTAAACAGATGGGAAACGAATCTTTACTCATAGGGTCAGTTGAATTAAATATTTAATTTTTTTTTTTTTGGAAAACCTTGAAAAGTTTTGAAAGTTTCTGGAAGTGTGCATGGCTTAACCACAATGAATTAAATCATATTTTTAAATAGTACTACCAATAGTAAAGTATTGTGCTGCTGGCGTCCCAGCCCATTCTCCCCCCAAAAGGAAAAAGTTACTAAGGCCAAGGCAGACTGTGAACAAAGTTCTGATTGTGAAGGTGGACGCTTTCTCTCCATCCAGATATGTATTGTTTTCTACAGGGTGTCCATTTAATATTTTAACATGAATGTGCATTTTCTATTTAAAAATAAATAAATAAATAAATAAACTACCTGCATACAGGTTATAAAGAGTTGCTTTTTTCTTTGGTACTATGGGTGTGTTGAAGAGAGTGGACAAACAGAGCATGTTTAGTGCGCTTATAATGGGCTCTAACAGGCTTTTCAGTGTTGGTAAAAACTCTCAGAAAGTTTGAAAAAACAAAAACAAGGTAGAGTATAAAGTTCCTGGAGTGTATACCTACCCAGATTGACAAAGCTCATAACCATGTCGGCATCGTTGAGAAAGTTCGCGTCGTGTGAAGTCGCCAGAGGTGGACTCTGACTTGTCCAGGCCACGGGCGCTCGGGAATATCCATACGGAGCCGCGCTGTGTTGGCTTCTCGCCGGGTTTCCCAGGGAGTTCATGCTGATCGCTCTGCCTGCGCCCTCGAGCAGCGCGTCCTCCTCCTCCTCCGCTTCCTCGGTCGTCATGGCGTTGTACAGATCGAGCATGAAGAGAGGCGCCGAGGATGCCTGCTTGGCCGGAGAGAAAGGTTTCGGGCGATGGGGTAAACCCAGGATGGAGAGAATCTCCCTTTGGATTTCTCTGCGCTCGTGGTTTCTCAAGCGTCTGTACACGAAGCTCGAGTGGACATGGTTGTCCCCTAACGCGCACTGGACGCTCTGAAAGAAGCCGAGGCAGCTCCACACGAGTGCGAAGGCCGCTCCGTGGCAGAGCCTTAAGACCTTCATATCTGGCGAGGTTGTGATGCTGTTTGTTCACCACGCGCGTCTCGGGCTGTTGACCAACTCCATGACAGTGCGTGTACCATTCATAATAATCAAATGAAGCCTAACTGAGGATCAGAAGTAAAAAGAAGTCAGATCTTCTAGTGTGATGGTTCACATCACGCGTGATCCGTGTTAAGTAAACTTCTGAGCCTGTTCTTGAACTTTTCTCTACGCAAACGAAAAGCAAAACCCCGACGTACAGACCGACAGACCGAGTGCTCCTCCAGGTCAGTGCTAGTGGAGTTGGTGCTGATCGGCCCCGACACTGAGCTCCGAGTCGCCCGAGTGAGTGAAGAGTCAGGACTCGCTGTTTAAACCCGCCGGAGCTCCTGCGCTACAAGAGTAGACATCAGTGTGGGGGAGGAAGAAAAAAAAAAGAGTTCAGACCGAGTAGTCCGTCCCACACACACACACACACACACACAGGATTCGTGTTCACCTCTAGCGGTCGCATGAAGTCTCGTTGACCACGCTTCATCGTGAAATTAGAGCCGCTTGATATATGACACCCGTAGTAATCATGCAAAGGAGGAAAACGCACAGAATAGGGTTTAGTCCCTGCACGTTCTAGTGATTTTTTTTATCACGCTCATTGGCTTCATGTTTGCGTGCAGTATAAAGAAACACCAGCAATAACTTATCAATATGAGAGTTTAACACCTGTTGCTTAAAAAAACCCTCTAAACTGGATGACATGGATGACATTGCAACCTCAAAGATACACCTTTTTTGTACATTTAGTGTGGAAATCTTGTACACACCTGATCATTATACCCTGTGGCCACACACTGGTCTAGAAAGTCTTTGTGTGCTGTAAAAGTACAATTTCCCCCCAGTGGACTTAACAGGCTGAGCTCCAACATGTTCCAACATGACATTGCACAAGGCTGTGCACAAGGTTGGAGAGGAAGAACTCAAAAAGCCTGCACACACACCTGATCTCATCTCCACTGAAAACCTTTGTGATGAACTGATGTCAGATCATCTTGTCTATCATCAGTGCCCAATCTCACAAAGGAGATTGGTAACACAAAGGAATGGGTAAATCCATGCTTTCAAAATCTAGTGGAAAGTGTTCAAGGAAGAATGGAGGTTATAATAATCAAGGGAAAGAGGGAAATAAATATAAAATAATATGTTCAACAAGCACATGTTCAGGCTATGAGTTACTGATTAAAAAGGTTGGCGGTTCGAGCCTGAGCTCCACCAGGTTGCCGCTGTTGGAGCACTGTATACTGTAATGTCTGACCATGCGCTCTGATCCCAGCCTATGCTGGGATATGTGAAGAATAAAGAATTTCACTGTGCAGTAATGTATACTGTATGTGACAAATAAAGGCTGAACTTAAGATACTGGTCAGGTATCCACAACATTTGGTCATATAATTTATATTTGGACATCAGGTAAACTTGGACAATTTAACTTGGCAGTATGTATTTTCTGGCCTGAGAAGTGTAATTCAAAACTTGTGCTACTGTACCTTGCTGATAGAAATTTCATCACTTTATTGATGTAATATTATATAAGAGGATGTGATAAGCATCAAAAAGGATGCTGACCACCAAATCTTTAGTGTTAAAAACATTGCAAAATATTTTTTAGGTAGTTTATATACAGTTAGCAAACTGTCATGAACTGTCATGGACGGGATTAGGGTTAGGGCTAGGACAGGACCGTCTTCGTGGAATAGTGGAACCGTCCACAGTCACAACACGCATCCCAGGAGGACGACACGGGGCATCCATGCGACAACCAGAAGCAGGACACTAGGACGAGTCAGACAGCTCTGATGTAAATGATGCTCTGATGTATTTTCTGAGCATTTTATGAAGCATCTTAACAAGCAGAGAGAAAATGTAGACTGGAAAATATATATAACATTACTTAGGCCTAATAACAAGTAAGGTAGTTTTATTTACCATCCGTTTATGTACATTTATTGTAGTTTCCAATTTATTTATTATTATTTTTTTGGGGGTGGGGGTTCCAATTTTTCTCCCCAATATTAGTGGTGTCCAATTCCTCCCCGTCGCTAGAGGGGCTCCTACATTAAGGCTACCACTACCACTCAGTCGGGAGGGCGAAGACTATCCCGTGTTTCCTCCGAACCGCGTGACGTCAAC
>JAQMYJ010000039.1:27347087-27360540 GCA_030014305.1 Clarias laeviceps
TTCGCGCAGCATCGAGTGTAGCTTTTGAAAGGGAACGTCTCGGGTTACTTTACTGTAACCCTGTTCCCTGAAAAAGCAGGAACGAGATGCTGCATTTGCCGTGTTTGACACACACGTGCTTCACAACCGGTCACAAGAAATCTTTCCCATAGCGCTTTCGCGCAGCATCTCGTTCCCGCTTTTTCAGGGAACAGGGTTACAGCAAAGTAACCCGAGACGATTTATGTGACAGTGATAAAAAATCTGATCTGTGCCACATTAGGGTAAAAAATGTGAACGTCTTTTCAGCCTGGTAATGTGAACTTACTGTAGCAAAATTGTGATTTGTTTGTTTGTTTGAACTTTATCGTTATGCCCCCAAAACTGAAGAAATCACTGAGGAAATACTACAGTACAGTACAATACAGTAATGTGTGAGTTCTGGCTCTGAGAGTTTCTGAGCCTCAGCTACACCACTCAGGTTCATACTCTAAACTAGCGCTATTGACTGATTTTTTTGTTTGTTTTGTTTATTTACACAGTTTTTTTTTTATCTGCCTGCAAATTCATTGTTTCTGTTTCTAAAACCTAAAAATCAGTGAACATGGTCTTTCATTGCCCATATGGGTCATATCTGACTGTTCATTTACACCCACATGTAAAGACCTAAAAACAAGCAAGCAAAGCAAATAGATAGAATACAATGAATAGAGTAGAATAAAATAAATAGTCTCCAGTAGTTTATATTTACAACACATTATATGTTCATTCTTAATAATGTATGCATATTCGGTTACATAAAAAGTATGTATTTTGTATTCCAAACTGGTATATTTTGTGTTACTTCTCTCTGTTCCTTGGTTTACTATATGTATTTACAATTCCCCTAGGGGTTCTCTAACAATTCAGCTTACATTACGAAAGTTTTATTGCCTCTAAAGCACAGTAATTGTAGAATATCTTATTTATAATAACATTGCATTTACAAGTAGTTCACAAATTATTTTTGCTGGCTGCCATAATTATTAAGTAAGAAACTTAAGACTAAATCTAAGGGGCATTTCAATCATCTTTCCATATATTTACATCTCTTTGTCTATTTGATATAATAGCTAGTCTAATTTTGTTTAGCTGTTATGTTTATTTTAAACTTCACAGCTTTTACTCTCACAAACAACTTATGAAGGTGAAGATACAGTAAGGCAATATAATTAAGCCTTTCTTTGTTTAGATTTCATATCATGCTTTCCGATTGGCACCCTGTCTAGGGTGTACCCCCACCTTGTGCCCTAAGTTCCCTGGGATAGGCTCCAGCAAAGCGGTATAGACGATGAGTGAGCGAGTGAGTGAGTGATCATGCTTTCCAAATACAGCAGACAGTCTGTGCAAACACAATGAAAGTCATTTACAATATAAGCCACCAGCTGCGAAACTGCGATGGGACACAGTGTATTCTTTACCACCCACCAGTGTGACTAAAACACTCATCAAAAGCATCTCAGCAGCATATCTAGGTGACTTTAATCTGTTTTATACTTACTGTTTCTATAGTCTGTGTTAGGATATAGCTGAAATATCAGATTTATAATTAAAATACATTCTTTGGTGTCTAGAAGAGATACTAAAAGTCCAGGTTACACATATAATCGCAAATTATTGATTTTACTTGCAACACTATGCATGTTTTTAGGATGTTACAGTAGATTTAATTAGTTTCCGCTTTATTCTCATTGCAAGTACAAGTACTAGTAGATCAAAATTCAACTAAGAATCTCCCCTAGAGTGACCAGACAAATTCCCAATTGTATGTGGTTCTTCAAACAATCATATTAGATGTCTTTGCATACTGTAGCATTAGGATTTCACTTCACTGGCATTATAAGAGTCCTAGCACAAACATATTTCATCATAGCAATGTGCCTGTGTACATAGTAAAGTCAAGTCAAGTCAAATTTTATTTATAGAGCACAGGTTTAACACAACCGTAGTTGATCCAAAGTGCTTTACAATAAAAATAAACAACAAAAGATAAAACAAATATAAAAGGAATTAAAAAAGAAAATTCATAACACAACAATTTAACACAAATTAATTATGCAAAATACATGCACAACATCACCCAAATGCTAATGAGTAAAAATATGTCTTTAAGCTCGATTTAAAAACATCCAATGATGTAGAAGCTCTGATGTGCAATGGTAAACTGTTCCAGAGTTTTGGGGCAACTACTGAAAAAGCCCGATCACCCTTCGTTTTACAACGTGAACGGGGGACGGATAATAGTAACTGATCATTAGATCTTAAAGACCTAGAAGCTGCATAGGGTGTGATAAGATTGCAGATATAGTCTGGAGCAGAATTATGCAATGCCTTATATGCAAAAAGAAGAATCTTAAAATCAACTCTAAATTTTATAGGGAGCCAGTGCAATGAAGCAAGAACTGGGGTGATGTGATCCCTTTTCTTAGTTCCTGTTAAGAATCTGGCTGTCGCATTTTGAACCATCTGTAACCGAGAGAGTGTAGATTGAGGTAGGCCAACATACAGAGAGTTACAGTAATCCAGACGAGAAGAAATTAACGCATGAATTACAATTTCAAGGTCTTTACTGGATAAAAAGTGTTTCACCTTAGCCAATGATCTGAGATGAAAAAAACTACTCTTTACAACTGTATTTATATGCTTGTCAAAGTGGAGAAAAGGATCAAGATGGACTCCAAGATACTTTACGTAGTCGTGTAGGTTGTTACTTAGAGAACCTAACTGTGTTTTGATAGAATTATTAATAACAGCAGGGCCCAATAGCAACACCTCGGTTTTATTTTCATTAAATTGCAAAGAGTTTTTTGCCATCCAGGTCTTGACTTCACTAAGACATGACAAAAGATGATCAAATGAAAAGTCATTTTAATAGTAACAGTTGATACTCGAGGGTAGTAGTAATTAACTTCATTAAAAATAAATTTCATAGTAACAGTTGATATAGTACGAAAAATATAACTGAATTAAGGCAAGTCTGCACCAACTCTAACGTTTAAATAATATTCAGGCTTCCAATATGACAGCACGGTGGTGTAGTGGTTAGTGGTTAGTAGTAGTGGCACTTTGCACCTCCAGGGTCCGGGTTCAATTTCCAGCCAGGCCTGATTCCTGTCTCTGTGTGCATGGAGTTTGCATGTTCTCCCTGTGCTTGGTGGGTTTCCTCCGGATACTCTGGTTTTCTCCCACAGTCCAAAGACCTGCAGATTAGGCTAATTTCCAAATTTCCAGTAGTGTGTGTGTGTGTGTGCCCTGCGATGGATTGGCACCCCGTCCAGGGTGTTCCCCCCCTCGTGCCCTAAGTCTCCTGGGAAAGGTTCCAGACCCCCCTGTAACCCTGAATACAGGATTAAGCGGTTTAGATGACAGTGAGTGAGGCTTCCAATGTAAGTCCCAGCAACGTGTTCTCCCTCAGCAGAATTGTTTTAGTTTGATTGATTGATTATTTGATTGATTTATGAAAGTTTAGGATTTTCTCCTGTCCATCAACACTGTGGTTGATTTATCATTTAGCATGATATCAAGTTTTATCAAGTTTTTATCAAATATACTGTATATATATATACTGGTCAGTCATAACATCAACACCACCACCAGGTGAACTAAACAACATTGATCACAAACTATCCTCCAGCAAACTGGTGACAGGATAATGGGCACCCAAGGCTTACCCATGCCCCTGATGACCTAAGGCCAGCCTGTCTGTTTCGATCCCACAACAGCTAATGTAGCACAAATTGCCGAAAAAGTCAACACTAGCCATTAAGAAAACCCATCAAATGATTGGTGTCAAGTGTATATGAGGTGATGTTCCTTTTCACCACATAGGTCAATCATGCACAGTGATCACTTCTGAGACTGCCAATATTTTCATCATTCATATACTGTATACTTTTCTGTGAGCTGCCTTGTATTTCAAATCTCTTTAACTTTTAACTTTAACATTACTCACACCATTCTTCATCAATTTTAATGATCACAAATCAAATTTTTATGTAATTGTGAATTTTATCTGGTCTTATTTAATTTATGATTCTACATATTTATGATTAGCTAAGGCAGTTATCAAATAAATGACACAGAATGTAATAAAAATGGGGTTTAATTAATATTATTAACAGTGAACTGGAAGTCACAAAAGACAAACAAAACAAGAACATTTTAACATATCAAAAACAATTTCAAATGTGGAATTATTATGCTTTTCAAAGCCAAATGAAAACAATATTTTAAAATCCGTCTTAGCTGTTAAAAAGGCATTTAGGGGGAAAAAAGTTTTCCTAACAGTAAACAACTGCTTTATACAAAGCTCACATTTGTCATCCACAATAATAATAATAATAATAATAATAATAATAATCATCATCATCATCATCATCATCGGCTATAATATTTCTCCCATGACAATGAAATGAGGCAAAAAAAAAAAAAAAAACCAATAAAGCATCATTTAACAGATTAGCAGAAAGTCACTTTTCAGCATGCAGGTTTATGGTTTATATTTGAGCTATGGAAGAAAAAAAAGGCTGAAAATGTACAAAATGCTGACTAGCTACACAGCTCATATCTTGAACATGTTAAATAAAAATCTATGGGAGTGGTGAAAAGCTACAGACATACACTGGAGGGTGCTAGAGATTCAGAAAATTAGTAGTGTTGCGCATTCACTTGAATGTCTGTTAAGCTTCTAAGTGCTGCAGACATTTGATGCTACCGTTTGTCTGATGTATTTTACCCCTAAATGAAAGTTACTTTTATTTGCAGCTCTGATTGCATTCTTCATGATTATGAGAGACAATGAATGGAGACAGTTTGCGCCATTGAGAAACCACGTAATGATCCAGGGATGCACGTATTTATTTACACTATTAGAGGTACTTAATGACTTCATGCCTTAGAGACACCCTTCAGAGTATGATCATCCTGAGTTTATAAAGGCTGTTAGTTAACTTTTCTCACTTTCTCTGAGCACCAAATCCAGACTGGCCTGTTTCATCCAGGTCTATTTCAATAGTTTGGCCCCTTAAAAAAAGGGTCCCTTCTTAAAACACTATAACACATAGATGGG
This sequence comes from Clarias laeviceps, assembly GCA_030014305.1. Classification (NCBI taxonomy): domain Eukaryota; kingdom Metazoa; phylum Chordata; class Actinopteri; order Siluriformes; family Clariidae; genus Clarias; species Clarias laeviceps. Next base: position 27,352,174 of record JAQMYJ010000039.1, read on the forward strand.
TGACACACACCTGGTGACCCAGGTTCTCCTGGATATCCACTCTTTCCCTGTTCCCCGTCCCGTCCAGGTAAGCCAGGTGTACCTGGATGACCAGTTTTGCTGATACCTGGGGGACCCATTGGACCTAGAAAAAGAATGCAAACAATATTGATTATAATTCAATATCATGACCCTTTAGTGCCATATGGTCACATGTATTTCAATTCCAGTTAATGTAGCATATAAAAAATTGAACAGCAAAAGCATTGGTGGTTTAAATGGAATGGACCTCGTCCATTGGAAGGTAAAGTGCTCCCTGAAGTGTTTTCACTTTATCTGATGTCACTAATAATTGTTACATTACCTTAAACAGTGTTTATGCTTTAAGCAAAATTCATACACCAAACACCAAATTTTTGTAAACTATCATTTTCTCCCTGTTTTCATTTCCACAAACAATTTATTAATTGCACAATATATGTGTCCTTGCCTGGAAGTCCTGGTTGACCTGGGTCTCCGACTCCTGACCGTCCTTGATTTCCTTTTTCACCATTTTCTCCTGGATCACCTGGAAAATCCCCCGCAAAAAAAAACGTTAGTACACAAGCCTTGCATTTGATTCTAAAATATATTTAATTCATTTTGGTTAATCTAAAGGATTATTATAGTAATTAGAGGAATTACAGTATTGTCACTCCTTATCACAAAAGGTAGGAGCACTGCCTGTAAAAGAACTTGTTTAATGCATGCTTTAAGTAATCTTACCAGATAAGTTGTGCACTAGTGGCCAAGTTTGGGAGTTTTCCCAGGACCACTAGAAAGCTTCTGTTGGGGCCTTGACCAAGATGCTTAACCCTCAACTGTTTCGAGGTCATTGTACAATGTCTCAATTTGCAATGTGACCTCTGCTGCCTTTCTAACTGTAATGAGAGATGGCCTGGGGAAACTTCACATGGGCCAATTTGACTATATATAGATCGGAAAAAAATTCTAAACTGAAACTTTTTTTTGTTTGTTTTGTTTTTTTTTGCACTTATCTCAACTTTACTGAAAGATGCCTGGCCTACCTCTACTGTACATTTAGATCCTAATCTACTGATGGGAAAGCAACAAGAATTCTCAACATGTCTTCACATTATTGATTATTACACTCACACTAACATCAGTGTTGAAATAATCCATCGCTTTGGCTATGTTTCCTTTTAAAATAAATTTTATTTACACATGACAAAACTGTCAGGAGTGTGTAAGCTATTGTGTTATAAATGAGCAACATAGCAATTTCAGTGACCCAAAACAAGAAAACCTTTTATGAAACAAGCCACCCCTGTTTAATAGCCATGCCTTGTTACCTTTCATCCCAGGAATCCCAGGCCGACCAGGAAAACCTCGATGTCCCTGCAATCCATGTGATCCTGGTACTCCGGAAAATCCTCTGGAACCCTTGGGACCAATTGGCCCTGCTGGCCCAGGAGGTCCCAGCCTTGTGTGGCAGTGTTCACAACTTCTCTGTTGGCTGTGTTGGGTACTAAGAAGAAGTGAGGGAATCTCTGCTGCAAATAAAAGAATTATGTTCGCCATCAGGCGCAGCAGATGATACCAAAATGAGAAACCTATAAGAAATACCTACAAGGTGGCAACCCTCTCGTGATACTTGTGGCTGTAGACATGCATTGTCAAATTCTAAGCATCAACCATTTAAAGGAACCAATTACAAGTAAGAAGTAACATTGTGTAGTAGGAATCTGAAGAAACACCTGTCCCTGCCTTTGGTACTAGGAACCAATCAAGCCAACTATGTTGGTTTGAGAAAAAAAAAAAAACACCAATTACTTCTTCTAATTCTGTAGAATTATGTGTTTAAGTAGAATTATATGTGTTATGTTACTCACATCGAAGGACCTCTCTGCAAATCTGCTGAATGCGCTGCTCAGATAACTCTCTCCCCTGCAATTACATAGTTTATGACAAAACCTTTAAAACACTGATAATGAGATCATTACCTGAAATATCTGCATCAACAAATGTTATGAATTGTACATGCAATAATATAAGCCTCTATTTTCAGGATCATGGCACAAGCTCAAAATGGGGTCAACAATAAATTTGAAGGGACTCTCTTGAATAAAAAAAAAAAAAAAACTTAAAGAAGGCCTTGATATATGGTAATGGTCAATCTTTGGATAAGGTGGATCTAAATAAATCACTGCTCGCTCTATGGATTTTGAAAGTTACCTCACTGTGCTGTATTACTCCAGTGCAACTGCTTTGATTTCTTATTATGAAAGAAAGCGACAAAAAACAACCAACGTACTGTACAAAATCATTTAGCATAAAAGACGCTATGTACTTTAAATTATACTGACTACAGATTCATAATAAGTTTAGTGCTAGGGCTCATGAGTTACAGTTAACAGTGAGACTTTTACTATTTTCTATTACACTACCAATGCCACTGAGCCACTCTACTGTCCATATTTATACAAAAGGCATAAGCAACAGTATGCACCTGGGGAATTGATGTCTAACGGGTATTGGAAGCTAGCATATCCATTAATGAATGAAAGAACATACTGTATATGCTTAACTGTCCAGGATAAAAGCTTATCCATGTAGCAAAAAAGTCTGTTCACAACCTGGCCTCTTTATGTGGTTTGCACAAGGGTGGAGTCTTCCTCTATGGACCAAGATTTAGTGATTGCCCAAGTCTGTAAATGCCCTTTGATGGACTTTGTTTACATATCTTTGTAGACTGGATTCCTTGTTCATTATTATTAGACTTGCTGCAAGTGTGAATCACTGTATGCTGGGTTTTTTTCTCTGGCTGCAGATGTGTGAGTCAGAGCTGGCACTGTCAGATGTGGAGGCTGGCAGATGGTCCTGGCAGATGACTTCAGTACCTTTCTGATCTGTGATCTGATAGAGCTCAAGTGCTTTGTTCATTTCCTTCCCAAGCAATTTGGCGTGAACCCTATGTGGAAGATGGATAGACTTCTGTACGGTTTTGTAAAGTGTGGCAAGTATTGACAAAGTCCTTTTGGTTTTCTGCCATATATTTTTTGTTCTGCGGAACAATATGGAAAACCTGTAATGGTCTGCTCAAAGCCAAAACTAATAGTCAAGCACATTATTCCTGAATTATCTTTTATATTTAAATACTGCAGGCAAATTTTATTTTGTTAGTACAGTATGGTAGCATTGACATGAAGACTTAATGTGTAAACCGTGTTGGAGCTTTGACAGAAAAGTCGCCTGAGGCACTAGTGTAAAAAATAAATCATAAAGTGGAAGTGGTGTGGAACAGGGTTGGTGTCAGGTGGTTGTTCAGCTTCTCTAAAGCTATTTCCTGGGTTTTATCTCAATGGACCTCTTTCATCCTTCTCAATTTAATGTACTGCAAAGTTCAAAGAAAGTCTTCGCAAAGCATCAATAATAGTTTCAAAGTCTCAGGAAGCTTTTCATTTCCCAGAGCCTTTTGCACAGTTTCAGTCTCATCTCTGATGTTATGGACATGATTTGACTTTAGCTTGATGTATTTACCATAGTAAGTTGTCACAAAAGCAGAGCCTCATCCTTCAGGATATTGTATTACGCTTGGCTTAAGGCTTTCAGCTTCAACCCATGTGAATACTTTCATTCTCAGACCACCTCAACATCAACAGGTTTACTTCATTTTAGTGATCTAGAAATACTACAGTAATATGTTTTCATTGTTCATATATTTCAAATGTTTTGTTTTTTAATATGTTACAAATTTAAAAACTGTTTATCTTCTGTTTTGAATGAAAGAAAACACACTTTGAAACTTTTTAACTCCACTGTCCATGCAATGAGTAACATAGCTGAATCAGCCTGAGGCTGGGGTTGATGCCAAACACTCATGAATAATTCAGAAGAAAAAGTGGGATCTTCTTCTCTTGGTTCTTAATCAGACCATCAAAAGCAGATGTGAATTATTCACAATGTCTAAAGACTTAAGGCAGCAAAATGGTCATGTATCTACTGGTTATGGTCAGAATTCACTTCATCAGAATGTTTGAAGTTATCGAAATATTTTGACTATTCTTCCTCGGGTACTTGTTCTTCAGTCTGTAGATATGTGTGTGCCAACAGAAAATGCACAAGCAGGTATTTTGTTCCCATTTCAACAAGAGAAGAAGCCAAACAGAAGCCAGTCGCATATGAAATTTAACAGCGTTGGAACCGTTTGTCAGCTGCCAACTGGTCTTGTAGTTATAAATCTGTTCCTGGGTATGCCAGTGTGACTAGAAAACAGACAGACTGGAAACCGACTATTGGCGGAGCTCACAGTGTTAGGCAGTCTGTAAATGATCAGGCGTTGCTTCTATAAAAGCTGCTCCAAAAAAAGTCATAACTCTCTCTTCTATGCTGGGGAGCCCAAAAGTATTTTGTTGTCTCTCATACAGTACCAAGTGTCCACCCTCTAACCACTAATGCTGCTGAATGCTGCCTCTACTGTAGGTCATTCTTTCACAGGGAACAAAGAAGTCAGGAAGTCAGCTTGTGAGAAAACGAGAGGGATCCTGAATTTCAGTAGGATAGTGATCCTCATGTAGGAGTCTACTACTCTAATTAAGGAATGATGTGTCTTAATTGAGTCATATTAGCTAGCAGGCCTCTAATCCTACCAGAAATTAGGGAGTAAACTGATGGCTGTGTGGAAGATCCATCCAAATTCCATTGTCTGGAGCTTAAGTGAGAGCAGGATGTCAGATCATGTAAATGTCTGAGATAATATCAAAGACGCCAGCTGAGATTACAGGAGTTACCTCATGAACGAGGTGTTGGCTGGAATTGAGGATGAGGTCAACGCATTATTTGAACATTCAGACCTCTATGTCTGGGTCTTGTATGTTTTGACTAATGGATCCATTTGACTAATTAATCCTGTGTGATTAGATGTTCCAAGTTAGCTGATCTGTTCACTGCAGATGAATGTCTTTTGCAAGAATATGGGTGATTGTCTTTGTTACGATTTTTAGTGGAGACTGTTTGTGGAAACAACTAAACCATTGCAGGACATGAATTCTTAGTGGTTTCAGTGATGAAGAAATATAATTCAGCATTTGTCTACATAAGAACAAAACACCTTCTTATTATGTACTAGTAGGGTCATTATTAAAGTACTTTCCTCATCAAACTACATTGAGGCAACGCCTGTGTTTGAACAAAATGTTTGGTAGGAAGAATTGAGGAAAATGAATAACGCTTACAGGTCGGCCTTCAAGTCCAGGTGGTCCAGGTTGTCCAGGGTCCCCATTCTGTCCTCTGGACCCAGGAGGACCTGGCTGTCCTGGCAGTCCTGGCTGTCCCTGGTGGCCTATATGTCCTGTCTGTCCAGGCTCTCCTGTTGTCCCTTTCTGACATGTACACAAGCACAACCTCAGCAAAATAAAAAGGTCTGAAAATTTGTAAAAGATCATCCAACATTTTTTTTTCCAACATTTTTGTTCATCTTTATGAGACTATCAGACAAGTGAACTTTTCCACTTTGTTTGGCATTAAAACAAGTTTGACTACTTGTTAAAGTATCCAAAGTATCCAAATTTTTGGATAGGATTCTTTATATACACTGCATGACCAGTCACCATGTCAGAAGGGTTAAACTATTGGCCAGCATCATAAAAAGAAAAAAAAAATTGGGAGATTTTAAATTAATGGAACACATAACTCAAACCTGGTGCGGAACTTCACAGAAGAAAAAAATCATGAATGGAGATCACTTTAACATTTGGTGAAGTTGTGTCATAAAAAAAATCGAGAGTAGAAATCACAACAATGTTTAATAGTGTAAGAAAGAGCATTTCCACATGCACAATGTAACGAGAATTCACAGCATTGTTTAAAAGACTGCTGTGTGACCATAAAAAAACACTTGTTAGAGAGATTAATTAGAAAAAGGATTTCAATCTGCGAGTGAGCATAAAGACTGGACTGGAGAAAGGTCACATGGTCTGAATCCAGACTGACCCTATTCCAGAGCTCATGAAACAAGCCCCTGGGGTTAGTGCTGTGACTTGGGGCTGCATCACTTGGTCAGGTTTAGACTCTGCAACGTTGTGTGGAAATAAAATAAAGTTAGCTGATGAACTGAATGACCAGGTAATCACATCAATGTTTTTTTTCTTTCCTTGCCTGATGCCACAGAAATATTCCAGGATTCAAATAGTGAAAGAGAGAGCATGAGGAATCATTTTCTCACATGAACTAAAGCTAAAGGCGATCATAGTGTGTGCAATTTCTTTAACCAGGCAGTGTAGGTGAAGTGACAAGAAAGATGTTCAATTTACAGGATTTAATACAATACTCAAGGTAATCATCAAGTATTTTTGTGTGCATACAGTGCAAATATTAACTCACCTCTCCTTTTTGTCCTGACAGCCCAGTTAAACCCTGGTCAAGAACAGAGGTGTGACACGAGTCATTAGGAAAGAACCATAAGCAGCGTCGACTTTATCCTTCATCCTGTATTGCAGGTTTTATGTGCAGGCTTTTGTACTTCTGGCAACAATGAGCTATTACTTTCATTATGTGATTTATCAAACCTGTTCTCAAACCCATCTACTTTCCTCACATCAAAGCAATTGGGCTTTAGCACATTTCTCACATTTCAACATAATTTTCCTTAAAGGCCCAAGGCTAAGGGCTGTATCACATTGATATTGTTCTCAGGACAGAGCCGCTTAATTACCAGTAATTACCAGACTCTTAATTGTCTTGTTATTACAACCTAAAATTGCTTTGATTATAATATTATCATTAATTATCGACAGTCAGTTCACGACTGAATAAATGGTCTTTTTTGCCTAGTCATTTCACTTGTCTTTCACTTTTGTTGATAACGATGATAATCTATTATATAAATTACGTTTTATGACACCAGCTTTTCCACATAAATGCAGAATATGGCACATATGATGAAGTATAGATAAAAATGAATAAGTGTGAAATATCAAGCTTACACTGCGGCCAGGTTCTCCTGCATCTCCTTTGTCACCTCTTAACCCCTGTTGAATAGAATATTTTTAATGATATAACGGAAGAGCATTTCAAATAATATATATATATACAATATACAAAAAAAAAAAAATCAGCACTTGGAACAAGAATATATTTTTTCACAGATTTCAATTGTGCTCAGAATTGTGTGCACAACTTCATGCCGCCACAAGGTTCTAAATAAAACTAGCTATTTTATTATGCTTTTCTTTTGCTCTTTGAGTTCCTAAAACTAAGCTAATGTTCCTTTAATTTGATTTGTGCTCCCATAAAGAAGTACACTGTTTAAAGGATAAACTAAGCAAGCACTCCTCTTCTGCTTTCAGCTCACTTTCAGGTGCTGCCCTTTGTCTTAGCCCAGGTGGAGTACTTAAAAGATAGGGAGTGATCCGATCTGAATTCTCTTTGCAGTTTTTCATTGCACTTGTCTACTTATCCAACAACGGCAGCAAGACATGGCTCCTAAATGGGCTTTAGTCACATTTAAGTAAGTTGCAGGGATGAAATAAAAAATGCACAAAACATTTTAGAAGATGTCAAATTCTATACTGTATATAGTTAATGGAAAGAAATACATTTATATATGTAGGTACTTTAAACTGGTACGCATACCTCTTCCCCTCTTTCACCTGGGCCTCCCGTTTCCCCCTGGCAAAAGAAAAAGAGATGATAAGAGGATAACGATTGCATGATCTATTGCATAATCATAACATTAGTGTAACATAATCATAGCAATGTTCTAACATGGCAAACAGTACTTGTTGAAAATTGTCATCAATGGCTGTGATCTGATATTTGTCACATGACACTTCACTCATTCCACAAGAAAATCTATTTTAGCTTTTGTTCACTGTAAAAAATAACCATAAAAAATAACCTGGGTGGCTTAAATCCACCCTGTTGCCTGGTCACCATACTGTATGTTGTAGGTAACCTTGTCAAGTTTACAACGTGCATTTAAATAGAACTTAACTATAAATATGACTCAATGTTCAGAAGTAGTTAAGTCACTGAGATCTTTGTCCAGCAGCATCAATTTTTTCCATTGACCTTTATGCATGACCTTTATGATGAACTAATCCTAAGGGAATGTTGCATTTTTTTTCACTGTAGCTACAACCTTCAACACACCAGATTTATTAGAAATAATAATTCTGGCAAGGTTTAACAAAGCAAGGTTTACATTGAAATTCAATGAAATTCTTTCTTAGCATATTACAGCTTAGGTGTTGTGGACAGAGCGCAGGGTGAGCCATGATACAGGGTTAGGTACCTAGTCAAGGGTCCATTCAAGTTCTCCCACTTAAAAAGATGAGAGAGGCCTGTAATTTTTATCATAGGTTTACCTCAACTATGACAGACAAAATA
>JAQMYJ010000039.1:27377638-27405235 GCA_030014305.1 Clarias laeviceps
CCTCTTATACTTCCTGGTTCGCGACCGCCTTACTTCCGGGTCCTAGTGCCGGTCGCAGATTGAGTGTGCGTGACAATTTAAAGCTTAATAAAGCCCTCTCTTGATGATAACAGTGTTGATTCTCTACCTGCACAGTTATTATAATACCTGTTACATTTAAAGAAGTTGTAATGGCATGCACCAATGATGGGCATGTGCCCAAATCTTGTGCCGGTCTATAAAAGCAATACGAGGAGCGTGCTCGGGAATGGGAATTGGGAATGTCGTCATAAAAATTTGCATATTATTATTATTATTTGGTCACTAAAACAATCAAAACAATCTAGTAATCTTATGGATCTGTGCTGTTTCTTTGGTTATTTATAAAATTGGTAAAAAAAAAATCAGCTCATTATATTGCCTCCGTTGGGGGCCCAAGGGTCCAACAGTGGCAGCTTGGTGGTCGTGGGGTTTAAAGCTGGGACCTTCCGAACTGTACTTCAATGACTTAACCACTGAGCTCCCCCTGCCCCTGCTCAGTCCTCAATTGGCAGTTCACGCCATTAACCCATACTCTTAGAAAAAAGTGACCTGCCTGAACGTGCCATATTAAAAATCTTTGTGTCATGCAGCAGCATCTTCAGCTGGGTCTTTTAAATAAACTGGTAGGGAAAAGCATGCGCTATCAGATAGGAACTGTGGCACACAATATATGGATGTTGGTCAGAAGTACAGGGTGATTTTGGAGTTTTATGCTGATTTGTTGTGATGGTCAATGCCAAGAGAGCGTGAGTGCAAAGTACTGTGACATGATTCAGTAACTACTCATTTGATACAGTGTGGTTTATGGGTTCAATCTAACCCAAGTTTAGAAAAACACTCTAAAACAAAGAGCTGCAAAATAATAATAATAATAATAATAATAATAATCATCATCTAACATTCTGACTCCGTCTCAAAGATTTGAGTTTTCTCCACTTTTGTATAATTATATTCTTATTTAATTGTTTATTCTATATATGGATTTCATAACAATCCTCTTCAACATAACCCAGCTGGCAGTCATGCATGACAGATATTAGTTGGTTGTCACAGTTTTGGTTGTTTTGGCCATTATTGCTAGGTTTCTCAGCTTTGTGAGTGTGTTGCTAAAAGGACAAGTAGATTGCTTGTCCAGAATAAACTGCATGCTTTTGTTTTGGGCACCTTTTTGTGGGGTGTATGGGGCTATAAAAGTGTCTGCCAGTGGTTATCATGTTTTAGTTGCTACTTCATTGTCATTAATAATCCAGTTTTGCAAAAGTATAAGGCGCCGCTATTGAAACTGTATAGAGGCCCTACAGGTTGCATAAGCAGAGTCAGTACTACAGAGTAGATTATTTCAGAGGAGAAGTGCATTGAAGCAGGAATGAATAAAAGGAAACCAGCCCCAGCTATGAGGACTTATAGTGCTAACCACTGTAACAAGCTGCCAAGAGGACAGTTCCCTACTCTTCTTGTTGGCTAACGTTGAAATGGGCAAAAATACAACGATTGCTGGAAGATAAGATGGCAGCATTTATGGTAATTACTGCATCGTAAGTCAGTGTGACCTTGTTGGAAGGTTTTTGTATGCATGTCCAGTGATTTTTATCCCCTGGCGGTTGGGAGGAGTGAAATATAACCTTTAATAATAATTTGTTAATATTAGTTATAACTATGAGAAATATTCTTATTGCCTAATTATGCTATGATTTGTTAGGATATTCTCCAAATGGTGCTAAATTAAACAATTTGTTTTGACATTTTTAGGCAAGAATGTACCAAGTTGCCTTTTTATGTAAACCTGTGAAGTAGTTAAGATTTATCATTCTGCTTTTTTTATTGACTTGGTGGACCATAGCTTGGAAGTAAATCAGCTTTTTGTTGTCTTGTTTTACCCTATATTTTTAGACAGTCAAGACAAAAGAGCACAGTGCCGGTCAAAAGTCTTTAATTCCCCTCTCATTTCTTCATATTTTGTTTCCACAGGGCCAGACTTGTATTTTTAAGGTAGTCTTGAGGAATAGTTCTACTGGATTCCTGCAGGACTTTTTTGGCTCTTATTTTTGGCAAGTTTTTGGCTTTAATTTTGTCCAGTCCCTGTACTTGACCAATACTTGAGGATTTTTTTTTGTTAAGCCACACAGTGCCAAATGAACCATTAGGCAAAAAAAAAAATCTAGGCATGAACCAGTGAGAAACAAGTGCAGTCGATCAGGTCAGTGATTAGTATACTGGTGATGCTGAGTGGTTGATAGACGAGGCAGCTTACAGTAGGTTGTTACATAAACAATTTTTTTATTCTCTTCTGGCACTTTGCAGCCTGTCAGTACAAATTTTATCATTTCTTTAATTTAATATGTATATATAATTTAATTTAATATTAATAAATAAGGGGTGGCTGAAGACTTTTGTCAATACAATAAATGAAAATAGGGATTTTTTTTTTTTTTTTAATACTTACAGGATGTCCTTCTCGTCCATCTTGTCCAGGAAGGCCAGGAGCACCTGTCTCTCCCTTAAACAATACAAAGACATATGTTTTAAAATAGAACCATCATGAAGCAAAATATTCAATCAGTGTTACTGTATCATATGTATCATATATAGATATAACTCCGCTGGACACTGACCCTCCAGGAGCGAATTTGAACACTCCTGCTTTACACAGTACATACAGACTATAAACATGGAGTTACAGTCCCCTCTGAAAGTATTGGAACAGCAAGGCCAATTCATTTGTTTTTGCAGTACTCTACATATATTTGTAATATTTGCATTAAGACATGTTAAACTTTGAACTGTTTATTTAAATGCATCCATTTTTCAGGTAAGCAAAAATATTGTTTTGACTTTGCAGACCGAATTTGCTGTTAAAAATGATTAACCAGCATGAAGCTGTCTGGGAGAAAAGAAGTCATTGAAAAAAGAAAGAAACCACTTGATACTGTATATTAACAACCTGTTATCCACCATCTGCCAATGAAAACAGCAGAAGATGACAAACATTGTGAGAGCTTTAAAACCCCAATGCAATAAATTGTGAAATCAACCAACAACATCCACACAACAAAAATGTTTAGAGGCTATATCCCAAAATTCCAACCACTCATCACCAGTCTAATATCAAATATCTAATATCTAATATCTTCATATGTCTGTCTGAAAATACACCAGTCTACATCTATTCACACCTAAAAAAGTAGATGATGTCTGGAGATGATCATGCCAACTGCAAACACCTTTTTTCCTGGGTCACCTTTCAGTTCAGTACTTTGTTCTTTATGGAGATGTGCCTGCTCTGTGGTGTAGTATTTTAACTCATTCCTCTCCTTCAGGCATCATGTATTTTATAACGCCTGGATATCCTTAAACAGTTATAGCCAAGGATATCCAAGCAATAAAAACACAAATGTACGAGGGGATGCCAAGGGGCAGGCTCTTAAGATTTGCTACTGTCACAGTAGCATCCTTCATATTGAATGCAGTTGCTTCCATTATTGTATACACAATCATTTGGAGGAGGAACTGCTTAGACAGTGCCCTCCAATGGACCTGATAAATGCAGCTTCCTGTCCTGCTCAGATTCAAGGAGTACAGAAGTTCTGAAGCACAAATGCAAGGGAGTTTAGTTTAGGGACATTCATTTTTGCTAAGGCTTAACCAAGGCAAAGAAATTCTGGTTATTCCTAAGATGATTCCCAGGTGTTTAGGCTTGACCTAAGTCTAAATTTGGTTCTATTGAAAGTCATGTTCATTGAGTTTGTCCAGTAGCTCGAAATTAGAGATGAAGCATGTGCAGTAGATGCTGCCAATTGGATGCTGGGTCCATGTCTGGCCTACCAACATTGGTCATGTACTGTACATATACCCCCTTTTTTAATTCTGTGTTTTTGTGTAAAAACATAATAATAATCTGATCATAGTGGGTCTTAGTATTAGGCAAATACCACTTTTTTCCACCATGCCATTATTTAACAAAAATGAAGCCAAAAAGAAATGTGGGCAATACTAAGTAACCCCATGAATCAGTAGCTGAGGGATCCACCTTTAGCAGGAATTACTTGAGGGAATCGTTTGCTTTATTACTTTGTCAGTCACTAGTTTCAGTTTTTTGAGTTTTTTTGGCATTCGTTTAGGCACCAATCTCTTCAGGTCTTGCCTGACCTGGGTTGAGGACTTTGGCTAGGCCATTCCAAAACCTTGATTCTTTTTTTTCAGCCTTTCTGATGTAGATTTAGCTGTTTTACAGATGGCTTCTTATTTACCACTAGAATCCCTGCTATACACAGGAGTTCATGGTCGACTCAATGACTGCAAGGTGCCCAGGTCATGTGGTTGCAAATAAGCCCAAATCATCACAGTGGCTATGAGATGTTTCAGCAAAAAATTTATTTGGTTCTCCCCAAACATGCCACTGGGCATTAAGGTTAAACTAATTTACTTTGGTCTCATCTGTCCACAGGACATTTCTCCAGAAGCCTTGAGCTTTGTTCGGATGCAGTTTTGTAAAGGTCTTTTTAGACAGAAGATGTTACTCCTGGCAGCCCTTCCAAATAAACCATACCTGTTCAGTCTTTTTCCAATTGTGCTGTCATAGGCTTAACATTTAACATGCTTAGTAAGGCCTATACTGTAGGGTCTGAGGTGTAGCACATAGGGTTTGTTGCATTTCTCTGAGCATTGCACAGTTTGATTACTCCTGACGAATAAAGGCTGAACTTAAAAAAACATAAAAATTAACTTTAAATTGTATGGAAATGGTTTTATAACCTTTTTCTGATTTATGTGCAGAAATAATTGCTTCATTAAGACAACTGCCTATGTCTTACCCTCTTGGCATTTTGTTAACACACACCTGAATGCTCCAGACCTGCAAACTGCCAAATCTGCTTTTAATAGAGGTCTTAACACTTGCTGATCACTTAATCAAGGGCTGATGTTTAGCAGCATCTGGCTGCAACTTACCCTCTTAAATCTTTAGGAAGCAGTAAAGAGGTACTTACTGTAGTATTGGCCACATGTTTGTCTTATTTTGGCTTCATTTTTGTTAAATAAATAATTGCACTGTGAAAAAAAAAGTTATATATTGTTTGTCTGAGGTTGTATTTGCCCAATATTAAGACCCACTATGATCAGATTGTTTAGTTTTTTTTTAACACAAAAATATATAGAATTAAAATAAGAGGGGATTAACTTTTGACTGTACTCCCAGAGAAATTACTTGAAATGCACTTTAAGATGACACGTTGACCCTAGTGGGGTTTAAGGTGCTGAGTACAAGGTTATTGAGATGTATGGAAACTGCTACTTGTAGTTGTAAAATTTCCTATTTGCCTCAAAATCATCTACATTTTTTAATTATAAATTACTTATTTAGTGCAAGATTGTTCTTGGCCAGTCCCCCAAAAACTTGTATTAGGTAGATCAGGTTATATTCGACTTACTAAGTCAGTTTATGTCAAATAATAAGAAAATATCAACTTCATCAAAGAAAACAAATGCTTAAAGATCCACAATTTTGAGTCACCATTATCTAGTACCATTATCATCTACAGCAACTTTGAGTTATCTAATTTATTGAGTGCGATAGGGTGCGTTATATTCATGATGCTGTCGACATAATCTGTCATGTCCAAAACTCACCCTATCGACATTTTAAGGTGGCTAATTCAGTCATGATGGGCCTTTTAATACAAGGGGTGGGTACAACAGATCACCTGTAAAGGAATGACATCATTTTCCTTGAAACTCACTCCCATACCCGGCTGAGATGAGATCCTGCATAAGGTGGTGAGCAACCAGAACGCCTGCCGCCGCCTGATATGGCAGTAAGCACATGCATCAGGCTACCTCTAAGAGTTTCTGTCATTACTCATTTGATTTGCCTTGGGATGGTTATTATATTGATCCTCATCAAAAAAAAAACAACAACAAAAACTCTGAGGACAGTGAAGAATTTCTGACTTTTTTAACTACAAACACATGCTAGACAGGCATCAACAAGCTTAACATCAGCTAGTTTAAAGACATGCAACTGCATGCTCAAAAAGCTGGCAACAAGTTCAAAGAAAATATTTTATTGTGATGTCAAATGGGATTGTTGTCATTCTAGCCAGAATTAATAGTTTGGTATTAATGCAAACATTGGGTGAAATCATGGCTAGATATATAATCTGGCATCCTTTCATTTTCCAGGTGGTCTAACGTGCTTTGGGGCAGATTTATTGGCAAGGACAGGCCCATCATCAAGGGACAGTGGCCTGCTGATTTTCCTTCTATATGGACCATCAAATGATGGTGCCACCCCTCCCCTCTTCTTCTCCAGCTCTTGTGTCAAAAAAAAGGACAGATATAAGTGTAAAGGTGATGTGTAAAAGATGCGTAAGAAAAAGCTAAAATGATTTGCACCGTAATGATGATGGTTAATTAATCTATTACTCAGTCAACCGGTGTAACAGAAGCTACAGTGAAACCTTGGATTGCGAGTACCTTGGTCTGCAAGTGTTTTGCAAGACGAGCTAAATTTTTTAATAAATTAGCTTCATTAACGAGGTCTTGATATACAAGTAGTGTGCATGCACTTTGTCTGTCGAGTGTCATGTGATCACAACTGAATCAATGATTCTTCTCAAATGCTCAGTCTCATGTCTCATGTTACCAAACTGTTTCCAAACTGTTATGGAAAGGCCTAGAAACACAAAGCATGATGTCTAATTCAGAATGAAACCGTAAGCCATGAATTAACAGCACACAGTTATATTAGATACACCCGTATAATGCATTAAGATTCATGAAACTGGCCTTGCCAAAGAACCCTTCATTGTTCCCTCATTGCTCCCTCAATGTAGAAGTAATTAATATTGAAATATGCTTAAGCATTTCTTCATAAACTATTGCTCAGTGCATACCTTTTGCCCAGGCCCTCCCGGAATTCCGTCTTTTCCATCTCTTCCATGTAGCCCCTGTTTAAAAAAAAAAAAAAAAAGCTTAGTGCTTGTTTACTAACTACTATCACAATAATAAACATGGGGAAAACTGCGCACATACAGGTTGTCCTGGATATCCGGTTGGACCTGTAGGTCCACTGCTTCCCTTTTCACCCTGTAATAAAGATGATGTTAAACTTGACATATTTCGTGGACAAATGCATATGGTCATGGTGAAGCATAAAGCAGAAGAGTCCAAACAAACTCTCTACATATTTTTTTTTATTTGTACCTGTTCCCCATCTTTTCCTGGGATCCCTTGCCCACCTTGAGAGCCAGTTGCTCCCTTAGAAAATACAAAGAACAAGTTTATTGAAAAAAAGAAGATAATGAGATTAGTAATGGCAGTACAATATTGTGAATAGTGAAATTAATGGAAGCGGTTGTATGTATTTTATAACACTAACACTGGGGTGATTTATTCGTGACACCGGACTTTGTTTGAAGAAGTAGAGACAACATGATTAGTGATAATCACGTACACTTCTCCTTGCCATGTGTCTATTCTACACTCACTAGCCACTTCATTCGGTATAGCTTGCTAGTACTGGGTTCCAATATTGCCTTCAGAACTGCTTTATTCTTTATGGCATAGATTTAACAAGGTGCTTAAAACATTCCTTAGAGATTTTGGTTCTCATGACATGATAGCATCACATAGTTGCTGCAGATTTGTCGGCTGCACATCCATGAGGCAAATCTCCCATTTCACCACATCCCAAAGGTGCTCTCTTGGCTTGAGATCTGGTCATTTGAGTACAGTGAACTTATTGTCACATTCAAGAGACCAGACTATTTTAGCTTTATGACATGGCGCATTATCCTGTGGTTATAGTGTAAAGAGATGGACATGGTCAGCAACAATACTCAGGTAGGCTGTGTCATTTAAATTATGCTTAATGGCTACTAAGGGTCCAAAAATGTGTGAAGAAAGTATCACTCACACCATTACCTTAGCATTACCAGCCTGAACTGTTGGTGCAAGGAAGGAAGGTAGGAAGAAGCTTTTATGGCGGGAAGCTTTTATGGTGTTAGTCAAATTCTGACTCACCCATTTGAATGTCACAGAAAAAATCAGTGCAGGCAATGTTTATCTTCTGTTATCCAATTTTGGTGAGCCAAAATTTCCTGTTCTTGGCTGACTGAAGTGGCACCTGGTGTGTTGTTCTGCTGCTGTAGCCCAGCTACAAAGTTTGATGTGTTACATGTTCAGAGATCCTCTTAGTATCTCAGTTATAAACCAGTTTTATTTGGGTTACCTTTGCCTTTCTACCAGCTCAGTCTAGCCATTTTCCTCTTATCTCTGGCATGAACATGGCATTTTCAGCCAGAGAACTGCTGATTACTGGATAGTTTCTCTTTTTTTTCCAAAACATTCTCTGTAAACCCTAGAGATGCTTGGTTTGAACTTCAGTAGATTGTCTTTACCAACCCTACATGCATTGAGTTGCTGCCACTTTATTGGCTGATTAGATGTTTGCAGTAAAAAACAAATGAGTTTTATCTAATGAAGTGGCCAAGAAGTGGATGTTTTGGATGAAAATGGGAATAAGTTACATCCCTGGCTATCTAGTTTCAAAGTAAAATTTTAGAGGCCTCACCTTCGCTGACATTAAACACACTAAGCTCATCATCATGAGGGAGTGTTTTTGTTGTCAAATAACATTCTGCCTCCAGAATCAATACCTTTAATGGACCTGTGTGCAAAAGACTTGCTTGTGTACTGGGAGCCAGAGGCTTAGAGGGTTTTCACAGGCTCTGGCATTTGTGCCATTTGAGAAAGCCAAATATACATGTTCCATTGTGTTAACAGGCACAGTTATATACTGCACCTTTTTCATTGCTGTCCTAGCGAGTTCCCTATTTAGACAGGGCAACATTCCTTCCTTGTTTACGCCCTTGTCTTATCCATGTTTGGTCTGCTCAGGGGGGCCAACTTTTACCCTGTTTTTTCAAACAGAGCCTTGGAAAGTCTGGTTATAAGTATAAGCAGCTACTCATACAGTATATATGTGTGTGTGTGTGTGTGTGTTTGTATGTATGTGTGTGTGTGTGTATATATAAATACCGCATAAATGTTTGGGATCACTTGAAAATTTCTATGTTGGGTGTAACACGTTACAAAGTAACACGTTAGAGTACTTGGATAACTTTTTTGATGTACCGAGTAAACTAACGCGTTAGGGCCGCCATTAAAGTACTTATTTATTTAGTTATTTGTTCAAAAATGTAATCCATTTTATTGGCTGATTAGATGTTTGCAGTAAAAAACAAATTAGTTTTATCTAATGAAGTGGGCAAGAAGTGGATGTTTTGGATGAAAACATTTATGTACAGACAATTTATGTAATCTGTGAGCCAGACAGCAGTCATTCCCAATCCGTTAGTCTGTGTGTGTGTGTGTGTGTGTGTGTGTGTGTGTGTGTGTGTGTGAGAAAGTCGTCCTACAAGCCCCGCCCCGATAACCCGCCTCCCTCTGTTATTCCTGCTGTTATACCACTATCTCTCCTATGCGGTTTGACTATGCGCGGAAAGATGGAAAATAATCACAGCGCCAAAACTTGCGGTGAATCATGATGGAACCGTACTTACGGCCACCACGCGAAACCGCGTAGGTGAGATAGGGGTATTAGTACAGTAGTTAACAGATTAAGGCCAAACTTCACTGAGTGATGATGGTAGAATAATTATAAAGGTCTTGACTTTAACAACATTCATGAGGAATCTCAAAGGAGTTTTCATTTTTTCACAATGGAAAAGTACTTTAACTAGTTACTTTTAGTAGAAAGTAACACTGTAATGTAACTGATTATTTTTTAATGACAGTAATTTTGTAATGTAATTAGTTTAAAAAGTAACGTCCCCCAACACTGCATATTCGTTGGCTGTTTTTTAAACTAAATACCTTCATATGGTAAGTTCAACTGAAATAAGTGTTGTGGATTTATAAATGTTGTTACAAATGGCTACACTACCTTTTCACCTGGTTGACCTGGAGGGCCAGGTAACCCTGGGATACCTCTTTCACCCTGCACAGAGGAAAGAAAATATATATATTTTTTAATTTAAAAAACATTTAATTCAAAAGTCTACACACCACTTATGTTGAAACAAAACAAAAAAACATGGCCCAACATACATTACTAAGTGTGCAAACCCCTTAATTAATACTTTGTTAAAGATTCTGATACAGCACTCCTTCACTTTTGAGTAGGGTTCTACAAATAGGACACATCATGTTTTGTCAATTTTTCACCATTCGTCTAAACCTTTTAAATTCATCAAATTTCTTCATCAAGTGTCTCCTCAGGTTTTTAAATAGAATTTGGTTTGGGCTCTAGCTGGGCAATTTCTGTGTATTTAGTTAAATGCTACATCACATTAAATGCCGAAAAAGTCAGACATGACTTATCTTAGTTTTAGTTTTTCATTACAAAAAGCCACAATTTTAACAGGGTACACTTTTTTTTTTGTTTACCTCCACTACAATGTGGAAATGTAGTTGTATAAAAATAAGTATTCACGCACTACTGTTTCTGATATAGTGCATATACACACTTAATTCTTAAAAATGTGAACAAAAAATTTATTCATTAGCATAAACAAATATGTTTGAAAGAAACAGTAAGGGGAAAAAATGTTCAAACACCATAAGCTACCAACATTAGACTCATGGAATTCCCTTTGGGATCAGTAAAGTACCTCTCTATCCATCTAAGACTCAGATATTTGTCACATGTACCTTATAGCCCCTTAAGCAGATTAGGGTTTGCTCAAGGGCTCAACATTTTGGGCTCAGTCTTTCTGACTGATTCCCAATTTGAGTCCTCCAAAAAATTGTAAATGGGATTTAAGTTAATAGATTGTCTAGGCCGGAGGTTGGCAACATTAAACACTTAAAGAGCCATTTGTACCTGTTTCCCACAAAAAAAAAGGAAACACTGGGAGCCACAAAACCTTTTTGACATCTAAAATGAAAATAACACTGCATATATCGTTTATTTTTATTTTTTTTACCTTTACGCTATGTATGAAAACTGGGTTAAAAGTTACTCTTTAAACTATACTCAATGTCTATTTGAGTCCTCCTCTTATTTATAAAATAAAAAGCAGAACTTTAATTATCCACCTGCAGCAAACCAAAAATGCTGTCTGCTTCTCTGTGCCGTCATCCTTTTATCACGTGCACTGGAGGTCAGGTGTCAATCTGAATACAACCGGGGATCGAAAAGCTCAATAAAAAAAGCTCACCGACAACATGTCGGTGGTTGTCACACATCGGCAGTTGTGACGCATATTTTGAGCGACAAAAAATTCAACACGTTTTATTTTACAATTACAAGATCAACATCATCTTCAAATATAGAATTACATTTAAAAAACTAGCGAACTAAAATAAAGTACATTTAAATTAAATATTCATTATTTATTTTTTAAAGCCATGTGTAATGCCACAGTACCAGTTGCAAAGAAACAGTTCAATATCGTATTGCTTCTTTGTATTTCACTAAAGGTTTGGTGTTCTTGGGATCATAGAGATATGATAAAGAGATTTATTTAGGTCTTTTTGTGAATTTTTAACCTGTCCTTGGTCCAGTTTACTGTCCTGACTCAAAGCCTGTCGGTGGCGGGTCTGACAAGAGGTAACAATGAGACAGCTTATAGGTAATCAAGCACCTACAGTAGTACCATGGAGCACAAGCTGGCAATTACACTTGTGCTCCCATTCATATCAATAGAGCTGCACCTAGCTTTAAGTTCCTTGGATCACTTCACATGGAGTCTGAACTCTTCTTTCCTGATTAGAAAAGCACAACAGCATCTGTACTTTCTGAGAAGACTTAAAAAGTCTCACCTGTGCGCCAGGATACTGGAGAACTTTTAATGGTGTGTCAGAGCATTCTCACAAACTGCATCTCAGTGTGGTACAGCATCTGCTCTGCTTAGGACCGTAAAGCCCTTAGAGGTTGGTGAAAACCGCCCAACGAATCATTGGCACCCAGCTACCCACCTTGGATGACATTGTTTGCACAGGGTGAGGGGCATTATCAAAGATTACTTTCACCCCACTAATGTACTATTCGCTCTTCTTCCATCGTGCAGGTGCTACAGGTGCCTTAGAGTCCGTACAAACAGACTGAAAAATAGCTTTTCTTCTGTGGCTGTTACTGCACTGAGCAGCTGATCATGGAGTGTTAACTAATACACCACTGCACTGTCACTTTCTGTTTATATTGCACTGCTTCGTCCACTGTGCATCTTTGCACCATCCATAACTTAGGCTTATCTTTGCACTATTGTATATCCACAATGCTAACTGCATTTAATTGGCTCTGTACATGTACCTTGCCCAGTGACAATAAACTTGAATCTAATCTAATCTAATCTGTTTGTTTTGTCAGTCCTGAATACAGTATATGTTTTTCATTTCTTTCTTAGCAGGTGAGTTTTGTGTGGATTGTAGAAATGGAGAACGTGGCCGTGCAGTTCATTGCTTATTATTCCGTATAATCATTGTCTCTGTTGCTTCTAGGTTATGCTGCTACTTACAGTATTTCTTTCTTACCGTTCTTATGATTATACTAAGAGCGCATTAAGAACATGGTGCACTGTCAGAATGATTAGTTGTGCCTAATACTGGCTAATATTAAACTAATTGTACTGATGGGGGTGTTTAAGGTCTTTGTTTTGGCTCTGTAGGTTTCCTATTGAATGTTGCTTTTAATAATGTTGTTTCTGAGAACAATATGATGTGCCGGTCACCATTGATACGACTGCTACGTGTTGCATGAAATCATCTCAACCAATGGCAATGTCTTTTATAATGAAACCAGGTGCAAATTGTACAAGAACCTTTTTTTCAGCATTTATATTTAGTTCTTAAGCTATTTTTCTGTAATGTTTACACATTTTTTATTCAGTATTTCAATTACTTTTGTAATTCTGAATACATACATTTCTGTTACAAAATAAAAAAACTGTCTGAATACTTTCCCCTTACTGTGCATTATATTGAAATCTAAAATAAATATCCTCTTACAGGTTCCCCAAGACTTCCTTTATCACCCTTGTATCCATCTGCTCCACGAAGCCCCTTATAGAAACAAAATGTGTTAGATCTAAATACACTGTAGGTTAATTTACAGAATTGGTTTACAGTATTAGTGTTTCCATTCTTACCATCATGCCAGGAGGACCTTGAAGGCCAGCGCTTCCTCTTGGCCCGGGTAGACCCTTAAATAAATTAAGAGATCCATTTATCAGATTATCAATATAGAACATCTGTAATATATGATCAGAGGTATCCAGAGTTTGGATGTCATTTAAGATACACTTCTTATTGCTTATGTGCTAAACTGAATGCACTGCCCTGTGGTCTTGATAATTTTGGTATTGTTTATTTGTGGTACACCAGGTATGGAAGCCTTTTCAAAGGAGGACACTAACTGCCTTACTGTGTGTAATGGCTGAATTTGGCAATAATAACTGTCATAGTTCTGGCAGTGTTGGTACATTAAATCCAGCATGGAACAGGAAAGAACCTACAGTATTACTCTAAAATAATTTAAACAGTGCAAACCCAATAAAGATGATGCATAAATACAGATAAATACGGTCTGGATAACTGTGATAGCAATTAAAGCTATATTGCTGTTATTAATCACAGCATTACTCTTTCAGCCCTTGGTCAGTCTGATCAGCATGTTGGTTCAACAACGGAGTTCATTTGATCCATTGGATCCATTAAAAAGCTACATTGCTATTTTATCTTGAAAGATCTTAGGCTCATCTTTGGAGAGGCAATAGTCGGACAAGATCTATACCAGTGCGGTCTAGTGTCTCGTAAAGTGTTTGTCATGCCCTCCTTGTGGGCCATAGGGTACTGCAGGTTCACCTCAAGAGGTCATTTACTATAAATAAAATTGTCCTATATGGGAAAATCTTTGTCTTTGTGTGTCTGATATCAGGCTTATGTTTACAGTTTTGTCATTAAAGTTTTTTTTTAGATTTAAAACTGGCCCATGGCATTGTAACAATCTAACAAATTTTGGAATGGGTGGGATAGATGTTGGAGAGAAGAGCATCAACTAATGACCCTGTGGTAATGAGTTGGATTAGTTTTACCCTAACCAGGTGATGTGAAATATTGTTGAGAATTAATCAATATGAGATCAAAGGCTGTGCCTTTAGACTGGCAAACCGGGATGTCAGTCCATATAAAATAAATATACTAAGGGATATGTTCCAATTATAGGGGAATCATACTTTTCAGCCTTCCAGGAAAGTCTGTGCTAGGGTTTTGGAGTAAAGATGCAAGCAAGCGAGTTCTGCCAAGGCTCTTTAATCTTGTACAGCTGTACGAGGGGTCATGAAAATATGGAATTGCAGTCTAAATGTTTAAAGGACAAGAAGGACAAGGGTCTGTCATGTGCCAGCATTTGTTGAAGATTCAGCATGGGTACAGCATCTAAAGTCCCCTAAAAGAAATTTGGAATGACAAGGCCATTTTGGCTTTTCCTATACATTTTGCTTAAACATTCATGTTAGCGATTCAGTATATAGAGGAATTTTAGCTTTCATTTCCTGATATTTATACTTGCATGTTTTAAAACTTGGAACACTATACCATTTTGTTTAAACACATTACTTTTTCAAGTGATCAATATAGGAACATGTAGCTGATTAACAGGAAACACATGGGCAAAGATACAGTGGGTACAGAAAAGAATCACCCCCTTTAAAATAATCACATCAATAGGAAAAAAAAATAAAACCACTGATTTGGAAAAGGATTACCTCCTCATAAAAATTACTTGTAAACTCAATCAGGTGAAGAAAATGTCCTTCTCAATGGCACACAACTACACACTTTCTACATCCAGACTTTTCTTTGCAAAACTGCTCAAGTTGAGTTAAATTTGATGGTGACTGTTTGTGGACTGCAGTCTTCATTCAAGTCATTACACAGATTTTCAATGGGGTTTAAGTCTTAAGCTCAGACTAGGCCATGCAAGGTCATTCAGCTTTTTCTCCTTCAACCAGTGTGTAATCAGATTTGCTGTGTGCTTTGGGTCATTATGTTGGAAGGTAAACCATCTTCCCATTAACAACTTTCTGGCACAGGGCAGCAGATTTTCCTGTGCAAAGCTCAGACACTCTTGCAACTCCCATACAAAAAACATTTGTGGAGAATTTGTGATTGTTGTCACATACACACAATGACCACTCTTTGACATAAATTCCTGCAACTGCTTCAGAGTTGCTGTAGGCCGCTTGGTAGCCTCTCTGACCATTTTCTTTTTGGCTCTTTCATTCGGTTTGAAGCAACGTCATGATCTGTGCTGTGACATCTCTGTGCTTCTAGGCAGTAATAATGCCTTTTGAATATTTTTTTATCCATCTCGTGACTTTTGCCTGTGTACAACTTTATCCTTTTGACAGTATCTTTTTGACACCCATAGTTGATTGTTAGTTTCCGTTGCATTACCAGGTGCAGAAATGCTCCAGCTTTTCATGCTAAGATAATTAAGATGACCATAGCTGATAATGGTTCAAAGTCAGATTGTGTTCCATTGATAAGGTGATTGGCTTCACCTTATAAGTTTACAAGTCATTCTTAGGGAGTGGGGAATAGGGTGATCCTTTTCTAAATCAGTGATTCTGTTTATTATTTTTTATATAATTTCCTGACATGTTGGTGTCATATCATTCATTTGGATGTTAAAAGCTGAATAAAAAGAAATGTATGTCTTTATTTCAGGCTGCAAAGGAACAAGATGTGATTAATTTAAAGGGGTGTAATTCTATTCTATACCCACTGTATGTATATTTGCTTGGACAATATTAATTAATAGCTATAAATGCCCGATCTTGTTTGTTAAAATGTAGCGCTGGCAGTGGGAGAAAAGCAAACTATTTTTAGACTGAGAAATGAGTAAAAGAGCCATTGCAGACATACTGGGTCTAGTTAATTCAGAATGTCTTGAAAAATAAACTGGCTAGCCAAAGAAAACAACAGCATTTACTATAAATGTTGTAAGATCTGTTAGGAGGAACGAAAATCATCATCACTAACAATTTCCACAAGCGGAGATGAAGGTTTTACATTTCACTGTTTGAAGAACTGTTTGGAAGCAGACCTGTATAAGGCCGTAATTCTAGATGCAAACAACTTGGAAGGCCAGGATTTGCAAAGAAATACAGAGATGAACTGAAAACATTTTGGAACCAACATTAACCTACAACAAAATGATTGAAAGGCCAAAGCACTGTGAAAAAGAGGATCAGTTTATGATCCTAAACATGAGCTCACTGGTCAACCATGAAGCCTACTTTTCAAATAGGCTCACTAACCAGTAATATTGATATAACTCATCATTACAGCAGCAGACTCAGGCCTAAGTTTTATCCTATAGTAAGTTTTAAAAAAATATCTTCAATAAGACACTGTGAACGCATGTCTAAAAAGCAGGCAGCAAAATGACCTTAACCGTAAAAGATATCCTGGCCAATCAGAAGCCTGAAAAAAAAGTACTCACCTAGTATGTGACCCTCTGATCTCAAACACTGCAGATTCCTACTATGCATGCTCTTAAAAGCCGAAAGCTCTGTTTTTCCTGTCAAGACATCAAAATACCTTCACCCTGGAAGGAGTTTTCCAAAAAGTTTGCTTTCAGTGACCAAAAATGGAGTTTGCATTTGGCCAAAAAGCCAAAACATGTAAAAATCCCCTGCTTTTAAAAATACCTGTCCGTGTGGTATGAATGAAATAGTTTCACCATACCAGTGAACCTGCACCTTTCCTCAATCACTTCTTCACCCCTTTTAATGCTACCTCTAAATGATAGAGCACTTTTGTACACTTAAATTGGTGTTGTGTTTGTCCTCAGTGCTCCGCTGGTATGCCCCTCCCTGAATCTTGGCTTTTTCCAAAGCTTACACTGCCTGTTAACTGACAAGAGCTAGAAGATATAGTTCTCCCTCTCTATCAAAGACACAGATGACTATGACTGACTTCAAGAAGAGACCTTGGCACACGACTACAAGTTCCATCAGTCGTCCTATATGGCCAACATCACACAAGTAGATGCTCAGTCACGCATCAGACCAGCTTTCAGCAGGGGAAGTAACCAAACAGGTGTTGCTAAACTGGTTTCTGCACTTCCTCCCTGACGGAGAAAGAGAAAGCCATTAGCATTCAAGCCCCTGACACAACACAAGTGACAGAAGAAGCTCTGGAGACCCCCAGAGACAAGCCTATGACCACTGATCCTTATGTGCATCCCTCGGCCTTGGCAAGAGGGCTCAGTTCCACTTAGGAAGGCCATCTCAAAGAGTTTTGCTCGAGAGCCAGTGTTTGCCTTTTTTAAGAGAGATAATTCAAGTGCTTTGTACCTAACTTTTGCTAAAAAAAATAAATAAATAAGGGCCAATCTGAAAGTCTGCGGTGGACCGAAACAAAGTTGTTTCTTCCAGCAGCTGAAGAAACAACTCAGACTTTGACCACCCTTTCCTGGTTCACACCAATGCCTATGAGACAGGGCTGCATGCAGTGCTGACAAAAAAGTTTGAATTTGAGCAGGAAACTTACTCCAGCCCAGAACACCTCTATGCAACAGTGGAGCAAGAAGCCCATTACGTAGGCCATGAAGGAGCTGAAATACTACGTGTCTGTTTGCTGCTTGCATTTTGTAACTGACCATGCTTCTTTACAGTGGATGGGCTAAAGACACTAATCCTTGCATAACATGCTGGTTTCTCTCCATGAACGGTCTGCTTGTTCGAGGTGCAGCGCCGGGCCAGAGCCTAGCTTGGAAAGAAAGCACTTTGCCCCTTCAGCCCCTCTCATGTTTTGGACAGCCAGAGAGCATGCACACAGGCTACGAAACGTGGTACATCTGGTAGTACGTAACAACTTACCCTCATCGACTCGCATCCTGGATATAAAAGGAATTTGATTTGACCATTGGATGAGTGGTGTGCTACGTATGTGCACCTTTCACTCTTTTTTTTCTTTCCCCAACTCCTTAAATAAAACTTTTTTCCTCCTTTGTTGGCATCTGTGTTCTGCCTGCCCACTTAGTTATACTGCAAGTTTCATTTAATTTCAGACCATCTATACCAATGCTTTTACTTGTCTAGAAATTGGGTCATCTCTCACTAAAGCTGTTATGTACCAAGTTTAACAGGTCTGGGTGCACATATCTGGAAATGAACTTCTGGTCTGTTGTCTTTTTTATATATATATATTTTTTTTTTTGCATCTAAAACCTAATTGTCTTCATCTTGGAAAAACAACAAAAAAAAAACAGCTGAGATGAAAATAAAGGCTATGGTTTTCAACGAGATTTGCATAGGATCTTCTGTTTTCATGTACTGTACTTCTCTGCTAAATTTACCCTCCCTGACACAGTATATAACAAAAGTACAATATTAATAGCTGAGTATAATATAATATTAGGCCTAACTAGCAAAATTGTAATTAATAAAATAAATTACTGAACATAAAATGACTCACTGAAATCAGCTGAAAAATGTAACATTATCATACTTCTTATCCAGAGGAAACACAGCTCTGAGTTTACAGACAAGTTGATCAGTGTGGCAGTGATGGTGGTGGTGTCATTAAGCATGGCCTCTGGCTCATAATCTAAAGCAGAAGAGGACTCAGAGCTCCAGAGAACCCACAGAGTGAACAGAAAGGGGACCAAGGCCACATCAGAGCTAAAGTGGATCAGAAAGAGACCAGAGTCCTCTTTCAAATGAACTCACAGTGTGAATTAAGAAAGAACTGAGTCTCTTTTCTGTTGCTCTACTTTTTGGTCCATTTTAAGAGGACTGAGTTTAGTTTGTTTAAAAGGGACAGTGTGTGAAAATGTGCTCTTATTATTTTTGTAAACCTTTTCTGCTTATATGGAATAAATTTGTTGGTGACTTTAATTACATACATTCATAAATAAAGCTTTCATAAAATATGACATGACCTACATGTAACTTATTTGATTAATTAATCAAATAAGTTACATTTAGGTCATGTCATATTTTAGAAATAAAAACTTAGCAGTAACTACAAAAGAAAAATTTTAATTTTTGGGGGTGTGTTGTGCTTTTAACTGCTTATGTAAAGGTTAAGCGAAATAATTTAATGTTTCTAGCTCTGCATGCTCCCTGCTGATTTGAGGTTTGTATTAAACTGTGTAGTACTCACAGGCTTACCATCAGCACCAGCAAGACCAGGTCTCCCAGGATCCCCAGCTCTTCCTGGCTCTCCCTAAAATGATTCAAACATGCAGATAATATAACACTTATATTTTATAGAAGAACTAACATCCTCTATAAATTGAAGGTTAAATACTTAATGGATAATTGGACATTCCTAGCTTAAGGAAGTGATTATTATTTAGTAATACAAGCTCTGCTCACTTTAAGCAGATAGTTAAGATTTCAAACTAACAGTAAATTCTCTTATTTTACTCACTGTAATGAGTATGACTCTTTATTTCTGGTCTTCTACTGTATGTGGCAGCTTTATGCCCTAGTAAGATTTTACACATTTTGCCAGTCTGATTAACCTTTATTGTGATCACTTGCAGCACATAGTTTCAAGTCAAGACATGACATTATACTGTAAACTTCAAACATTCATTATAGAGGGTTCAGGTAAATGTACAGTACTGTAGTGCAGTGTTAAACTGAATTCCTAAATCCTGTAGAAAACTACAGTTAAATGTCTCATTTTAGTCATATTTGCACATAAAGCTTAATTTACTCCAGCAGAATAGAAAAATGGCTAAACGTTTCAACCTTTTGGCCTGGAGTTCCAGGTGCTCCAGGTGGACAGATGCATGGCTCTGGGGTAGGATCAATATCATCAGCAAATCCGTTGGCACACTAAAAGAAGCCCCAGAGAAGGCTCATATTAGTTCAAATTTCTCAACTCAAATGAAAGTTCTGGGGTTTCCATCAGCTACAGTTTTGAATAAAACATTGTTTCTGGTGCAAAGTACATGCAGCATAATGCAAAACAGCAGTCAGTGCCCCGAGAGAATAAAACGTCAAAATTTTCAACTGTGTAAACGCCAAATTCTGGGGTAGTATGAAATGAACATAGAGTAACATTTAGTATGTAATCATATCCATACAAATACAATTGCATGCATGTTTTTTTTTTATTATTTTGCTTTTGTGCTCTTGCAAAAAAAGGTACAGAAAATCTTACCCCTGCAGCTGAAATGAGCTTAGCAGTTACGTTTGAAAGTAAGAAAAGCCACTGGCCAAAATACATACCTCTCCATCCTACAAATGAAAAGAATGGTATGATGATATCAGACAACATGAACCAAATTGATTTAGTTTTGAGTGAAATGTGTGAGGTGTGAATAAGGCACATTTTAAGTTATGAGGATGCGTTATGAGATTATCAGAACACATCTCAAATACCAAGTCACTCATAATTGATATCACAGTATGCTTTATTCTGGAAAAATAATGTGACATTAATAGTTGGAATATAATAGCTTGTGCCAAAATATTAATATCCAAGAATTTGGTACTCACAACTCCAGGTATTTCACAAGCAGTTTCCCTGTTATTCTGCTCGGGGTCACAATAGATTCGTAGTTTCTGAATTTCAAACTGTTCAAGCATAAATTATGATAAATTATTTTTAAAGTTTCTTGTAATATTAATTAATTTTTAAACCATCATCTTACCAGGTTCTAATATATTTTTTTTATAATAAGTACATAACTCTTTCTACATACTGTAACACTGATTAAAATTAAGTATATGGTACACTTACAGGAACAGTTGTTTCTTTTCTGACATATTTCCCAACTTGGGTCTTTCCATTGATAAAAATGCCAGCAGGAGGTTCCAGGGGCAAGCTTTCAATTTCCAAGTCATCAACATAAAGCGTTACATCTTCCTCTGTTACCAGAAGACGAAGCTGATGCCACCTTTCGTCAAAAAGCCTCTGAGGAAGGAAAAATAATGACATGCATAAGGAATTAGAAGTAAAAATGTGTAGTTTCACAGATTCTAAAGTAAAGAAAAAATAGGTTCCATATGCAAAATATGTATATTCACTAGGTCTCTGGCTTGATGCGCTCTAGGACTTCTTTGTTGTTGATTCTCGCTGTCCTTGGGATGCATAACCATCTCCTCTAGCACAACAACTCGAAGGTATCAATCTTCCTTATGTCTGTCTGTTTTGATTGTCCAAGTATCGCTGCAGCCTCTATTTTCGGAGGTTATCACCTTTGTCTTCTTGATGTTAAAGCGCAACCACATCCTTGCACTTTCATATGAGTTTGTTGATGTTGCTGCTTCAAGTTTTCACTCCACTTTTTTCAGTATCTTCTGGTAGTGATTTTCTTATGACTGCTTCTGCATATAGGTTGAAGAGTAGTAGTAGTAGAATGCAGCCTTGTCTTGTCCCTTTCCCAATCTTGAGCCACTCCGTATCACCATATGCAGTTCTCACTGTGGCTTCTTGGTTCACATAAAGCAATCTGCTGAGCTGGACAAAATGGAATTTCTAGGAAGCAGGTCCATAGCTTTTCATGTTTAATATAGTCATATGTCATATGTGTAGTCAATGAAACACATGTAAAGGTCTTTGATATTCTCGTGCCTTCTCTATGAGCCATCCAAGGTTGGATGCAAGGTGGCAAGGTGGCATCCAAGGTGCCTTCTCTATGAGCCATTTCCCTTCTGGAAACTGTAGGGATGAACAGGGCCCCCAGAGCGGGCAATCAATCTATTACATTCCAGAACTCCGCTCCCAGCTGACTGGCGACATCCTGATAACATTATTGCGCATCCGCGAACATAAGGAGCGTCTGTAAAACGAAGTCGCGGGAAGCTTAACCAGGCATGGAACAGGACGCTGAGACTAGATGCCACAAATTAAACCCAAATACAATAGTGTGAATCAGCGATCTTCTAAACAAAGTGGACAGTTTTACGGCTTCACCCCGAGTTGGGGAGGGGAACCAACGAGACACACTTTGACACTCTCATTAACCACAGGACAAGGGATGTCCCGTTTTTCGCCTTGTGGCTGAACGAACAAGGAGGTGTACGGCAAGAGACACTATTTTGGACAATCTTCAAAGCATGCCATTAGGGCAAAACTTATATACATACATTTGTTTAGCATGTTTTATTCCTGTGTTTATGTTCGATTATTCTGCGTAACTTAAAAGGTGTAATAAGTATTTATAAACACTTTTTATTAGAAAAAGGTATGAATAAGTGTGCAAGATTTGGGATGTGTGATATCAATAGAAAGCTTGTTTTATTCAAAGAACATTTGTGTATGTAAATAATTAGTAGCATGAACAGAGCTCATGCAAAATTACTTTTTAAAAGGTATTAAAAAGCTCCAACCAAATGAGCCCCGCGTGACAGCCGAAAAGGCAGGCTAATGTATGCACAAAAGGGGGAACCACGTGAGGCGTGGCTAAGCCCTCAACCACATCCGATTGGATCAATCACCCGTGGGATGAACCGAAGGTAAAGGGTTAAAACCCCAGGGTCCAAGCACATCGTCACGTCATCTAAGGGCCGACCGTCGTCTAATGGCTGACCGTCGTCTAATGGCTGAAAGTCACTTACAGGTTGAAGCAAGCTCTTTCATCGCTCTTCCACCATCAACGTTCGTCCTGCATCTGACCGGCAAGCGAACTGCTCATCCGATCTCCGAGACCTTCAAGAAACTTCGTGCCAGAACGCCAAAAGTTCTGCAACGAAGAATTCATAGAAGAAGTGCCAGAGCTCCGCCGTCAGTAACCAAGAAACCAACGCAGCACTGAAGGGCTTCGAGAGATGCCATCCCAGCATCAGAGCACCAGCCAATCAGCAACGCCGTGATTCCCTACCACTAAAGGTGAATCACCAAGGAAGACCGTAACGCAAGTAAACAAACAAAGCTGCATACCTTGCTGAAATTGGTGCTCGCTACATAACTAAACCGTAAGATTAAACCAAAGGCTCTGCTCTTGTGACTTTCTCAGGTCTAATACTAAAAAACTCCATTTAACTTTCACCTTTGAACTGTTTGTGTGTGTGCGTGTGTAGTTAAGTAGCATAGTTTAATGTATTGTAGATTAGTCGAATAAATTCTTGTTTCTTTGTAAAGAACTGTTGTCTTGGTTGTGTATTTTAAAGTCTAAACATTTGCCCAGATCTTAAGTTACCTTGCTCATAATTTCTAAATACTAGATTTTGTTATCATGAAGTGTACATTATCATGAAGTGTACATTATAAGTTTTATTATAAGTTTATTTTGATAAAACTAACTTGAATCCTTAAAGATTAGATTCACCTCTGAACCAGAGCTGAAACCCTAAAAAACCCATCTGGCATTTATCTATCGGTGGTTGTACTCAGGCGTTGTTGAATGATCGTCAGGACGAGCGTCCTTTGTGTCACCTTTTTTCTGTATTGGGACGACCACCAGCCTTCTTTGCTCCTTTAGCCACATACATGTTCTCCAGATGTCGATTGTCGAATCAGGAATTTAGATCCTGGTTAGATGATGAATGGCATCTAACTCCACACTGATTAGTACAATGAAGTCGTCATTGTTCCTGCATGTGCATTCCAGTCTATTCTCCTTGGCTGCCAGGTTACATTATCACACGAACCGTTCTCATTATATTAAAAATGTCTGGACTTTTTCTGGACACACCTCGTAGGTATTACTATAGCTTCACAATATTAATTAATAGGGTTGAAAGGGAACACTTCAGTGCATCTTTCTATAATGCCCAACAAAATTGCAGAGTACTTATAGCAGACACAATGCAGACACAGGGCAATTCTCTAAAAAAGACCACTGTAAGCTATGTTATATTCTTGGGTTGTGCTTATGAATCCTTTTTAAGGCAATCTGTTCTATTAAGTTACTGTGTAAGGCTTTCCCCAAAGGGGGTTCCCGAAGTCATAATTCCCAAAGTCATACAACTAAATTTAGATTTGAAGCCCTCGGTATATCACTCAATATATAATAGTATTTTACTACTGTATGCATTCATAAGTCTTTAAATATGAATATAGAGTATCCTGCTGACATACTGTAGGAATAGGAAAAGTGCTGGAATATGAAAAAGTTAATTTCAATATTTTTGCAGAAAAATACAAAAAATTACTAAAGGTATACCTTTGCTGGTGATTTGCTGAAGACCACTGTCTGTATTCCACTTTGTGCAGTGCTTGTAGTAGTGAACATGACTGTTCTCTGCAAACCACTCAAAGTAACTGCCATTTGAGACTCTCCATCCCTAGTCTGTATTCTCCAGAGATCCCAGTCCTCTGTTAGGAGAGAACCCTTGTATTTAAGTGTGGCCACAAACACGTAAGAAGGTGGAAGCCCATCAGGAAACAGTGCCCTATGAAAATTAAAGACTTGTGACTGTTTGCAAGCAAAAACAAACCAATGAAAATTTACCATAAAAACAACAGAATTCTTTCCAGAGGGTACCTTGTATTCTCCGTTAAATCATCTTTGGGCGTCACTTGGTAGGCTTTCATTCCATAAAGTGATCCTTGTGTTTTTTTAGCGTTTTTGGCCAATTTCAGGTGAGACAGAATGTCAAATCCCTTCTCATCCCGAGAGTTAATTGGTATTTTATTTGGACATACAGTCTCTGAGGATATATTAGAGGGGGGAAACAAAAGGAAACAGTTGTGTTATTGCACCTTGTATGGCCATACATGAAAGTTCTTTTTCATACCTCCTTAATAACCCAATTCTCTTTCCTGTATTGCCAGAAAAAATGCAAAACATTTTAAAGAATTGTAGTCATTTTTTTTGGTCTTGTGCTAAAGTAAAGAATCTGTAAAGTAAATCAGCAAGCATCAGATCTTGGCATGGATCTCCGGACATCTTGCAAATATGCAAGCTGTCCAAGGTACAGCCTAGCCAGTGCAAAAAAAAGTCCACAAATGCTTCATGATTCAAATTTATTAATATAACAATGGTTTTGTGTTTTTTATTGCAACAAGTGTGGTGGAAAATGAGTAACTTCCAGATATTTTTTTCCATAATT
Organism: Clarias laeviceps; assembly: GCA_030014305.1. Lineage (NCBI taxonomy): Eukaryota > Metazoa > Chordata > Actinopteri > Siluriformes > Clariidae > Clarias > Clarias laeviceps. The sequence goes on from JAQMYJ010000039.1 coordinate 27,402,685, forward strand.
CTGACACCAAATCAGCCATCAATCTTTTATCTACTGTCATGAATTCACAGACTTGTGTAGACTTGACAGATGCAAATAAAGGATAGGGTATATTTAATAAGTACAGTGATCAAAACCAAAGGGCAAGAATCACAAAACTGAAGCAGATAAATGATCAGTAGTGTATTAACAGTGTTAAGTACAGCAGGAAAGTATGAAACCTACAGATTGCAGTAGAAACAAGAGACTGTCACAAATGTCTTGTTTCTTTTTAAACATTTATTCTAGAAGCAGAGGTTCACCCTTTGAGTCATCATGCTGAATTCTCCTCCAGGTGAAAGCTTTAGTCAGGCACTGCTTTGAATGCAAAAGAAAAGAGCCATGCCCCATATCACTATATCTTCAAGTCCACGCTTTGGTGACATTGTGGTGTGGTAATCCAGCATGCATTCTTCTGTCTGCTTTGATTGTTTCTTACTCATACTCAAACAGGTTTTTGGGTAAAAAGCCACAGCAGTCTGCTTTGATGACCTTTTAAATAAAAAGAAAAAAGAAGCTGCTTGCAGCATGGTGCATAGAAGGCAACCATTGACACCATTTTAAAGCTTAAAAATTAAATAGATATGATACAGTGCCTAAATCTAATTATTTATTTCACAATATTGAAAAATGCACCTATAATTCATAAACAGTATACAGTAGCATCTCTTACATATTACTGTTAAAGAAACTTTCTAGTACATTTACTGCATTTGTAAAAGCATTTATAAACTGAACCCCCCCAGACTATTGGTTAAGAGCTCCAAACTGAGCTCAAATGCATTCTGTCTGCTTTCATTATCTTGAGTTGTCTTTTATACAATGTTACCAGGAGAACAGTGAGCGACATGAGTGGTACATCAAAGCCATGTACCACTCATCAAGTGACATATCCTATCCCTGTGGTGAGGCATGATTGCAGCACCATTGTGCACTTTAGGTGGGGGTAGGATCTCACTAGCAAGAATAGGGCTACTGAATATAATTTACAAGAATGAGCATCCTTTATTTATTTGAACCATCTTAATACTGGTTATAAATGTCCTATACATAACTCTGATTTTGACGCTTTTTTTGTTGGTTCAATACATTGAATAAACACTACAATATTATAACCAAATCAAACTTTGAGTTTGACGAAAACCAAAAACCAGAAATACTGAGTTCACAGTTTATGAGCCATCTCCATCTTTTCTTCTCAGTCTGAGCTTTAAAATAGTATTTTCTTTTCTTTCTTTAATTTATAATTAAACTGCATTACTGTTAATGTAACTATTTACTTTGCTAGCTAGTTAAAGATAGACATTTTACTATGAAATGGATTTACAGTAGTCTGCAAATTAGCTAGGAACTCATGTCATACATACTTTTGACAAGTGTGTTCCCATTATAAAATCATCATCTTCATGTCTTTTTGGAAACAAGGAGGTGATTTATATACAGTAGGTGAGGTTTGTTCTGGTTTTAGGTTCATTTGATCTTAATTCTTTGTAAGTTAAAGGTGGAGAAGCACCCAGTCAAAGTGGAGAAGCACCCAGTCAAATTTTAATGATTTATTTGCAAGTCTTAAGGTTTCTGAGGCATATAGTAACCTAAACAAGTACTGTACCCTTTAAGCAGGACCCCAGACTAACCTTTTTCCACTGGTAGCACTGACGTTACTACTGAAAATGGGAAAAAAGGGGAATAAAAATCTGCCCCTAGTTTATGATTTGTGTTGCTGTCTATTGTGTGTGTGTTTCATGTGTAAAGTTTGCGGTTAAGGTGGCAAACTTTTTTTGTCCCTGGAAAATGTTGGGCCATGCTGAAAGCAGTGCATAGAGATGAAGTTTACATATACTTAGGACATCTATTTTATGTATGAACCAAGTAATTTTTCCAGCAGTTTACGGATAGATTATTTCACTTAATTTATTATATGACAACTACAATGGGTCAGAAGTTTGTATACATTCAGTTGATTATGTATTTAAATAGTTTGGAAAATTCCAGAAAATTATGTATTAGAAGCTTCCGTTAGTCTAACTGATGTCATTTGAGTTAATTGGAGGTGTGCTTCCATGGCTTCAAACTGAGTCTCTCTTTGTTTGACATCATGGGAAAATCAAAATAATTCAGGGTCAAGTCCTCATAAAAACAACTGTGGGCCTCCACAAATCTGGTTCATGCTTGCGGACAATTTCCAAATTCCTGAAGGTACCATGTTAATCTACACAAACAATACTACACAAGTATAAACACCATCGGACCATGCAGCTATCATACCTCTCAGAAATTAAAGAAACATATACTTTGCTACAAAAAGTACAAATCAATCTCAGAACAACAGCAAAAGGACCATTTGAAGACACTAGAGGAAATGGGTACGAAAGTATCTACACTACCGTTCAAAAGTTTGAGGTCACTTTCTAACTCCATGATCGTTCCTGATCTTTATTTCTTTCTACATTGTAAACGAATGCTGAAGGCGTCCAAAAAATGCATTAATCTCCTTTGAACAGTTAATTGTGAGATGTTTCTGCTACTTCTGCTC
>JAQMYJ010000039.1:27406000-27492213 GCA_030014305.1 Clarias laeviceps
ACTGCCTGCCAACTAACACACAGTATGAATACAGATCAATTCCTGCTCTCTGTTCCACCCAAATGAGGATGGGTTCCATGTTGAGTCTGGTTCCTCTCAAGGTTTCTTCCTATTACCATCTCAGGGAGTTTTCTTGCCACTGTCGCCCTCGGCTTGCTCACCAGGGACCATCTGACCATTTTGATTCATACACATTCAAATTCCATACAAACTTAAATAATCTTTTTGATTGTGTAAAGCTGCTTTGGGACAATGCCAATTGTTAGAAGCGCTATACAAATAAAATTTTATTGAAAAAATAGCATGTGCAAGCAGTGAGGCCTACAGTATAAACCTGACTCGGTTGCAACAGTTCTGTTAAGAATGGGCTAAAATTCCAGCAACTTTTTTTTGCTTTCAAAAAAAAAAAAAAAACATTTGCCCAACCTGAAACAATTGATAAAGCAATGCTACCAATTGATGTATGTAAACTTCTGACCACCTGGGAATGTGTTGAAGGAAATTAAAGCTAGAATAAATCTTTCAATGTACTATTATTTTTATATAAAGTAGTATCATAACTTACCAAAGACTGGGAGTGTTACTAGGATTAAATGTCAGGAATTGTGAAAAATGTTTTCAACTGTGCAATACATGGTGTTCCTTTTTTTGCAATGTGTCAGGCACGTGATGTAGCAATTTCTATTGGAAAAAGTAGGTCTTTGCCTTTTAAACACCTGCTGATTTGGGACTATAGGGGCAAAGGAGCAGCAGTTTGGTGGTTTGTTTAATGTAGCACACATTACAGATAAGTCGTGGCTTGTTTTAAGGGCTATGAAAACACTGTTCCTATGGTGATGATTTCATTTACTTACACTTCTCGAGTCAAGCCGCATTCAAAACCTCCATTCTAAGGAAAAGTTAAAGTGCAGGAAGAGGTCTTGCTTAACTAATAAGCAAAGCCAATCTGCCCAATCTGAATGTCCTTGAATCCCCCTCCCCATAATTTAATGACTCTGAACACCACACAAGACTATGACAAAATGTTTTCCTATATACAAATAAATCTATGTACTGTTTATTTTATAAGCAGGAAAATTCTTTGTGAAGTTAGCCCTATGGCAATCCAGTGCAATTTGATAATCCACCCACATACACCTAACAACCTGTAAGGATACAAATATAGAACTTTAGGTCAAACAGTAAATTGTTAAGCACATATATAATAAACAGCTCATATGTTATACATAAAATGATGTCATCTGTCACTTACGGTATGATTCATGCCATTGAAGAAATCAATAATTGGGTAAATAAATAAACAATATCACATAATTTAAAACCCTGCCTTTGTTTTCTTAGTTTTGATGAAAAACATTTCAAGGGAAATATTGAATCATAAGTATTTAATGTTAGTTTAAATTAGTTTCCAACACGAGATTAAAAATCTTTTATTTATTCATTGAAAATCTACAGTACATTGGACTATGGTTCAGAAGGTCCCGGATTCAAACCCCACGACCACCAAGTTGCCATTGTTGGGCCCTTGAGCAAGGCCCTTAACCCTCAACTACTCAGATGTACTGTAAAATGATCTGGATAAGGGCGTCTGCCAAATGCCTAAATGTAAATATACAGTAAGTATGCGCAAAAGCAGCAGGGATGAAGCTGTTACTGCTAAGAAGCACCAAGCAATAACGATGGAGACAAAAGAGAAAACACTAGAGAGAATTGAGCGAGGTGAAAAGCTGGCAGACATTGCTCATTCCTTTAACATGACGTTCAACCATTGGCATGATTCTAAAATATGTGGACAAGATAATGGTGTTATTCTTATACAGTTTATAGCGAATTGTTAGTATTCTAGTACCTAGAACATGTTTGCTGGACTTACAAACAAATTGGACTTATGAACGAGCTCTCAGAACTGAACTCATTCTCATGTAGGGACTTACTAGCTTTACTAGGTGAAAATGGAAAATTCCCAGAATGCCAGCTGTACTGGTAACATAATTCCCCAGAAGCTATTAGGTTAAAATAATGTTCCGTGAAGCAAGACTATATTGATATTCGATCTTGATAAGTAATATGCATTACATTAAGCATATCTCTCACTTTCTTTCTTTCTCTCTCTCTTACTCTCTCAGGAGTAACATACTGTATAACCTTTACTACTGATTGATAGTTTAATTTTGTTTCTAATAAGACTGAGACATCTAAACACCGTAAATGGACATCAGCATGCAGAACAACACTGGATTGGATCTGAGCAGCATAACACAGATCATGCATATAAACACAGGCCTCAATTAACACACTGCCAATGTGCCTGTGATGTTTCACATCATGTCAACAAAGTCTTGCAGTGGTGCCTTTGTCACGATCAGTATCAGATGTGCACCAACTATCAACATTTATGTTCTTTAAGTTTAATTTTAAAAGTTTACCTTCACACAGCTTCTGTCGAATAACTTCACGGATCTTGGAGATGGCTTTATAGTCTTCCACATAGAAAACATAGGTTGAGGACGGCTTGTTGGCAATTGTATTCAGCTCCGTCTCCTCTGTCTCTGACCCAACACCAATTGCAAAAAGTATTATCCCTTTTTTCCTTGCCGCCTCTGCAGCTTCCATCACTGCATCTTGTGACTTCCCATCTGTCATAACCACTGCGATTTTTGAAGCCCCGTTCGGACCACGCTCTGATAGTGCAAACAGTTTCTCGTTAGCAAACTTGATAGCTTTTCCAGTGTTGGTGTTGCCCCCCATATATTCTATGGCCTCCATGGCTTTGATTAGGTCGTTGGTTGAATAATGTTTTCCCAGGGGTATGTGTAAAACAGGTTCATCACTGTACTGGACCACCCCAACTTGGGTGAACTTCTGGCCAATGTTAAAGCTGATTGTAATGTTCATCAGCCACCGTTTTACTATTTCAAAATTTGTGTCATCCACACTCCATGAGCCATCAAGTATAAATACTAAGTCACTTGGAGCTGTTCTGCAACCTGCAAGGCAAAAGAAGCAGGCTTACTAAATGTATTTAGTTGGGAAATTATATATACAGTGCATCTAAAAAAAATTACAATATTGTGGAAATAATTTTTTCCCCTCTTAATTTAATTAAAATTCAATTCATGTTTACATATTTTATTCTGGATTAATTACACATCAAGTGAAATGTTTCAAGATTTTTTTTGTTTAGATTTTGATGGGTATGGCTCACAGCTCATGAAAAAAAAAATCAGTATCACAAAATATAAAAATTTCTAGTCTGACGGTTTTTATGTAAATTACATATTTAATTATAGTCATATAGTCAATTATAGTCATATAGTATTACTACATTGCAGCATTTTTTTTTTTTTGCAACATTTTTGTTCTAGTTCCATGCATGCAAACACAGTCATGGTGAAGACTGCTAATTTGACATTTGTCCAGAACATGATCAAGTACTGACTGTTCACAGAGTACTGTATGGCAGCATATTCACAGAAAAGTTATTGGGAAGGGAAAAGTATAGTAGGGAAAGGTGCACAAGCAAGAGGGATGACTGCAGCCTTGAGACGATTGTCGGGCAACACTGATTCAAGAACATGGGAGAGCTTCACAAGGAGAGCAGTGAGGCTGGAGTCGGTGCATCGAGAGCCACCACGCACAGATGTCTTCAGGAAATGCTGTCGCAGTCCTAGTCAAGCCACCCCAGGACCAGCCTGGACTAAGGAGGAAAATAACTGGACCGTTGCTTAATGGTCCAAAGTCCTCTTTAGAAGGTAAATTTTGCATTTCATTTGGAAATCAAGGCTCCAAAGTCTGGAGGAAGGGTGGGGAGGCACACAATCCTACAAGAGTTGCTTAGAGCCCTGAACAAGTATTGAGTTCATAAATTAACATACTTTTCAGATGTTGAACATTTCTGTATTGTAACTCCTTTCATGATTTTAGAAAATTCTAATACTTTGGATTTTTATTACTTGTAAACAGTAAAAAACAAAAAAGGCTTATACTGTATTATTTCCCTTGTCTTGTAATGAACCTAGAATAAAAACCTACAAAATAACCTTTTCCACAATATAACATTTTTTTTAGATGCAATGTATATATAAAAAAACATTACACTCAATCTTTTAATTAACATAAGTCCTAATAAAAAAAGCTGCGTTGACCATGATCATTAGATGATGTTATTTCAAACCGAAGTCTTCATGCAGTGATAATGGGAATGAGAGAAGCATCTTACTTAATCTCATGTCCTTGTCTTGGGCTGCGCAAAATAAGTGAAGAAACATGAAGTGCATACACCAAAAGACAAAATGCATGGATCTCATTTTGCAACCAATGATCCTGAAGCACGAAGCCTCAGTTTTGTACCTAAAGAGAGATGAAGATAAATGTGTCTTAGAGAACCTCAAGTTAGACAGTTGATTTTGTGGAATCTAAAGTGGTTTTAATGGCTTGTTGCATGAAGAGATGTTAATTCCTTTTGTTTGTTGTGTGCAAGATGACAGACAGTATTGTAGTGGCACCCAGAATGTATACAATATGTTCAGTATTGTAAGTCCTGCTGCATTTTTGGACCACAGGTCACATTTTGGCTATGCAGTATTACATTTTGAGAGGCTTTATATAACTAGGGTTCCTGTGGGAAACCACATACTTTATTATGGTTTCCAGAGGGGGAAAGATTTGCAGGCATTATGAAAAACAGTAAACAAGAAACATGAATGTAAGACAGTCTTTTTGATCTGGTGATCATTCGATTTATTTATTTTTTAATTATTTATTTTTTTTAACTCCTGCAGTTTTACAGTATGCGTAGCCTGTTGTGTTGTATCAGTGGGTTGTTCTAGGCTTAGACCTCAAGAAGCAAGTATGGCCTCTTGCTCCAGTTCTTTCCTAAATCCCTCTGTGTGTGTTGGGGGTGGGTGGGGGGGCGTGGAGGGGTAAATCTGGAACTCACCACCATTTATATGAGCCAGTTGCCATATCCCCTCCTACTTGCTCTTTCTCAAAACTGGATATTGCTACTTCTTTGCCAATCGCACACGGAATCCATTTACAGTGTCAGACAGTGAAATTCCAGTTCTGGTATAATGACCAAACACATGTATTCATGACAAAATGAAGACAACTATGTTCCAAAAAATATAACTTACATTACAGTACCTTCCTGTGTGCAGCTGGTATAGATGTTGCATTTAACTTTTTTTACCTGGTATAGATGTACATTTGTGCCAGACAGTTAGTTAGATGGCATTTTTAATTCATGACCTCTTTTTGAGGACCCTTTCATTGAACTCTGAAGGCTTTCACTACTACCGTATTACTACTGAAATTGTTGTAAATGTATTATCAACAACATGACTTGGAAAGCTTTGTGGAATTTGGTTGTGAGCTATGTTCCGCTTGCTTGCTGATTTATTTAGGACTGGAGCAAAACATGAGACTTTTGTTCAACAACTAATTCATCAAGATGAGATATAGCTACTGTACGTGTGTGAATTGCTCAGAAGCATTACAACAAAATACTGAGAAATTAGGTTTCCTTTTTTTTTTCAGTTAACAGTATAATGTCTAGGATGTCTGTAGATGAAATTCATTAATGAATATTGCAACGCATGTGGACAACAAGGAAGAGTCCAATCATTGTCAATTAGATATGCTGAGTTTAATTTGTGTTTCATAGTATATAAACTGTAAACCCCACATTAATGAACAGTGAGCCAGTCTGTCTATCCCACTATGTAAAGCTTCAGTCCCTCCATGTTGGGGATTCCCCCTTATGATTCCTGCCGTTCATCCTTATCTACACTGCCATTCTTTTCCTAAAGTTATGTGAAACACACAAAAAAAATCATTGTTTTTGTGTAGTGCAGTGCCTGCCAATTAATTCCATTCATTCTTCATATGCATGTAACTGCATATGTGTCACAAACATGGGAACCGATGATTAGTTATTGTCTTAAGTATGTTGCCACTGCAGAGACTGTCAGCCTATATGGTTGGATACTTAATTTTTGTTTCGATGCATATGAACTGTAAATGTGATTACGAGAGGATATGACCCATTGTTAAACATAGAACACAACCATGAAATGAAAAACAGATCTAGCAAGAAATTTGATTCAACAAACTGCAGAGAGAGAGAAAAAAAAAGCTTTTGTTACTTATTAGCTCAACAATGGCCACAGCCTCAGAAAAATAAGATATAAAACAGTCTGATTGGCCTTCTCAGTTACTTCTAACTGAGACTTTTATTTAAACTTTCCTCACCAAAAGTTTAAATAATACAAAGCCGAACAACTTCCAGCCCAATCAGCCATGCAAGTAAAATTAATGCTATCACAGTAGTAATTAAGACAAAAGGGAAAGGGTTTACCAAAAGTCAGCGTGTGCAGAGCTGGATTCTTGCTGAATGAAGTCCCTCTTACATCCTCATAGGTGTGCCATGGCCGTGGTTCCACAGTGTTCTAGCCTGCAGAAGCTTTGGAAAGCTGCAGAGTCACAGATGTTGCTCCAGTGAATGTGCCTGCCCTTTCCATCCACTTTCCAACTCTCTCTCTCTCTCTCTCTCTCTCTCTCTTTTTATCTGTCTCTCTCAGCTGTCCGAGCTCTCTCTCTCTCTCTCTCTCTCTCTCTCTCTTTTTTACTCTCCCCCTTTTTGTTTCTATCTCTGGCTCTTTGGCTCTTTTTCTCTCTTGCTCTGTGTGTCACTCTCTTTCAGTCTCTTTATGTCTGTCTCTATCAGTGTCCATTTATCTGTGTTTGTCTTTCTCTGACTGTCTTGCTCTGTAGCTTTGGTTGACAAGCACTCTATTATCAAGGTATTGAAACAGAGAATCAGACCATGTTAAAGCAAAAGATAAACACAAAACAACATGTACTTCAAGGCAAAAAAAAAAAAGGTGCACACTTTAATATTTTGTTGCACACACTTGAGCTTTGGTTACAGTGCACATTTGCCATGGCACTGTTTCAAGAAACCGAAGCAAAATCAAACTGAAGCATCATCATGTTAATTTCTGTTCAGACTTTCAGCATAATTAATTTTTGGTTGAGAAGTTTATTGATGATGGAAGAGTCTAACCACTCTGCAAAGTCTGTTCAGCACATCGCAAAGACTTTTAGTGTGGTTAAAAACAGGACTCTCTGGTGACCAATTCATGTGTGAAATTGATTCCGCATGGTCCCAAAAACCACTCTTTCACAATTTGAGCCTGATAAATCTTGGCATTGTCATCTTGAAATTTGAAAAAAAAAAAAATGTGCATAGATGTGATAACCTAGTCATTCAATACATGCAGGTGGTCAGCTGACTTCAGGAATTCAGGTAGATCTGCTCAACTGAAGCAACCCCAGATCATGATGCTGCCTGTATTGGCTTATACAGTGGCCACTATGCATGTTGGGTGCATCACTACAAGTGCTTCCCTTTTTATCCTGGAATAAGTTTTAATCTGGACTCATCAGTTAGTGTGAAAAAGAAGTGGTTTTCTTATAGCCACACAGCTGGTTAGTCCTAGTCCTGAGAGTTCTCATCACATTATGCATGTTGAGATGCTCAGGGTCAGCTACCGGGTCAGGGGTAGCTCAGTGGTTAAGACATTAGACTGTGGTTGGGTAGGTGCCAGGTTCAAATCCCATGAACATCAAGTTGTCCCTGTTGGGTGTTTGAGCAAGACCCTTAACCCTCAACTGTTCAGATGTATAATGAGATGAAAATGTCAGTCGCCCTGGATAATGTTGTCTGCCAAATGTAAATGCAATGCTCCTACATTCACTATTAAACTTTCTACTGTCTTTTTTTTTCTTTTCTTTTTAACGTTGCAACTTCACCAAGTGTTTAAGTGATCTCCATTCATGTTCATTTGTGTTTGTTTTTTTTCAAGGTTTTAATAATGTGTACAGTTTTTAACCTAATTGCAGTAATTCTTTTTTGCAGAATTGCATTCTCCTTATTTGTTTTCTTTGCTTGATCTGGGCCAATAATTTAACATGTCTGAAACACAATAATTCCATTTCAATGACCACAGAATACTTCCTGACATGCTTGTTTAAGAAATGAGAAGCTACACACTGAATTGTTGCCAGATGAAATATATTAATCACAGCAGAAATTATCCAATCAAAGGCTCTTTTGGATTTTGGCTTGCTTATTTATATACAAACGGTGGCTTTTTTTGGCCAGCCAGTGTATTTCCAGTCGTGGATTTGGAACAATAATGCCTGCAAAGTGTTTTTTTTAAATGAGGCATAAAATTAGAAACGTGACATGTATTTGGGAACTAACTCCAATATGTGAATAATTATTCTCTTTTTATTGTTCTTTTTAATTCACTTAATTTGTCATTTTCTTGTTTTTCTTGTCATTTTAATTATTTTTTTTCTATGTAGCTTTTGAACACTTAATGCTAATAATAATCTGTGCATTACATTCTGCTTCAACTGTAAATTTAAATATTTAACATGCTTCAAGTCCACTGCATTATTCTTAATTATTAGTAATCCTACTTGCAACTATGGATCGGTGCATGTTCCTACATGGGGACTCTTGTATTCAAAAATATTTAGAGCCCTTCTGGCACTTTGATTCAGTATTCCGCAAAAATATTCTTCACTTTCTTTTGCTCATCAGAGCTTAAACCTACATGTTGAGCTACTGGAGCTGGGAAAATGTTCAGCTTATCATCTTCAACCTGAGCAGAGCAGTGTTCTAGAATATTATTACAAGCCAATTTTTTATTTATTTTTTATTTTTTTGGCAGAAGTACATGCTTGGCTTCTGTATCTTTGTGACCGCTAAACAAATAATCACTAATAACATGAGGTAAAAAAAATCCTTAAAATTAAGTAGTAAATAAAAATAAAAATGAATAGATCCACATTCTGAACGTATTGTTACACACTACTTGATTGAGCAGACATGTGTAGGTAATGGGCAGCTTACAGATGCTGCTTTACCCACAGGGCCAGTATCTATCTATTAAAATTCTCTTGAGTACTTTCTAATTAGGCTAATTGGTGTTTCCAAATAATGTGTGCATGAGCGTGTGAGTGTCACAATTCCGTCCAGGGTCTACCCCGCCTCGTGACCCAAGTTTCCTGGGATAGGCTCCAGGCCCCCCACGACCCTGTATACAGGAATAACGCGATATAGACAATGAGTGAGTGAGTAAATTCCTTATATCCTCTGGAACATTTCCTCCCTCACCATGCTGTCCTGGACAAAGCTTTTCACCTGCCTAAATTGAGAGAACTTTTTTCTTCTATTAATCTGCTCAACCCTCTTCAGCTCCCAAGTCGTGCCCCTGGTTTCCAGATAACCATGTAGCTTTAATACAGATTTTCCCTGCTGATCCCAACAGAGCAGCTGCCACCTTGATGAATGTTTAATCAGTGGTTGGGGGATCCATGATTGATGCATTCGAAAACAATGACTTGAAAACCAGAGAATCACTTGTGGGTCTCACAGGAATCCTGGTAATTGAAATGTACAGCTGGGCTTTGTAAGACTGTATATTCCATTTGGCCTGAAAGTCAACTGCTAAGTCATGACTGTAAGGTGAAGGTTAAGCTTGTTTCCTGAATAGGAAAAAAATAGCAGCAGGATGTGGCAGAAAAATGATGGATTTTGGAGTGGTTGTGTAGTTTGGACGTCCTCAGGCCTACTATTATCAATCCATGACACTGGAAAACATATGGCATGCCTAAAAAAATAGGAAATGTTTTGAAATCAGAAACTTAATTTGATAAATGCTTTTCCTTATTGAAGAAAGTAAACATTTATAGGATGAAAGTGGTATCTAGGGTAAATGAAACAAGCATTCTCACTGCACTGCATTAGTCTAATGCATTGTATACTGCTTGTACAAACATGTACAAACACAAACGTTATAAAAGCAACATGTTGCCATTACAGGTTTGTTGATCTTTAATTCCTTCACATTTTTAGGTTGAAAAAATAATTTCATAGAAAAAAAAAATCATAATAGAAAGCATGTTTCTTCCTATGTTTTGTTACAGTACCCTCATCCTGCTTACCTCTTTGTTTTGTTAGTACCATTCGCTTGTACTGTAATGGATAAAACTGTTACGTATTAAATAACAATTTACATGCTCACATTTGTGGTAACCAAAAAAGATGTGTAGCTGAAACAAATTTCCCTGACAGAAAAAGAAAGAGATCTGGAGGGATGGAGAGAAATTTATAAGACTTTCCATGGAAGAAATTGGTGAATCATCTTGAGAGGGAACACCGCACCGCCTCCCTGCTCTTGCTCAGTTTGATAGGGGATCATGCAGATGCACATAATAACTCTAGGGGACTTTCCCTGGGCAGTTCAGTGGAATTTCATGTTTAGCAGAGTACAAAATTAACTTCTTGTACAGTAGGTTTAAGAAGTATTCTGTGTTTCAGCTAGTTTATTGCATTCCGTTTGTTGATGGAAGACGACAGTATGTTCTTTTGATATATCTTGCATGCTGTTGCACAACTCTGTGCGTAACCCCCTGATTTTATTTGTAGTGACTGTTTGAAGTCTACCATGGAATATCTGATTATGGAACAAGTTTGTAACTAAGCAGGATTTAATATATACAGATATAGAGAAATACGTCTTAGATGGGATGGCAGTCAAGCACACTTTCACACACTTGCAATATTCTGGAAAATTATTGTGAGCAAATGATTTGGCAAAATTACACTATAGATCAGGATTTTTGTTACTGCTTAACACAATCACTAATAACACGAGGTAAAGTAGTTCATTTGAGAAAATACAAAAAGCGTAGTATTTCATAACAGAAGAAGATTCTTAGGACAACCTTGTAAATAAGGTTCCCATGTTCATTGATTATAAAAGGTGTTTGTTGTATATTTCTAAAAACAATGCTATGATTCTATTTAATTATATTACAACTAAATTAATATTAGTTATTCAGTTATGACCTGTGTATAGTAGTCTTACATAGATAGGTGCACATTAAATCTCACTCATTCACTAACTCATTGTCTATCCCACTTTATCCTTTATACAGGGGGCACTGGAGCGTATCCCAGGAGACTTGGGGCACAAGGTGGGGTAGACACCCTGGACAGTGTACCAGTGAGCCCTCCAGTTAGCACTGTGATTAGGTAAAACGACAGTTAACATTATCTGCTCCTCACCTTCGTCAGCTGGGAGACTGGTTTGGGGGAGAAAATAAGGACTGTCTGTGCTGTGATTTAGAAAGCGAGAATGAATTAAGATAGCATAGTGAAAGTTCACGGTAAATTTTTAAACAGCACCGGGTGGAATAGTAAATTACTTTTATTCCTTTTCTTGAGACCATCTATCACAATCTTTGTCTTGATAAAAAGAACCGTTCTTACATGGCATAGATTTTGTCTGAGTTTACGTCATGTACTGGTGAATTCTCTCGCTCAGACTAAATTAAAGTCTGGTGTCCCACAGGGCACTGTTGTAGGGCCACACTTTTATTCATGTTAGCACTGGGTACAATTATATTGTTAGCTGGTTTTCTGTACGGTTTGGACACGTTTTTTTTTTTTTATGCTTCAGCCAAACCAGTTCATAACTACCATTTAAATGCTTCATGCATGGGATTTATTTTTAACAACTAATAAAAAGCTTGGTTAACAGAGTGTAATAACTACTAATAAAAGTGGTTAACAGAGCTATATTATGGGTGTCAGATTAGAATTGACACAAATGTTGTAGACATTTGTCATGCTAGCTAAACTGCATCACACATACTGACTTTAGAAAGCTGTCTAAATGGTGACTGGCTTGGCCCAGAAATTAATTAGCAATAGACAGAGTGAGAGTCTATAATAAACCAAACTTTGTGGACATTTAAATACCGTCATGGCCAAAAGTATTAAGACAACATATGCCATGTATTATAGTTCTCCTTGTGCACAAAATAGGTGATGTCACTAATTAGTTAGAGCCTGTCTGGCTTAAGAGTTGTGCTAATTTGAATCAGATGGTTTATTTAATGGATGCTACAAATATGCAGTGTGACCTACTTTCTGAAGCTGTCACAAAAATGGCTAAAACTAGGGAATTCTCAAGTGAATTGTAAACTTCTGTGGCAATTTTCTGTACACGATTTTCAGAAAGCAATCTAGCAGGCATTAAGCGAGTGACATCAGATATCTGCAGAAGACTTTTTGACTTTATGCCCAGCAAGATACAGCAGGTTTTGAAGAATAACGGACTACATACTAAATATTGATTTCATTGCAGAAAGTGAAAAATTGTGACTATTATTTATAATTGATTGTATTTTTTTTTAAGTGTCATTAAAGTACTCATTTTAATATTGTCTCAACACTTTTTGATACCACTGTACAATACTTAAGGTTATCTCCTTCTCCATACCATACCATACCATACCATACCATGGAGGCCGTACTCAACCATGTTTTTCCTTTGTTATTGGCTTCCTACAGAGTCCTGATCATGAAATGTAAATTTACTATTTACAATGTAAGGCATTTGTGGAATTTCTTGGGCACAAACAAAAGTCTCCCCTTCAAAAGGAAAGAAAAAAGACCTGAACCCTGGCATTCACCATTTTGATGCAACGTTACTAGACTCCTTTGGTCCAGTGGACTTTCACTACACAAGTGCTGGCAGTCGATAAGTGGTTAAGATGCAGCAAGCTATCCTGCTGCTCAGTCCAGTGCGCTGATAGAAGGGAAAAAGAGCAAATCAATCATCACTTCAGGGAGGCACCAGAAAACTGACAGGAAAATGATTGCATGGCTACCGGCGTTCGTTTCTTGCTTAAATTATGTTGGAGCATTCAAGAGCCAAAATTCCTTATTAAACTGGTGTATTACACAGCTTCCTCCTCAGTTCAAGTCATCTTAAGCTTTTCATGAACTTGCCAGTGGGAGCATACACACTCCACCTCCCCTGATTACTGACACCTGTGTCCTACCGAATCAATAAATCATGCAATAAGTTTCTTTAAGCTTTTTTTATGCCCATGAGGAGCTGGTGGAGGATCAACTCCATTTGTCCTTTAGATTAATCATTGGTCAGGTTAGGCCACAACTATCACATCAGGAACACAGCTTAAGAAATGAGTTTTATGTTGTTTTTTCTGCTTCCTAGATTTGCTTTTAAAGATTTTTAATTACCTAGGTGCAAATGCACAATGCAAATAATGATTGACTCACCACTCTTACCCAGCTTGCCTTGAGAAATTACATGCTAAAAGCTACTCATACAACAATCAGTTCCAAACAAGCAATCTGATTGGAAGAGACTGGATATAAGTGGTATGGGATATAAGTGGTAAGAATAGATACAATAGTAACACCCATCTGTATCCACCCAAAACACATCTGATAATGTTATATCATCTGAAGCAGCAACTTGTCTCCTTATTAATTGCTTCTAGGTTATTCTGAATTGTCTCTATTTATTTTATTTGAATAAATAGAGAATAAATGAAAATAACACCACTCATATTTTGGTTACACATTACCAGTAAGAAAGAACCAGTAACCCCTGTTACTTACACTAACTGTCTGTCACCAGCTCAGCCAGTCGTGGTTAGTTAGAACCAGTGCCAGTCACAGAAGAATATGTGTTGGTGGAGCAAAAATAACTAGATAAATAAATAAACAAATTATAATCTGTTGATAATAGTGTTTGTGGGACTTTTGTATAAAGTCAATATTACAACTTGAGATTGTGCTGTTATCCTAGATATCAGCACGGCTGTGATGCTTTTGGCATCTTGGGCTGCACTCTTGTGCCTACAGCGGCATCCCAGCTGCGCTGATATTTACGTTTATATTACGGCATTTGGTACTGTAGATGTCCTTATCCTGAGCGACTTCAATTTTTATCTCAGTATAGATCTGAGAAGTTGAGAGGTAAGGGCCTTGCTCAAGGGCCCAACAGGGACAACTTGGTGGTAGTGGGATTTGAGTCTGGGACCTTCCGAACCATAGTCTAATGCCTTAACCCCTGAACTGTTTATTCCAACAGTACTCACGCACACGGAAGGAGCGGATAGCGCTGTCCTCCGAGTGTGTTACGCCGCCCCCAACCGTGAGCGAGCAGTTCGAAAAGATGCGGTCGGCTGGCGTCACGTGGTTTGGAGAAAACACGTGATAGTCTTCGGCCTTCCCGGCTGAGTGGTAGTAGTAGCCTTAATGTGGGAGCCCCCTAGTGACGGGGAGGAATTGGACATGACTAAATTAGGGAGAAAATCAAGAAGAAGAAAAAAAAAGTACTCCTCTCATGTTAACGGCTTAATATGATGCCATGTTTTTATTAGGCCAAACCTGAAACCAAAAAAACTACTTATTATAGCACTTTTTAAATTAACATCTCATTTAGTTTGATAAATAGAGATGGTGTAAGGAAATACTCAGAATTTGAAACATTAAAAATCATCTGATCAGACAAATGAAAACATTTAAAAGAAATCGTAAAGTCTAGTCAGATCTATTTTAGTTAATTTAGTTTATCTAGCTCTTGAAAATATTCTAGACATCAAAAATTAACGATCTGACAATTATTTATAGGATTAATATAGACCAGCCTTGCATATCTTTTAGAAACAGATCATGTCAGTCATTTAAAGAGAATGAGACAAATTGTTGCAAGGAAAGTCATGAGCAGCAGCTGGGTTATTTAATGCTGGTAATTTAATTTCTAAATCTTTATTTTAAATCACTTGTGTTTATAAATCAGTTGTAATTGTTTATAACAACAGTATTTTACTGCTTGTTTTTTAGGATTTTTAATAAATTATACACTTTCTTACAATAAACTAAAACTATGGAGCTTGCTGAAAATGCTAAGATAGAGCTTTAAGAGAATCACTTTAATAAAGTCATGTGTTATTTATTCTGGATGAACGTGGTCCAAGAGCAGTATCCTACTTAACTGGATTTTCAAAATGTTTAAACTCTCCAGGAAAATTTGGGAAAAAGGAAAACAAAAATCCTGGCAATTTGAGGACATGACATCCAGTGACCTATCCAAAAAACTGTCGGACAATAGTTAAGTGTCATTTGCTTAAAGACCTGGGGGGAAAATCTTCTGACAGTAAAGTGGCATCATCCTCTTTGGGCAAAACGTTCTTGGAGGAATGTGGGGAACTGCAATTAAAATGTTCAGCTAAGAACAAGACATTTTAGCATACTGGAGTTCATAAACCATGGCAACAGGAGGAAGATGAACGTAAATGGAACTACGAGTTGTATATTTTTTTTTGGGGTTTGTTTCAGTTACAAATGCTACCACTAGGACAGAAGAACAGTGTGTGAGAATCACAATCTGTCAAGAGGTTTCTGTCAAACACAGAGGAGACTTGACATAGTGTGGAGGTAAAATTAAAAAATATCCTGAAAGCAGGACTGGTCAGAATCAACTGATACACTCTGGTGTATTCTAAGGAAATAGATTTTGATTTGTGATGCTGTATCTTTGGAAAAACACTTGCCTGGAAAAAACTTTAACCTGCTTCCAAATACAATTACAGCCTACTTGCTGTGTATGTCTAATGTGACAATCACAATAAATCATCTTCCTCAGTACCAGGACCTGGACATGAAGTTATGAAACTGTGTGGACACATTTGGACAGGAAAAGGGTTTTCATGATGCTTGGAGGAATCTCCCATAAGAGTAATTGAAAAACCACATAAATGCCTTTTTAAAAATACAAGATAATGTTACAAAGACATAAGCCAATAAGCAATAACCCAGATCAGCTTCTAAACATAAATTTCTCAGGAGGCGTCAGTTGATCTTGTACCTTTGTGATGGTTCTTCTGTTTATTATTGGAATCTTACAGTCTTTTGATGTGATGGGGTTTATTAATCTATTTACAGCAGTTGTTGTCTCACTACGCAAATGCATTTGTCCTGTAACATTATGGGCGAGCCCGCAGTCTCTGTGGTGTCCTTCGGGATGAGCTCTGAGCTTCTGGTTGGGGTGTGCTACCAGCGGTCCCGGTGAACGAACCACACCCTGAAATCAGGCAAACTCCAGGAACCCCAGGTAGTCCAGGGTGACCCCTCAGCCCGGGTTGGCCAACATGGCCTCTCTCACCCATTCGACCAGGGTGCCCATCGAATGCTCTGCCAGGTCGTCCACGCTGACCTGTTAATGTGAGAGGTAAGATTTAACAGTCTGTCTGCTATGTCGTGCTTTGCTTTCTTATCACTGTAACAATTAAGAGTGCTTACAGCAAAATTCACTCTGTAAACTAGAGGCCAAAAGTTATCATATACCCAAGCTTAACTCAAGTCTTCACAACCTTGGACAAGGTAGGATATCTCCTTTATTTCAATAAGAGGTCATTTCAAAATACTAGCCCAGAAATTTGTTTTAGCATTTACTCAAAAGATTTTCAGTCCCTTCATTTTGCAATGAGCTTTTTTTTTTGGTAAATGCTATGGTCAATTTTTTAACAAAACATCCCCACAACATAATGATTGCCTATGTATATGCATAATGATATTTTTGTTTGTTCAGTTTTTTTATCTGCCCAAAGATAACTCTTTCAAATTTCTCCTGTTGATCACCTGCAAACTTCAGTCTGGCTTTTTCATTGTTTTTTTTTTTTTGGATCTGGTGTAGGGGTTCTTTATGTAGCATCATTTTAGGACATGGTGATGTGGGATTCTTTTAACTTGTTTTTTAACTTGTATTAGTTATTACCTGATGTATCCAAGGGGCCGTTGAACCCTTTGGACCAAAGTTTATTCATCCCAAGAAGTTAATTCGTGTCAGTAGTGTCTGTGCAGTATGGAGCTGTTTATATTTTATATTATGTGTCCAGATGCCTGTGGTTCCTTTTGTTGTTTGAAAATTGTTCCTACTGGACTTGTGGAGGTTCACAGGAGTTTTTCTTTCTTTCTTTCATTCTTTCTTGATGTTTTGGCTAAATTTTCCCATGGTATCAAGGCCACCAGTACACTCCTTATTAACTAAGTATGCAACTAGCCAACCAAATGTTTATAAATAATATTTCATTAATTTCTGGACTCTTCCAGACAGAAAGAAAATGTGGTATATGTACAGTATATGTACAGTATATGTACATGGTACTGTATATGTACATGGTACTGTATATGTGCATTTTTAACCCACAGAAATAAAAAACTGAATAAATCTGTCTCAGATCTGACATGAACAATAGGACTTTTCAAAAGAAACATCTGGTAACATAAAATATGTGAAGTTGTGAATTAACTGAGACCAAGTCAGGTATATGCAAACATTTGGCTTCAAATTTAGGATAAAAGAAAAAGTAAATGCAATAACTGAAATTACCTTTTTGTCCCTGGTCTCCAGTGTAACCAGTTAAACCATAACCTTTTGGACCTTTGTCTCCGTTCTCTCCTTGATCACCTGTGTTAAACAATAAATAAATAAATAAACAAATACATATTTAAACCACTATTAAAGTCTATAGTAAAGTTTAAAGACTATTAAAACTTGGCTAAGAGGTTCTTATTGAATCTTATTTTTTTAACCAATATCAAGATACATCCTGTAACTGTTAGCTGTATTTTTACATTTAGACTTCATCTTCCTAAATGCATATCTTTGTGTTATGATTAGGAATGAGTATTACCTCGCACTCCTTGTTTGCCTGGATCACCGTGCTCTCCATAGAATCCTTGCTGCCCCACTTCTCCATCAACACCATCAGTACCAGGAATACCCTAATGATAGATCAGCAAAAGTGATATACTGCACTAGGTTCGGCTATAATGAATACATAAGAAATGTTTGAGCTTCATAGGTCAGGAGATTTAATAAATTTCTGCTGACTACAGTAAATTTTTGACTACATTTCTGTTCACTACAGTAAATTTACTAGATAACACTAGAACCTAAAGTTATTCAGTCTTTCCTTTAAAGCACCCGAAGTCATAAAACATAAGTTTGGAGAGAAAAAAAAGCGCCATAATTCTTGTGCAGAAGGATTTTATAATTCATACAGAGTCAGTTTTATAACTTTATACTTTTTACATGCATTGGAGGCTTGGTGAACTTTTATCAGCCTTTGAGCTTCCCGAGTGAAATGTTTGATAATTCAGAGCAAACTGAATGTGGAAAAGACTTTTTGCTCCATGGGAAGATGATGGATTCTCTCCAACTATTTAACACAGCAAGTGCCTCTGTCTCTAACCACTTATGTGTCTTTATAGACCCTTGGAAATGTTAGTGTCTCAATTTCAACCAGTAATATCAACCACTGCACCATGTTCTATTGCAGCCTACATGCTATGTATCTAACTCAGCCCAGGAAATATTGGGAAAGTTGATATATGGTGCACGTTCTGTCTTTGTTTATCATGGCAAACAATTTCTTGATGTGTAATGGGGCTGAAAATCATGCATTATCACTTCATGCTGTCTAAATCAAACCACATCTAAAGGTTGGTTTATTTTTTTTTATTTTAGAGTTTTATTTATTCATTTATTTATTTATTTATGTATGTTACTCTTTTTACTTTAATGCCATGCAGAAATGGTATCACAGTATCAATGGACTCACAGTTGGGCCAGGTGGGCCCTTTTTGCCTGGGGGACCAGGGGCACCCATGGGCACATCGCCGTACAGCGGACACACAGCAGCACATGTCCGCTTCACAGAGTTGGCAAACGTGGACATCTGTTCCAGCACCACACGCTTGCAAACCTCGATAACATGTTGGGCCGAGAGTGTCGGGCCCTGGAAGAGAAATTAATTCCACATGCATTACTGGCTTACACACATCCCTGAAACAGTTCATCCAGCTAAGGACAGCTTTGCCCTATGTTATACCAAAGCTTGGAAAGGAAATAGCTAACGTTGTAATGAGTGAGAAACAAATACAGCCAGCCTTATTGCTGGGATCATTATGGATTTACAGCTCATAGTAAATTAAATCCTTGCTCCAAGCTGCAGAAACCACACTAATGAGAATTTGTTTACTCTCTTGACACACCATGGTTGCCACACATCTTATGCATGCAAAGCTAAGTGGCACAATAATATCTTTGAAGTTGCAGTGCAATGCAAATGGCTGATGAGGAAGGTAAAGATGCACATTTTATGAAACATTACTTAGTGGACCATTGGCATGATGTATGTATTTATTGCACAAAATATGTTCATGAAAAGCCTTCATTTATTTTCATTATTCAGTACCAAGAAATCCACTAAAATGCTTTCAACCCATGACCACGAATATAAGTATTTTTTAATATTTGTAAAAACATACACTTTTCCTTGCATTCACAAATAAATGGCAATTTGGGTCACAGGAAATCAAAAAACACCAGGAAAACGGCTTCCAGAATGAAGAAATTGTAACTTTCCCCCCAATCTGATACCACCTGTTTTAAATCTGTGCATGTTTGTTTTAGTCTTTTTGTTTGTTATTGTATTACATTGAGTGACTTTATCATTGCTGCTAGCTAGCTTGTTTCTTTGCAAACTGTATGTTATTTCATAACATCTTTGCAGTTTGATTTTGCTATTATTACACCATCATGATTACATGCCAGAATACTATCCAGGCTCTCTTGCGTTTGAATCCACTGCTTCAACCTAACTAACCACACAGCAAACGGATATTTTGGATGAGACTCAATTGTAACATTACGTTCTAGTTTCATCTTGTCATCAGTCCATACAAATCCTTGTGTGTAACATTTCTTGTTGTTTTAAAACCTTTTGCCAAACTTTCTGCAAACCACAACCCTGACCAAGATAAAGAATTTACGTTTAGACAAATGAATGAATTTTTGGCCATGTTGCTGTTTTTTCTGCATTACAGCTTCTCTTCCACTTAACACATGGCTCTGAATGTTGCTCTTAAGGAATTTAACCAAACAGTTATGATGTACTGTTGCCATTTAATTGTCTGGCAGGTTCATGTGAGCATTTCCATATATTTTTTGTTTAAACAGATATTTAAAAAACAAATTCTGTTTAAGATTTTTTCTTTTTAAACAGATTTAAACATATCTGTATATGTAAAAGAGTCACTGCTTGCACTTGATAAATAATTTCTATTTGCAGATCATAAATGTAAGTTTTTTTTTATGTAACAAATTCAAAACACTTTCTAGAACAAACTCAGTAGCTTCAATAACACACAAAAGTGAATAAACCTAGAAAGTCTTCCTACTTTATGGTCAGGGTCAATGGGGTTAATACACAATTGCATAGTATATTAATATAACAAGGTAATAAAAGGGCTGTTAGGTTTTAATTCTGTACATTCAGTACTCACTGGTGGTCCTGGAGGTCCCTGAAAGCCTTCTAGCCCTTCGTCTCCTTGGACGCCGTTTGTTCCCACTTTGCCTTTACGGCCAGAATCTCCAGCTGGACCTCGCTTTCCTTGGCCTCCCTGTGGCCCTGGCTCACCTTTGTCCCCCACCTTAAACATGTACGAATAACAGTTATTTTAAATGGTACAACAGTTTGTCCTAGGCTCCTAATTTAAGTGAATAGGGAGCTGAGAGTGCTGATATTAAGTATAACAGCACTGGTAACTTTCACTGTTTATTCCACTCTGCTTTTCTGTGTTTGCTAGATAAAATTCCAATAGCAATAGTTCATAACATTGAAACTGTTACTAAGCTAACACTGGGTTCTTGGCAATGTGCTGTGTTTAATGGGAACATACAAAACTATATCCAGCTGTGGATTCTTGAGGGAGTATTTGCATTGTCAGAGCAAAAATAAGCAAAACATCAGGCCATATCTTGTCTGAAATGTCAGTTTCTTGATATTAATTTCATGGTTAGAAATGTTTTCTAAAATAAATCTCACACTTGCAATTGTACTGTTCTACTGAATGTTAACAGTACTTTTGCTCATGAGGTATTACTTAAGTACAGTACAGTATATACAGGTTATCTTTGGCGGTCACTGTCAGGATTGGAACTTTCTGTTGAATATTTTACCAGAAACACACTATCCATAATTTTGCATCTGTACACCATCACAGTTGACTTAAAATGCATAAGACTTTCAGTTTAAAATATAATAACAAAAAACCTACAGTAAACCTACAGTATGAAGATGAAGGGAGTGTAGTATTGTTAAACACCTTAAAGCTGATTGTCCACAAATCAATCCCATCTTGTTCGCTTATTTTTAAATGCATTGTGGTGATGTACAGAGACAAAATGATGAAAATTGTGTCATTATAATTATTATTTACTATTTATTATTTCTGTCATATAGGAGTCATACAGCACTGTTCTACTGACTGTCAGCTGGGTTTAGGAGTAGCTCAATGGTTAAGACATTAGACTACTGAAAGGAATGTCGCAGTTTCACACCTGAACATTGCCAAGCTGCTGCTGTTGAGGAGGCCATTAACCCTTAACTGCTCAGCTCTGGATAAGGGGCCTCCCAAATGCCATAAATGTAACATAAATGTTGTACAGTATTTATTACATTCAGTGTTGTCACCACAGTGCCATGTTTTTAAAGTACTTCTAACAGAAACAATACACTACCAGCTACTGAAGTCTATAAAATGTAGGATAAACCTTACCCTGCCTTTTGGTCCTTTTTGGCCTTTCTCACCCTGCAAGAAATTTTAATATGATCAGCTGCACACTTATGCAAAGAATTATGTTTATCTAGAGAAAATGTGATAAATGAAGCTTTTTTTTTTTTTTTTACCTTTTGCGCTTTTACTCCTTGAAATCCTGGAATACCAGCACTTCCCTGAGACATACACAAGTAACAACAGGAAAATTAAACTAGAAAAGAGAGATGGGAAATCCAGCATTTTTCAGAGAGCCAGGTGACTTGGCTCAGCTCAGCAATAAGAGTTGATTCTTTCGGCTCCCAAAACGGTTTAAATTTAATAATATTTCTGGCTTTTATAATTCAGCCAAATTTAGGAATGTTTTGAACTATTATTGGTATGCATGCACCTATGTAACATAAATCATAATGTAATTATACTAAACCTTACAAATTCCAGAATACCATTTTTTTAAACGTTATGTTTGGTATAAAAATATTAATGTGCGAACATCAAACATAATTACATATGTGTAATGAACGTTTTATTTATACTGGACTTTGTAAATTAGCATGGGTGTCCAAAGCAAATGATGAAACAAAATCGACACTCGTTCACATAAACTATGTTGTTACTAGAAAAGCCTTTCTATTCAGTTATTGTACATTCAAGATGTTGGTCACATTACCATTACTATACAAGAACATGTGCCAAATTTAGCTTTTGTTTTCATTTTTACATTGTAGCTTTTCAACTGTTTAATATTTAATATTTAAACTGCTCATCTTACAGGAAGCAGAAAATTTGTGGTGCAAAAGGCAGAATAAAAAAAAAACATAGTGGTGGAGTTTGTTACTAATGTTTATCTCCCTGTTTGTCATTGGACTGTTTGTGTTTTAGGTTTGTATGCCATGTACTGCCCTGAAGGCTTCCTGATCATGCATATTTCATAAAATAGCCATTAGCCAATTAGTCAGTGAGAAGAAAGGTCTGTTCTAGATTGCCCACTGGATGTTTCCCCAAAACAGCTTAAAGCTATTATAATAGTGTTGTTGCAACTTTGAGACAGTAAATGTTTTATAAATCTTGCATATGAACAGATGAAATGTACCATCAGTCACAAGTATGAAAATGTACAATTATAGAAATTATATTAAATATACAAATTATATATATATATAAAATACATGCCTCCGGATGTTGGTTTTCTATACTATAGCAAGGCATGAACATCTTTTTATAGTTTACAGTATGAAGAAAAACTAAAGGAATTTGGTACAAGTGAAGTTTTCAGGCATTGTTCCCATCATGAGGTTAGAGAGCGTTATGTGCTGCTTTTGCTTTCCATGTTCTACAAACCATGGCATG
Source organism: Clarias laeviceps (assembly GCA_030014305.1). Classification (NCBI taxonomy): domain Eukaryota; kingdom Metazoa; phylum Chordata; class Actinopteri; order Siluriformes; family Clariidae; genus Clarias; species Clarias laeviceps. The sequence continues at coordinate 27,428,877 of JAQMYJ010000039.1, forward strand.
CATACCATTAGTGCCATGATTCATTAGATTCACTGTTCATGTGCTCTAAAAAAATTCATCTAAATGGTCCAGTTAAATGATGACACTACAACAATTCATGATAACATAAGTCATGTCACTGTTTGTCGGGTATCTGTTTAAGCATCTGTTTGAGGCAGTTTTTAGATTCCCAGGCAGATTATGCAATTATTATGTTCATAGCTCTGAGGTTGGCAGATTTTTTATCGACTTAAGCATCTCAGATGAGGTTTTCCAGTAGTGTCTTAATAAACTCAAGTACAAAGTCGGGGAAAGCAAACTTGGACAGAAAGAAATGTAATTAATGTTGCTGACGAGTGTAATACAATGTAAAACAAAAAAGGAAAACATTTTTAAAAATTAAATATAAACAAGACTAATTCGATGATCTGTGAATGAGACGATGACAAGCAGTGATAAATATCTAAGAGAAGGGCGGGGTTATCAGTTCAGTGATGTAATGCAATTGTTTTTTGTTTTTTTTATTTATGGCAGTCTGTGTATATGTCCACGCTGACACACTGATAATTTTTTATTTTATTTTTTACTGTATATATATTTGTGTTTGAGGTGGTAAAACGTTTGATTTCCTCTATAATCCTACAGGTGGTGCAATCTAAACTGTTCACACATTGGTAGGCAGCACAGCATCCTGTGTGATCAAAGTCCGTTATTTGCAAAGTTTGCAAAATCGCAGGGAAAAATTTATTGAATCTGTAAATGTATAAAATCGTGATACTTATAAAATCGCAATAAAAATCGAATATCCACCATTATATCACGATGATATTGTATTGAGTGATTCCTAGTGATTCCATCTCTAGTATGCATCACATTGATCACTGCTCTTTTTTATTTATTTATTTTAACAATATGGTTATATCTGTAAAATCATACGTAACTATGACATCTCTTAAATAACTCTAAATATCAATTAAGTCTGTATGTAATATCTCAGGTCTGAATACTGATTGCTGTATTAAATCCTCAGCGGGAGGGTAACTTGGCTCTGAATACAGCTCTAAAAGAAGAAAATGATCCAAATCCTTGGGGAATTCCATTGAATGAATTGTAAATTAAATCTAAAATTAAAAAGAGGTTGGACTGAAGTAGAGAACTGACATTGGAACAAGAACAGAGGACTCAGTGTTTTTAGTCACAGACAGTTTCTTGTACGAGTTTCTTGTGTGTGATCCTCTCGTTGCCAGCTGGCTGTACATGGGTAACATGGTGCAGGGCAGACATGACAGCACTGTTTAAACACGTGGGGATTCCACGCTGTTAGAGAAGCACGGCCATGTCGATGTGCATATGCTGTGTTTCCTGACATTTTGGAGAAAGTTATTATCCAGAATACCCTACATTTTATTTATTACAACACCCCTAAATCCTGGACAGATGTTCAGAATGACACGATAGCAGCTCAGTAGGTTGAATTCTTAAATCTGATTGGTCACTTTTATATAACAGCACGGCTCGGAAAGTAGTCTCTGCTGTAGCTGGAAAGAAAGTTTATTATTAATGCATTTTCTAATATGTTATTATTTCTGTTATAACTGCTCATACACAGGGACTTCTATGTCAGACATTCAAAATTATATGAGACTAATAGTAAACATGTTAAAAAAAAACGTTTAACAGCGTAAAATTGCTAAGAGATTTATGAATGTTGAGACATTTAACATTTATGGAAGGAGTGTTGGTTGTAAGGACTTTGTAAAAGACATTGTGCTTTGAGAACAGGAGTGTAGTGAGGACAGGAGTAACCCTTTCTGGAATGTCAGGAAAATGACATGATGCTTTGACTGAGTAAGCAAGTTGTCTGATCCACTGAAGTTAAGGTCTAAAGAGCAAAGCTGGGGAGGCAGGACTATTTATCATATCTAGACCATATGGAAGAACTGGAACTCTCAAACATTCCACAACATTGATTCGAACTGTAAACAAATAAATGTGCTATATTTTGTACATTTGTACATGTACATGAAAATAATGCAATTCATATTTTTCCAAACTTACTTTACTGAGTGATGTGTGAATAATGCTGGTTCAGTTCAGTTAAATGTGTTGATCCTGGGTTAATAGAATTTCACTCTCTCAGTAAATGAAAATTACATTTGGTATGTTAGATTTAAATTCTGATAAAAATGTACAGTGAAAAAATATTATTTCATTTTGCAGGATTTTTTTTTTAATCACGCGTTTCATTGTACATTTTATATTATAATTTAAATAGAATAATAAAACATACTCTCTCTTTTGTCCCAACCTCATATAGTTAATGCATATACCAGCTTCCCCCTTACTGTCATGCTTTGCAATCTCAGACCTCATTTTGAAGTACAGTGAGCATTTAGTTACAGTGGCATTGTAAGCAGAGTTCATTACCTTGGCTCCTGATCTTCCAGGTAATCCTATATGTCCCTAGAAATAATACACCACATTGTAAGATCTAAAACAGTTTTACAGAGAATGCACTTAAATTTCACAGGACTTTGGAATATCTTTCCAAAACATATACCGTTCTTCCTGGAGGCCCAATGAGTCCTGGTCTTCCTGGCTTTCCTGCTGAGCCTTTATATCCTTGGAGACCCTGCAAAATATTTAGTTGTTATAAATTCAGCTAAAAGCTGACAAAACTGTATTGTTATAGAGGCATCAAGATGTTGCTAAAAATGTTCAGGTGATGTGTAACCTGGTTGCGGATTGTAAGCAAATACTCACAGGTCGTCCTTGAGGCCCCATGTTCCCTGGAGGCCCCTGAGCACCTTTCTCACCCTGGTTCAAAAAGATTTCATTATAGCTCATAGTCACAAATAACAGTTGCTCGTTTAAGAGTAAAGCTGACATTACCCTTTCTCCAAGTCTTCCAGCTTTGCCGTCAGCCCCCTGGGGTCCTTGATAGGCCTGAGAGGAAGCAAGCCGAGATTAGCACAGAAGAAGAAGTAAAAGAGGCAGCGACATCACAGGAATTGCACCAGTAACAGAGCATACCTCAATGCCTGCGTCTCCATCCCTCCCAGGTAAACCTGGATCACCAACAATGCCCTGAAAAATCCACACACTTTCCATTTATTCACACGCATTTCCATTTCATCATAGATAACTCATGCTTAAGGTAGATTATGGCTACCTTTATTCCCATGTATCCAACGTTTCCCTTAGGACCTTGTATACCCTGGATAGATAGAAAAAGAAACCGTTAAAAGTAGTACAGTATACGCATGTAAAAATCAGTGCATTTGATTCTATTAATGGCGTAATGTAAGAGGTAGAATATTTACAGGCTTTCCTTTTTCTCCAGGTTGTCCTCTTTCACCAGGATTTCCCACAACACCCTATCATATAGCACAACAATGAAATTTATATTAGGGCAGGGCCATTCAAGAGAACATTGAAAGGCTGAAATCTAGAGCCGTTAAAGGTGTGTTCACACTTGTAGTTTGGTTCTCTTGGTTCAGACCATAAAACGATACATGAGTTATGGTTCGTTAATATAAAGTCCTGGTTTGCTTAGCTTTCACACTGGCATTTTTAACATCTGACCAAAAGACACAACAGAAGACGTGTGGATTTTATATATGGCGGTATCTTTACCAGCTGATGAATTCTTAAGAATTTTAAATGGTTACATTGAAAACAACCCAAGCATTGCTCCAGATGGTGAATAGAACGTCCTCAACATGCCTAATACTTTTATTGTGCGACTAGCTTTTATCCTGACAGTTGCCCGTGGAGACCGTCCCCCACAAAAATAAAAAAAAAATAAAAAATAAGTGACTAATAAAAAGCAAGCAGTTATTTATTATTATTTTTTTTTAAGTTTGATAGACTTTCCCTTCTCCTGCGTCTGCCAGCATGATACTAAAGCACAGGACCATGTGTGACAGGGCTGCGTTCAATAACGAGAGCACTCGAAAACATATGACATTTCATCAGACCGTTCGACTGTCATGTGTTCCTGAACGTTTCACAAGTGCTCGTTATTGAACGTAGCCCTGCTGTGATATCATGTTCGCTGTCCAAAGTGAATGTCCATGGATGCTCATTAAATGTAACACTTTATTCAGCGTTGTTAAATTTATTAATGGCGTTTTTTGTTTTTTTCTCAGCAGCTTTTGAACCTTGTGGCATGCTAACTAACACACATGCGGAAAAGCTAGGACTTTTTCCTCACTCCCCGCCCATCCAAATGCTGCCTCCTCTACTGTACCTCGGATGTCACGGATACAGAGTTGACCAGTAAAAGATCTCAGGTACACTCAACATTAGAGTACAGATAGTGTTAGCTAAGCATACTAGGTTTGTTTGCATATCTTTGGTACATGCAGTAGCACCCCTTCACATTTCAGTCGAACCACACCAGAGTTCATTTGGAAGTGACCCGACACCCACATTTTAAAGAGGTCTCGGTTCATTTGCAGCGCTCACAGGTTAACCGCATTCGCTTTAATCGAACTAAACATCTCAATTGTGAACACATCCTAATTATTCTTTAGTTTTTTCCTTAGTTCTGAGGGAGCCATTATACTGTAGGTTATATCCGAAACACAAGAACAGGGTTTTTAAGTAAAATCCTTATGGCAAGAGGAAAAAAGTTTATTAAGAAACTAATCAAATAAACATTTTTTTATCTTTTTTAAAAGAATAACCAATCATTTTCATAATTTATTGTAATTATATCATAGTAAAGAGACTACTAAACTGGTTTATAGCTATGAATGTTGAAAAAATGTTACAAAAAGGTAAATCTTTTTATGTAGCAGATTACAGTAGTGATTAATCCAAATCAAATCATTTGAACTGCATACACTTCATAAATGAATTTAGAAAAGTGTAACAATTTGCCTCAGGATCATGGCCTTCGCCAATGTTCTGTTTTATTTCTAACAGTTCAAAGTATGTAGGTGATGCAAACCATATAAACAAAATTTTCAAAGGCTTCGAAAGCATCCATGATTCCATGATTGTTGTGTTTAAGCTGGTGTGGATTTAAACAAAATAGAAGCGAATGTTTTCCACAAGATGCTTTAGAAATGCTTTTGGGGCACATGTGGACATGGTTTATCACTGAGTACATTTTTATATCCTATCATGATTCTTGTCCCTGTCACTTCTAAAAACCAAATTTATGCCCATGATATCAGTTAGTGTTCTTACATAACAAACTTGTCCAAGCTGCTGATAATCAGCAAGCGTAAAGCCGTTGTTATTCAGCTACCAGCATGACTTTTCCAGCTGACACTGTTTGCAGTGTCAGCTAAAATGATGCCCCTAATAAAACATAACATAAAAACCATAGCTCAAACCTATAACAACTTAAGAGTCTGAGCCAAAAGCAAGACCTTAGATGATTTTCTCTGTAGACTCAACTGCATGCATACAGATTTACTCATTTCCCAAGTAATGCATGCATGGGTGATCTTAGACATGGTTAGATTTTGATTTAAAAGTGCACCAGGGGTCTTACTGTAAATGTCATTGTGGTAAATAATGGAGCATAGTGTGTTAATGTCTCCGTCACATTTGCATACCTGCGGGCCCTGTGATCCTGAAGGTCCAGCTTTTCCAGAGGGGCCTTCATCTCCCTTTAAAGATGGACAAATGGAAACAATGAGACTGGCAGACCACACACAGTAGATACCTGTTTTTGTGATTGAAAGCACAAAATCCACTAAGTACCTTCACTCCCTGATATCCAGGAATTCCCTGGTATCCCTGATCTCCCACTGAACCCTGGAAGAGACAACAAGGAGCAAATGAGTCATGTATTATCCAACAGCAGTACAAACTGCTTGCAAAACATTTGCTTTTTTAAAATGGACTAAAACAGTTATTTAATTCTGGTCTAACTTACTCTCTCTCCTGGCAGTCCAGTCTCCCCTCTCTCTCCAGGATGTCCTCGCACTCCCTACGGTTGTTAGTAGAATACCATGCAGTAAAATATAGATAAAAAGAATGATGCAATCAGTTCCATTGTGCGGCTGAGTTATATCGTACATGCTCATTCTTTATACTAACATCAGCCGGAAACACAAAATATGATCATTTAAATCTATGCTTTTTACCTTGTGGCCTGTGGCACCTGGTAAACCTTTTAATCCTTTATGGCCTCTGTCACCCTGCAAGAGGAAGATTCATTAACAATGCTTATGTGTAGAAGCAGAGTCACAAATGCAGAAGAAATGTCGTCCACAGTTTCATCATACCTCAGGGCCATGGAGTCCCCGCATTCCCTTCTCTCCTTTGATCCCAGTATAGCCCTAGGGGGGATAAAACATACAGTACTATCCAGTTCAACTTTCTCTGTATTTTTATTTTTATTTTTTGCAGTGTTTCATGCTCAGACCAGGGCATAAGGGACAGGAGTGAATAAAAATCTTTAAAAGTGAAGATTTTGATAAACAACAAGAAGAAAATATAAATAGAGACTGACTTACCTTAGGACCTGGTTCGCCTATGTTTCCATAGTCTCCAGTGTCTCCTCGTCGGCCCTGCAATAAGATAGCAACGACATGGACATAAAAATAAATAAATCAATAAATAAACAAAGTTTCTTTTTTCTTAAATCTGTTTCCCTGAGATGTGTTGTAGGCTTAGGAACCCTTCATATATACAAACACCTGTGTCGACATTGCAGAAAGAAAACTTTTTTTCTTTCTATCATTGCAAAACATTGTGCCGTGGAAAAATTGCATACAGTAAATATATCTAATAATAAATTTAATAATTTACTGATCAATGGATTTAAAAAAAATTAAAAAAAAAGGCTTACTCAGGTGTGACACAATGCAAAGTTGCTTCAGTTTTTGCTTTAATACAAACTGAAATGTGCATAATGTAAATGTACTACCATTTGTTTTTGTGCTTCTTGTATGTAAAAGTAAGACAGCAGTAGCTGCAAGGTCAGTAGGTTATTGGAGTTTAAATTTGTGTTAATTAACCCCTTATGCATTTTGTTATTCATCCTGAGGCATAGTGTACAAATCATACTGTACTGTATGTATAAGGGGCCCAAAAATGTGTTTAAAAGTATACAGTAAATAACTTCAATTGCTCAAACTGATGACCTATGAGTTTGTGTCACTTGTGTATATGCTAAATGCAAGAACTTTGAACATTTATTAATGTATCAGAACTAATGTTATATGCAGAGATGATTTCATTCTTTAGTGCAACAATTGTTCTGGTTCTTAAGAGACAAATGAAACTAGCATTCTAATTTTATAAAATGTTCATTTGTTAGAAGCCATCTTGGTTCTGAAGTAAAAAAAACAACAACAATATTTCATATATGGAAAAATGCAAAGGAAAAAAGCACAGTATACAGAGTTTCAGTTTACCATTACATGTGCAGAGACTGCCTGGAGCTTTCTATAAACTTCTAAAAACATGACTGTTTTAAAGATGATTGCAATTGAGTCTTTAGCTCCTGCTTTGTATCAAACACTAAAAAATATTGATTACATAAGCACCTTTGAACTTGAACGGTTCATATCCTAGGTGCCTTTTCTTTTTTTCATGTGATTTTTAAAGGGAACATTAAAAAAGGGAACTCTTTCGTGTATTGACTAGGTTTTAAATAAACCAATTAGATTTTCTCTCATATGATGCTCAGCCCTACCTACACATTACATCATTTGGAACAGAAGTGAAATAAAATGAATATGAAGTATGGATTATTTATGGAATATTTCCATTGGTGCCTTATGAGACCTACAGTATGATACCTTGTTAAAGGAATAGTAAAATATGGGATGTTTGCCACCAGCTGTCACGTATTTAACAGAGTGGCAAATTACTGCTAAAATGGTCGTTAAGTGTTGCTTTGCACCAGTAAAACCAGACATCTAATTGACTATTTGTCTTATCTCAGTTTCATTGTCAAGTCATTGTCAGCCATAAACACTTATTCACTTAGCACCTATCTTCTAAGCAACTTCATTTGAAAGTAGTTGATAAGTACAAGCTGAGTCTGGTCTCTAAACACACTGCAAGTGTCAGAGTATAAATGAACCTCTGCAAAGAGGTGTTAAGAGTGAATAGTAGAATGCGTCTAATGTATCTAATACCACCAAGTGCAGCAAATATCCAGTGCGTCTTGGCAGGGAAGGAAATACTGTGCTGTCTTCAGCAGAGCAAGTGTAAACACATGTGATTGACTACAGTATGAGCTACTCAACAAGACTTCCTTTTTCAGTGTTCATGTACAGTATACCCAGTTTTGTTAAGGCAGGGCCATGCAGTTTTTCCCTTAAAGGTGAGATCAGTTTATGCAAGTCCCATGGTTTTAAAGATATTTCTCTCTTTCAGCTCACTACTAAGAACTGGATGCAGATCAAAGACATAAATTAGTTAAAAGTCTGGAGTGGAAAGAACTCTCAAGGGAAAAAAACACCAACCAAATGTGTAGAAAGTAAGTGGATCCTTATGCATTGTGTCTTGTCATCTAATTATGCTGATCCTGAAACCCTACCCTTTGTATTTGCTGCCTCCTCTCTGGCTTCACTCAGTTTGAGCGTGCTGTCACCAACCTATGTTTTTAACCCACTAGTTAAACAATAAGTCAACTAGAACGACAAATATTTTGTCTAATCGATAATTATACTATAAATATGCAACGCTAAACATATTGCTGTTTACTGTATTGACATAGTGGCTCATCGTCTCATCTACCAAACTCCAGTTCTCAGTGCAACTTTCTCATCTGATCTTACATACAGTAGATTGCACGTGTGTGTGAATGTGAACTAGAGACTCATGTTTTAGTGTTACTTTGTGTAATCATAATAAAGGCTTATTATTGCCTTGGCTGCCTGCTGTACATCCCTTTGCTAAAAGAGTGAGGCAAGCCGCAGGATTACCCATTTACCAAGGCCTGTTCCTAACTCTCTTTCCATCATGCCGACACTCAACAGTGCTTTCGCTGCCATTTTACACAACTGCACTCTTTTCCCAGGCCAGCTCTACTCCTACTTTCTCCCTTCACCTCTCTTTCGTTTCCTTCTCTCCTTTCATTTGTACTCCACCCCTCAGCTCATGACTCAGCATCTTTGTTCCCCAGTGAGTGCCTAATGAGACTCTATCAAAAGTTACATCAGTTGAATGCTACAGTTAACTGCTGCCAAGGTTGCCACATAAGGGGTAAGAGTTGTTGGCCTGCAGTTCTTACCCAGTTTCCCATTCGTCCTGGATCTCCAGGCTTTCCTGGTAGACCGCTGTGACCCTGCGCATGGACAGAAGAAAACGTGGAACTCATCATAGTGCAGCATATATACTGTAACTACTGGGAAAAATTTAATGAAACTATGACTACCTTTGGACCAGAAATTCCCTGCGGACCTGGCTGTCCATGGCTGCATTTACATGTGGCTCTGCCTCTACTGGCACTGAGGCCAATCTCTGCATGTCCCCCACACTGCAGAAATCAAAGGGAAAAGGAACAGTAATCAAAAAAGGACTGATCAGAAAATGTAAGCATACACACAGCACAGGCTGACTCACCACACTGGACAGCTCACAGCAGCCGTCAGAATATGCCTGGTCAGCATCACAGGAAACACGCATCCTCTGCAAGTCCACCTGTATAATCATAGGGCACCAGTGTGTACGTTTACCAACCCATCTGATGTAGCATGGTGTTCCTGCAGTCTTCAATCACATCTATAGGTTTAAGATTTTCAGACTAGAAACTAAACGGATTTGGTCTTGAAGCAGTTACTAAAGCTATCCCTACATGACCTACAGCATATGGTATATATTTGATAGATTAGAAGACTTCACTTGTGAAAAAAGTATTCAAAAGTTGTTTAGGTTGTACTTGTTTGCTAAATACAGTATATGAAAGCTTAGATTACTATAGTTTTGGAATACTGTACTGTAGATTGTAATGAGTTACTAAATGTGCCAGTGACATTATTCCAGTCTTGAATTCATGGACATCCAGCGTACAGTATATATAAAATAATAATTAGGGGGAAAAAAGTCATCTATTCTAGAAAGAAAGTGAAATACAGTATTTCAAAAAATTCCCTTATTTTTGTTTTTGTTTAATTTAAATGATTATACTTGCAGCTCATGAAAATCAATATTTCAATATCTCGAATTATTAAAGTATTTAATTTCAAATGTTAGTAAATTATCAGTTATTTAGTGTTATACCAGATATCCCTCAGTCTAGTTCAGTAAACGTAGAGGAAACACTGCTGATTGACATTTCATCGACACCCTCCACAAGCCACAGAAGGTCATCACTGAAAGGGCTGCCTGTTCACAGAGTGATATATCAAGGCGTGTTCATGGAAAGTTGAATGGATTATAAAAGTGTGATACTGTAGAAAAAAGTGCACAAGCAATAGGGTGCAGCCTATTAAGGGTGCAGACTGCAGCCTTAAGAAATGTAAGCCACTCCCTGCACTGGCTTCGTGTAGCTGCCCGCATCAACCACTTACCTCTCAGCTCTAATCACACCTCGCACCGCACCACGTTGCCTCCGATCCTCCAGCACTGCTCACCTGGTCCCATGAACTCTCAGGGATCAAGGAAGACATGCATCTAGACTCTTTTCTGTTCTGGCACCTACAGTAGGTGGTGGAATGAACTTCATCTAGATGTCGGTACAGTTGAGTCTTTGGCAATCTTTAAACAACATATCTGTTTCTTCAGTACTTGGGGTAATTTCCCCACCACCACAAAAAAGAGAGCATCAAAAGGAATGGATCCAAGAGATTTTAGAGCAGTTCTTGCTTCCATCTAATGACAAGCTTTATTAAGATGCTGATTTCCTTTTTCCGCAAGGCCACTAACTTGTTTGCTGACCATGATTTTACTTTGCTTGATTGTCCAGCCAACTTACCTAACCTGAACCCTTTAGAGAATCAATGGAGTATCTATACAGACACGCTGAAGGCTGCTATCAAAGCAACCTGGTTTTCAGTAACACTTCAGCAGTGCCACAGGCAGATGCCATGCCATGCCACATTGCTGCAGTAATCCGTGCTTAAGAAGCCCCGGACAAGTATTGAGTGCATAAATGAACATAATTTGGTTATTGACTATAGGACGTGTTCTAATATTTATGATACTGGATTTTTTTTTTTCATGAGCTGTAAACCGTAATCATGTAAATTAAAACAAAAAAGGCATGTAATTAATCTAGTATATATGAGTTTCACTTATAAAATTCAATTTCAAAAGAAAAAATCAACTGACCATAACAGGTCTTAGTATTACGCAAATAAAACGGAACAAAAAACAAACATCATAAAACATTTTTCACCATGCCATTATTTATTTACCAAGAATGAAGCCGAGAATAAAGCGCATGTGGGTAATACTAAGTACCCCTTACTGCTTCCACAGGATTTGAGAGGGTAAGCTGCAGCCAGGTGCTGCTAAGCATTAGCCCTTGATTAATTGATGATCAGCAGGTGTGCTGATCCACTGTTCATAGAAAACATGACTTGAATGTCTAATTTAGGAGTTCGGGTAAATTATTCATTCCTCAGAATAAACAAATAATGTGTTCTAAACAAATGCAGATAGGAGGCACACTTTCTGTCTTTCTTTCTCTCTTTTTTTTGACCTCACCACAACTGGAATTTGTAATGAAGCAATCAAGATGTGATTGGTGTGTAGACTTGACTGCCTGAAGTCTGGAACCTATGGATGCCACCAAATGCTGAATTTCCTCTCTTTAGATGCTTTATTAGGTTTTTACTGCAGTCGCCTCCAGTCGCTGCTTATTTGTGCGTTTTTATGCCTTCCTTTTTGTCTTCAATAAGTGAAAAGCGGCTCAACTGAGTTGGGCTCAGGTCACTGATTCGTGCCTTTTGTTTTTGCAGTATGTTTTTTGGGATATTATCCATCTCTATTGTGAAGCAATCTTTCCAATCTGTTTTTAAAGAATTTGACTGAATCTGAGCAGAAAGTAGAGTTCAGTGCACATGAAAATTCATCCGGCTACTTCTATCAGCACTTACATCAGTAAACAGCAATGACTCAGATCTATTAGCAGACATACTGTACATGCTCATACCAGAGCAATGTTTGATAGAGATGATGTAGTATGCTATAGACTACCAGCACCTTTTCCATTCTTTATATTCTTCTTTTTCTGCCTAATTATGGCTTGATTCACTTGCATTGGCATCTTTTTGGACTGCATATTAAGAGTTTCCATGAATACTCATCGAATGCAACCTCAACAAGGAAACAAGCTGCAGCTGGCCATCAAATTCCTTATCAGTCAGTTTTACAGTTGGGTTGTTTTGGGAAAAAATGTCCTATACAGTACAGCAAAAATTTTAATACACGTTAATCCCCTTGGATTAAATGAAATTCTACATGGGAATCCTGTCTTGATTGCTCTTTCAAGAGGCAAGACTACAAAAAAAAAGAGAGAAAAAAAAGGTGCTGCCCGAATACTTATGAACCAACTGTATTTTGGGAAATAGAACAAGCTTATGGCATTTTTTTATACAACTAGAGTGCTGTATTTGTAGTGCTGTTTATAATTCAGCTGTTTCTGTGTGTCAGATGGCAGAGTGGTTGGGTTTATATTAAATAAACAAAAAAGAAAGAAATACTAAATCTGTTTAATTCTCAATCTACTGTAGATAATCATATTTTAACCAGATATTTTAAACTAATATTTAACAGATACAGTACTTTGTATACTAGAGCCTGGGTTTCTGGTTCATTGAAGGTGTTCTGCAAGTGTGGCGACATAACAGAGACATGTTTTCGTTAATTTGCTACTCATAATATATAGCCTAAGTTTACACACTTTCCAATTTACATAAAAATTATTGACGAAGTGTTGTGAAGCGTTCCTGATTGTTACTCACAGAGATAGAACGATCGCCTGCAGCTCTCTTGACGATGGAGGTGTAACCGCGGACGATGACCGGCCTCGGCTCATCCAGCGGCTCAGTTCGCACTTCCTCACAGTCCACCAGTAGCTTCACCTGGTCTCCCTTCACGCTGAGCGCCAGTTTGTGCCACTCACCATCAAACAGCTTCTCCACACCATGGAAGGAGTGCAGCATCTGTGTATTGCTGGGACTGCTGTAGAAGTAGTCCAGCGTTCTGGAGTCGCCATTAAAACGCAGCCCTACCAGGTCCCGGCCCTCAGGGTCGCTAACCTGCCAAAGGTTCCAGGATGCCTTCGCCTCATCCTTGGTGATTTTGAACGTGGCTATGACAGAGTAGTCAGTAGGCAGACCATCTGGGTAAACATCGCTGGATGAATAGGAGGTTGGCCAAAATGTTGGGAGTAAGATAGATATAAATAAGAGACAGAGTCAGGTGGTTATGGCGGAGAGATTATGAGTTGTCACTGATATATAAATACAGGAAACGCAAGTAGAATAACATTTACAATTCAATAAATTAAGAAGTGTAATCACTCGACAGGCAACAACAATTTTACAAAATCAGACAATCAGAGCTTTGTTTTTGGGTGTTCTTTGGGTGATCTTAAATCATGGTAATGTAGGCCACATGTGCTCTTTTGTTCCACTCTTTTCTTTTATGGTTTAGCTGGTTTGTATATTATAGCTCCTGTGGCTTTTTTTTTTTTTTTGGTTTGTTTTTAAGCAGAGCCAGTTTGTTGAAATTAGTAGTTAATGTTTCCCGAGAACAATGGAGCTGTTTCACAATCCACGTTAGTGGACAGATTTACTTGGGAGGCCCCCACTCAGACTTCTCTCTATTTTCCTTGATGCTATTAACCACATTTTGCCTGAACACTTTTGCACTAATGTGCACCTCTCCGTATGTAAACATGAGTTGGTTGTCAAGCAGAAGTTGTTCCATCAGGACAGCTTGCTTGGCCCACACACAACTAGGAAAGACCCAACACATGGAGAAAATACTGCTGTTTCTGGAAGAACACAACTAACCCACTTCTAGCTTTCTGTGGTCCCAGCAGCATATTATATTCTACTTAAGGTCATGAAGCTCTAGGGGAACTTCAGTGCAGCTGTAAATAATGAATAATGAATATATATGTACAGTGCAGTTTGATCCATATAATCAAATCCTTTTGCGTGTTGTCCCGGTAATCCGGCTTGACAGCAAATTCTGATCGGAAACGGTTAGCACTTATCAAGTCTGATCAGCAGAAGGAAACTAGAGCTATTGTTTGGAGGAGGGAATGATCAGACTCATTGGAAAATCAGGACCAATGGAAAACTCATGAAAGTTAAAAAAAAAAAAATTACTGTTCCTTCTGAGCACCACATGTCGCAGGGGACTAAACACTTCTCATGTGTCTAAGTATAACACTCTCAATTTAAACCTTGGCAAGGAATCAGGGTTGGCATGAACAAGCTTTTGAGCCACCTGTGCACGATCTGTGTGTAATCCGGCTCTTCTTTCGAGCCAATTAACCCCTAAGAGCCCGGGCTTATTATTCGGCAGGTTTATTTTAAAGCCTACGTATTTTCCCGTAAGTACCATGAATTATTCATAGTGAATCTTGTTTGCATTTATCTTGAGAGTTTTACCTCAAGCTCTTCCTGAGATGCAGGGAGGGGTTTATACGGTACGCTACTGAGTCTGGCTCCGAGCCTTTTACCTGCCTCACCCCTCTGCTCTCAACCAAGCGGAACTCTTCCAGCAGGTCATAACCTAGAAAACCAGACAGACATAGCAATTATATACGGTGCAGTTTTTTTATTCACATGATTTACAACTATGCAAGTCTTTTCTGATATTGAGATAAAAAAAAATTGGCTAAACATTACCAGTTGTTGACCAAGAATGGAAAGCGTCTGACCTTTATTTGGCTAGGTTTCGATGAGTAATGAGTAATGTTCAGAAAGACTGACTGAAATTCTTGACCATTTTGTAACTCTCAAAAAGTCTTAATGAGTACTTTATTTTAGACATGATTTAATAATACACAGGCAGTTTAACTGCAGGTAGAATTAAAGCCATCTGGTCTTCCAATAGCCCTAATACCAGTAATGAACTCAAATGATCTACACACAAATTTCTTACATTCATTTGGCAAATCATCATTTTAGAGGCAAAAATCATACCAGGAAAAATGTTGAATTAAAGGCAGCGTGGATAGATAGCTGTGTTTCCTAGTTTGATTTGCTGACTCTACGTATCGCCTCTCTTGTACGTATTGGGAGTTTTGCCATTTTGTTCTAGCCACACCAAAAACATCTAACCTGCTCATGAAATACTACAGTGTGTCAAAAATGCTGTGCCAAATATGGTACAGAATACCCATAATGCACTCTGCTATAGTGCCTGGTGTGGCTCAGTGCTGCCCCTTGCAGGTGGGACTGCAATATCAAACACCTACTGAATGCACTGTGGTCTGGAGTGACATCACACCCTGGGGCGCTTCAGTCTAATCATGTGACGTGTCCGAGTTTACATTGTCTGGTATCTTAGCACAGTAGTTAATATTAACAGTTTTATACTTACTTGGAAAATCCTGACATTTTGCAAAGCCCAAGAAAGCCAAGAAAACACAGAGAACCTGCATTTTATTTAAAGCTGGCATTGTGAAAATTCTGACTCTTAGTTCCTAATTATGCCTGCAGGACAGAGAGGAAGAAAAGCTGAAAGGTTTGTGTAATGTAGTCAGTAAACAGATGTATCAAATGCATCAAAAATCAAAATCAAAAATAATAATAAACAAAAAATAACCAGCAATCTAATATGTTCAGACAACAAGAGAGAAATAGAAATTTTCAAATATTACTTAAAAGAAACTAAAAAAAAAAGAATGAATGTATTAATATTGTATTATATAGTATTATGTACTGTCCATAAGTCAACTCTTTATGAGGAAGCTTTGGGATTCAACAGCATTTCACTTTCAGTTAAAAATTTTATTTAGGCTTGAAACAAAATGATCACGTACACTCAAAGTAACTGGACATAGGCCTTAACATAACATATACCATCATTTAATACATTTGTGGTAAAGGAATGTAAAAATTCCTATTTTTTAAGACATTTTCAGTAAATAAATTAAGTAGACGGGCAAAAAAAAAAAATTTATGTGATAGCAAACCACCATTTGGCATTCTGTGTTTTAATAACTGACTAAATGATTTGCTAAACATGCCTACTAGTAAATTTCCCAAGTGTTGGCCAAGTGAAGAAAAAAAAAAAAAAACCTGATTAAAAAAAGAGAGAGAGCGATAAAGAACAAACTCTTTGCTGCATTTTCACTTTATAGGCAGAGGTCACTTATATTGCAATGTCTCCCAACAAAAAATGTCTACATTCACCAGGACAAGTTCTATTCCAGCTGTTTATGAAAATTTACTCAATTTGTGGAATGAAAACCTCAGTAAAGACATATACGTAGAATTTTTTTTTTCTTTTAAATAGCCAAGCACACTTTGCAGTTGAGTTGAGATCAATTAAAACCAACTTGCTAATTCTGAGCAGTTTTTAAAGTAAATGTATAGTTAATTATATAACAGATGAATGCAGTTGACTTACATGTTCCTCAAAGAGTGGTTGTATGGTGCTGAGGGAAGCCTGTTCCTCACTAGGTTCCTGCAGTATAGTCAGCTTTAAAGTGCCATCTCTAGGCCGAGCACTGCTTTAAGTTCAGAGTCCATTTACAGTCGCTTGTGCTCCAATGTGATCCTTGCGCTCCACTCCACCCTAGGGTCCCGATGCCTCTTGCCTGCTCCTGAAGCTCACTGCACCTGATCAGAGCTGAGAATTACCCCGAGTAAACACACACTGTGCAACGAAACTTTTAAGATGAGTCGGATAGATCAGTACTTCTCGAATGTGATCTCTAGACATCTTTTGCAATTTCTGCTCCCATCACACCTGATTTACTTGAGCACTTTAGCAGTTAGAATAATGTGAAAAAGATCAAACCGCCAGAGTCATTGTTGCATTTTAAAAACAGTCCTAGACGTAGTACTTTATTGAAGTCCTAAGCACTTTGACGGCATAATCAGTTATAATTAAAATAAAAATGATAACTGCTTATACTGATAGAGGAAGCTCTACTAGTCAAGCTAAAGGATGATTCAGAATGGTGGCTGCTCTTGATAGAAAGATGAAGAATGTCACAGATAGGCACGACTCAGGCTCTGCAAACATTCCATCAAAAAGGAACAAAAATGTGCTGGTGTACACAGAAGTGGAGTGCGAGCTACTGTAGATCCTACAAAGCAAAACAGAAAACGAATCTTATAAATGAATTCAATCTGTCCTTTTATTCAATTAATTAATCGTTTAAGTGGGGATTCACTGATAACGCTATGTATAAACATGTACATTTCCTACACTTAAATATTCAGTGTTATAATTTCTGTAACACAGTTTAGTCACAATGTCCATTCTTAATTAATTCTTATTTAATAGAATATCGAATAGTGAATTGCCTTTAAACAAAATGCCATATGTCTGAATTCATTGTGTTTAGATATTTTAACAATATTGGTATATTAGGATTAGGACAATATTTGCAACATTATTAGTACTGAGAGTGTGTAATGGGAGAGTGGACAGTACATCAGTAAGGATTTTTAAAATTTGTTTGTGTGTTTGGTTTTTGGGACACCTTCAGACCTCCAAATAATCTTTACAAAGCTACAAACTATACCAGATCGCTGAGAACATTGAGAGTAACTGATAAATTCAGATGAAGTTCCAGATGAATCACATTTTTCTTTTTCCAACACCTGCTACCAACAACTTCACCGCGGTCAGGATTGTGCTCAGGTACAGTATGTGACCTGCCAGTAAACTCTGGATGGTTCCTTTACTAAATGTGAAAATGGCTGTTGAGTTTATCTACTGTAAATGCATGTGTGTGTGTGGTAGAAATGTGTGTAGATCATTTATTCACAAGGTTGCAGCAAATCCTGAGCCAATCGTGAGAACACAGGGCAGGAGGTGGGAACAAACGCTGGAAAAGAGATCAGTCCATCTCACATTCACACACTCCTTCACAATTAAGCAGCTCAAGTCTAACTGCAGGTTTATTCTTTGGAAGGTGAGAGGAAACTGGAGAACTTGGCGGAAGTCCACAGGGAGAACATGTGACATTCTGTATATACAGTATATCTATACAGTATACTGTATTATAGTGGAAATTCATAAAAAAAAACTCAATGTTACTCAATGAACTCATACCTCGTGAAAATAAAAATTCCAGTATCTCAAAATACAATAATATTCCATAAGATTAATCAAAACAGGATTTACGACAGACATTTCGCTTTAATGTGGCATGGCATTGAGGCGAACTGCCTGCGACACTGCTGAGGCATTATTGTAGACCTGGTTGCTTCGATAGAAACCTTAAGCTCATCAGTATTGTTGGTTTGGGTGTTTCTTGTCCTTCTCTTTACGACACTGCATAGATTTTCATGGCAATATCATTGTTAGCAAACTAATTAGTGTCAGTTTGGGCTCTGTGGGCAGATAATCAGGAAATCAGCATCTCCATCAACATAACGTGCTTTTTTTCTTGTCCCTGGTTCAGAAGTAACTTGATATGCCTCAGTTGTAGCCCATTTCATGAAGATGTGTGCGTGTTTGTGTGTGTGGTGACTCTTGATGCACTGACTCCAGCCTCACTCCTCTCCTTGTGAAGCTCTCTCAAAATCTTAAATCTGCTTTGATTGACGATCTTCATAAGAGTGCAGTCATCCCTGTTGTTTGTGCATCTTTTCCTACAAGACCTTTCCAGTCAGCTTTCCATTCATATGCCTCGATACAGCACTCTGCAAACAGCCATCCCTTTCATCGATGATCTTCGGTAAAAATTTTTCATTTGATGTATAACTTTCTTTTAAAATTACAATGAACTTTTCTATGATATAAAAATTTTTGAGATGCACTGTATATATAAAATTACTATTTATTGGAACTTTATTGGATAAACATCAATTCCTTTTATTCCCCCAAGTGGCCTGCCAACATGGGCTCATGTTAAACACTACTGCTCTAGGTATTGTAATGTAAATCTTCAACAATAATCTCATTTTATTTCCCCCTTTAGAATATTAGAGGCCTTGCAGCAAACTGCAAGCTATAAAGCTATAAAGAATTTCCACTTGCATGCATTTTAGAAACCCGGTAAGCAGAAAAACCCGTATAGGTATTAAATAAATGCTTATGACCAGGCAGTGGTCCACTCATTAATTCAGTAAAGGTTTAGTACAATTATGAGGCATGAAAATGCTTTACAGCACAGCTTATAAATTCTGCTTCTACTTGCACTTTATATACTGTACCAAGCCAAATCAAATTGTCGTTAATGCTGGAGCTATAAGAATTAAATTTTTGGACTATAATGTTGTTTTAGTCATGTCATAGATGCAGGGTTGTAGCGTGCCATGTCAGAGATCTGACTCCACAGCCGGATTCTTTCACATGATCCCGTTAATCCAGTACACAACACAGAGGCCATCTGGCACGCTTTAGTCAGGAAGTCCCCCTTTTCCCCTCCACTGTGCTTTGTGCCAAATGCTGACACTGTCTATTTTCCTCTCTCATGTCCTGTAAAATTAAATTTACTTCTCATAACTCATTAAAACCCACTCCTTAAACATTACAGCTTGTATCTGACACAATGCGTTGTTGTTGTTTAAGATGGTACAGAATCAGCACAAACCACAAACTTGAACAAGTAAAAAAATTATTTAAAAAAAGACCAGGCTTTGCTTTTTCGATACTGCCATAGCTTTCTGCAAGCAGGTTTATTACAAAAATGTTGTGAGGAATCCACTGACACGGAGTCAAACAGTACACAGACATGAATGCACCTACAGTATGAATATCTGCTATTAGAACCGTGAAAGGCTCCTGTCAAGGTTAAATGGCACACAATGATAGGATCAGGAACTTAAAACATTATGCAGCAGGTGGATATGATGGACTGTTTTTCGTTTTTACGTTTTTTTTTTTGTATTGAAGGCCATGTAGTGTTTTAGGAGGAGCACTTGCAGTGATTATAATTAGTTAGTATTGTATTGTATTGCCCTTTACAATGCATTCTCAGCAACATATCATTGCACTTTAAATAGATGAATAAATAGTCAGGTGCCCTGGTGATATGCAGTGGCATAATATTATTTGCAAGCTTTGTGAAGATTTACAGTACATTCAGCTTTCAACGTGAGCTCGATCCCAGAATATGGAAAATTGTTATTTAGCTTCACAATGTACAGTCTACTTTTCTCCCGCCAGTGCTTGCTAAGATCTCCGGTTGTAGCAGCGATACGATAAAATAAAATAAAATCTGATGCGACATTATTCACAGAAATTAAAAATACACAACAAATACACAAAACTGTCATGTTCCACTCACACAGCATCAATCCCACGTACTTCACACCTTGTTTCTCCTCGGAATAATTTACAATGTTTGCTACACTTTTTTTTTTTCTTTTTCTTTGATAATTTACAACTTGCTACTTGTTCGTTTTAAATAAGGACATTTCGCAGGTTTAGTGTCTTCGGGAGTCCAGTTTTTGTCCAGTGTGTTCCAGCACAGTGCTGTAAAGATAGAAGTCAGCTGCTGACTATCTCTTGGTCGTGCTTTTGGCCAGTTTGCTGCTGGCTGCGCTTCTCCTCTGCGGCGTAGGAATTTTGGAAGGTTTAACTCCAGGCTGTCGTGGAGACGAGCGCGGCCTTGCGGAGTCCATCACCGTCTCCGACATGTCGGAGCAGACGGACTGGATATCGGAGATGTCAAAGTCGGAGGCGTCGCTCCCTCGCCGGCTGCTTCCACGACTCCCTGCCTTACTGCCAGGCCTGCTGGGAAACTTACTGTGTCCTGAAAAGGGACAGATTCAGCCATGTGGTAAATATCTATTTAGAAACTACATGCATTTTAGATGCATTACAGCAGGCTACACTCTCTGTCCACTTTATTAGGAACACTAGTACATTAATTCAGTTACGGACAGTATGTGTCAATCATCTCACAGTAGCGCAATTAAAAAAATAATAATAATAATAAATCTTGCAGCTACAGTACAAGTAAAGAGCTTCAGTTAACCTTTACATTAGTTTCAAGTTTTTACATTAAACATCGAGATGAAAAAAAAAGTTTTATCTCTGTGGTTTGAGTATTTCAGAAACTGCTGGGATCTCCTGGGAATTTCACACACCATACTTTTTAAGCTTTAGACAGAATGGGGCGATATAAATTAGTAAAAAATATTAAGTAAGCGACAGTTCTGTGGGTGGAAAAAAATGCCTTGTTGTTTGGAGAGGTCGGAGGTCCAAGCTGCCAGGAGTGCTATAGTAACACATGTAATCACTCTTTCTCTCAGCCACGGTGAACAGAAAGGCATCATGCACAAAACAATAAACTTGAAGGTGGCTGCGCTGCTACATCAAAATACCACATCAGATTCCACTCCTAAGAGCCAAGAACAAGAACTTAGACTCAAGACTCACTCAAACTAGACAGTTAAAATAAAAAAAGATGATCGTCTTTAAATCATTTCAAGTCCTTAAAACTGTTTTGTTTAACCGTGCAGTTTTGGTGGCGTCACATTCCTGTTGATGGCTGACGGGAGTGAACCCTGGTGTGGTCCTCTGCTGATGTAGTCCATCCATCCACATCCGTCAAGCTTTGATGGATCATCTGTTCTGAGCTCCTTTTCTGGTTACTGCTGTTGTAAAGAGTGCTTATTGGAGTTATTATAGACCTCCTTTCAGCTCTGCTCATTCTCAACAAAGAGTTTTAGCCTGAAGAACCTCTGCTCACATTTTTTGTGCACTATTCTGTTTAAACTTCAGAGTGTGTTGTGTTTGAAATTCCCAGTAGATCAGCAGTTTTCTGAAATACTCACACCAGCCCATCTGGTACCAAAAACCATGCCAGGATTAAGTCACAGAGAGAATGTTGTTCCCTATTCTGGGCTTTGATGTGAACTCTACATGAAGCATTGACCTGTACAGTACCTGCAGCTTAAGCGTTGTGTTCCTGCCACATGTGCGGCTGATTCAATAAATGCCCAGGCGTTCCCAATAAAGTGCATGAAAATGCAATTTCTATAGCTATAGTATTGCATAGCAGTGTTTAAGCTCTTTCAGCCAGGTATAATCAGCTTGTAGGGGAAAAAGGATTTCATTTCTAATAAGTTCATAAAGCTGAGTGTTTGATTGTTTAACTCACCAACAGTCTGACTTCTAGCTTTCAGAATAGCAGCGTTTATCAGGGTTCCCTCTTCTCCAGACTGGAAACCTTTTCCTGACAAATAGCCAGGCAACCGGAGCTTGCTGCCTTGGATGGGTGTGCTCTGTGGAAAGCAAAGGATTTAAATTAAAAAAATATTATTATTAACATATTTTCATAAAAGATTAGAACTTCCTTCACCTGGAAAGATTTCAAAGATCTTAATTTTGACCTGGAAGCTCAATAATGCAGCGACTAACATCTAACACAGAACTGACAGGGCAGGCAAGTCTTAAAGGAGTTACGTAAGAAATAACATGCGGTTGTAGGAAAATAATCCAGTGTTGATGTGTTCTAGCTTAAGACAATTCAGAGTTACTTTTACCACACTGGAGTGGATTATTTTTTAATAACCGCATGTCCGGGAGTTTTTTTTATTACTCTTATACCACAGTGAGCCTGCGATAATTACAGGTTGTGCTTTGTAACAACTGGTTCGATGATGTGCAACCAGCGAGCAGCTTCTCCTCTCTCTTTACTAAGCTACAGACTGGACAACACTGTAGTATAAAAGTAATAATCTTTCTTTTAGTAGTGTAAGGTGACAGCACAGCCCAGCTGAAAGAAGAAAAGATATTAAGAGAGAGTACTACAAAAAAATAATAATAATAACCCACACTGAACAGAAACAACTTAACTGCATTACAGAACGTGTTCACTGTGAAAACACCTCAACAAAAGCGTAAAGCTGTGAGACTGGATTGATGAAACCCTCACACCGAGTCTGTTAAGTTAAACAGCAGGAAACTTGACAGCGAGTTAGTGATAAAGTGTTAGATCAGTATTAGGCTTCGTCACTCCTGTTAAATCACGATACCTCGTTGGATGACCCCTGGCTCTCAAAGGAGTCGGACGACTTTAAGGGAGTAGCTGATTTGCTGTTTGTCAGCCAGGGTTTATCGTAATTGCGGCTTAAATGTTGGAGAGTCTGTGAGGAACAACGTGGATCAAATACAAAAATATAAAACAGTGATTTAAAAGAGAAGGGAGCTGAGAAGGTGAACAAGGGGCTGGGGTGCAAAAAACGTTCCACTCTAGAGAAGGTGTTTGAGGAATATTCTCCTGATAGGAACAGAATTCTTTGGGATAATAGGCAGCAATTATTAAAAACATATTCAGTCAAATTTAATGACATGCTGAACCTTTGCTTTGCATTAAGAACATAAATTGACACATGAACTAAATGTAGTTTGTAAAAGTGTTAAGATGATGCGTCTGTGAGAGACACTTTAATTCTCCACACTTGACAAGAAAGTGCTCGTACCTTCGGCGTGCCCGGTGCAGCAGGGTTGGTCTGTGCAGGACAGCTTTGGCTGGAGTTCGACCTGTTCGGCGAGGCACCCCTTGAGGATGGCCGTGACCTTCGACCTCTGTAGCGGAAGCTGGCCATCACCTGAGTGGTCCCTTCCGGCAGTATGAACTTCTCTCGCAACTCCACATTTGTCCTCCCTTTAGCTAAGAAGAGAGCACATAAAGGAATGAGCCGGAGCTAGCAGGAACACACACACACATACACACACACACACACACACACACACACACACACACACACACAATGCTTGTATGGAGTGGATGGACTGGATTTCATAAAAGTGTCCAAATGAGGTTTTCATGTAAGGGTGAATGTGTTCGAGTGAAGGGCAGTGATGATGATGATGAGTCTGGTGAGCAGTGGACATGCAGCGTAACGTCACTGATGTGTAACAGGTTTTCTGTACTGTATCTACTGAACATGATGGTGACAGGAGACAGACTCTTTCCTTACCCTTCTGTTAACAACGTGGTTTTTAAGAAAGCTGTTTTTAACTAACACTAGGAATCCATTAATTCAGTACTGAGTATAAGAGTGTGTTCACACTTGACATTTTTGGATCGATTAAAACAAACTCTTGTGCGGTTGCTCTGTTAGCACGGATCACTTGAACAAGCTTTAAACCTCAGTTAGCACCAAGAAAGCAATGCGACTAAGGAGGGAAGATTTAAAACAAACTCCGCTGCGGTTCCATTTAAATGTAAACACGCCACTGACGAAACATACGTCAACGAACCAAGTCTGCTTAGGTAGCATTAACTGATAGTGATGACTTTACTGGAGAACTTTCACTGACCGATGAGACGCACGAACGCATGTGATAGATCAGCAGGGCTGCGTTCAATAACTAGAGTGCTCGCAAAACGTTCATGAGCAAACAACAATTGAGTGGATTAATGAAATGTTATATTTCAGAATCTGATACTTTCGATTAATACTTATTCTTTTACACATTTCATGCTCATTTCCCTAATTTTCTTTTTCATTCTGTTAAGCTGCTTTGTGACCAGCTGTTAAATGACTGTTGTTAAAAGTGCTATATGAATAAAATTTAACTGAATGTTTTTAAACACTCTCGTTATTGAACGTAGCCCTATCGCGTGCTTGTGCTCTCGTACCAGGCAGACAGACACAGGAGCGGGGAGAGTCTATCAAAGGATTAAAGATCACTGCTAGTATTTTTTCACATTTTGTTTAATACTTTATTCGTTATTTTTTGGGGGACGGCCACCAGTGTCGGCTGTATGGATAAAAACATTAGGGGCACTGATGTCATTTTATTCTTATTATAATTGCTTGTGTTGTTTTCAATGTATGACATTACATTTTATAAACACTTCATTAGTTTTCAGTTTGTAGAGACACCACACCATGTATAATCCACATGCTTTCTGTTGAAAATGCCAGTGTGAACACTAAGGACTTTCTACTAGCGAACCTAAAGTAACGTCTGTTGTACTTTGGTCCAAACCAAAGAACCGAACTACACCTTAATCTGATACCAATTACAGACTTCGTAATGTAAGCCTACAGCAGCATACAGTACACCGCCATGCTTAAACAGTTTCGGACTATCCTTTGCTTGTGAGTAGAATTCGTGTTAAAAAATATCCTTTGTGTTCGTTTCTGAAGACCATGTTTTCTGAAACTGCTCGCACACCCTAAACATCTCTATTACAGATTTAAACAGCACATAACATCACGCCCATAAAACACTGCTGCAACAAACATAAGCAGAGATAAATAAAATGTAAAATGTTAAATAAAGATGCCCCTGATTGCTTTATTCCAATTCTGTATTTACTTGGAACATGCAACAAAAAAAAAAAACATCAATGCATCCTTAAAAAAAACTAAAGTTTTAACTGTATTTGTTTTCTAATACAGTTTTATAACAGAAACTCAAGACCAATTTAGTGCGAAGATGAAAATAAGATTGTCAGGCAGAGCTGCATAGAAAGAGCTGCGAACACAAAGCATTTGCACGGAAAGGCAGCAGAGACGGGCCAGGAAAGCAGCCTGGAAACGAACAGCAACAAACAAGTGCATGCAAGAGAGGAAGTCTCAGGAAGAAGCATGGGATTAATGTTAATGAGAATACCATCGCTCCAGCAAGAACACTCAGGTGCACACACACACACACACACACACACACACACACACACAGTCACATGGGCTTGCACACATACCACTGGGATGGAGCAAGGAGAGAAAGTGTGAGAGTTGCCAACCTATAGGAGACTGAGTAATGGACGAGTTTGATTCCGAGCGCAACATTTTACTCCCGTGGTGATGAACTAGAAAGAAAATGATAGTTGGGTTCTTAGCACAAAAAAAACAGTGGGTATATTCAGCAGGAAAACAGTAGAGATAGACAGAGAGACAGAGAGTAGAATACTGAGAGAGCTGCTTTATAGGAACAAGACAGCAAGCTTTCAGAACCTCATACACAGCCAACCAGAATGCAGAGGCAGAAGACTCGGCAACGATGTCGTGTAAATATGACCAAAACCCCTCACTCTAAACATTAAAGGTGGCTTCTAGTCTATATGTTAAAATGGTACACGTTAATAGCAGAAATATATAAAAATCTAATAAAATATCCACTACAGTCTTATCAGTGTCTCACATTATAAAGTGCATGTTTTTTAAGCAAAAAAAATAAATATATATATATATATATATATATATATATATATATATATAAACTCTGTTACCTCGACACGGGTCGTTCTTTACTAGGAACTCATCGAGAGCCATCCAGCCTCCTCCGACCCGCACCATAACGGTGCTGCGCAGGATCCGCACCAGCCTGAGCTGCTGCGAGTCTCCAAACTGAGCAGGGAAAAGAGAACAGTGAGTCCATACTGAAACTCACACAGCTTTACGGACATAAAGCCGCAACAGGCTGGGAAACGGCACAAGCCAGACATTACAATGACATGCTAAGCTGTTCTTTTAGGAATTGTTCTTTTCTGTATATATATTAATGAAGATGCGATGAAGACTGATCGTGGTGTTGATCAGACATGTTCGATTGTGATTTGTCCTGTTTGTACTAGTTTCCCAGCTGAGCAAACTATTTTGGACATAAACACAACATGTTTCATTCCAAAGAACAAACAAATGAATGGTCAATCCAACTGGTTCAAGCCTTGTCATTTGTTGCTGAGTATCTACAGTACCATTAAATATCTGAGTTTTATGCTTTATATATGTAAAATATGTCAAAAATTTTGATATACTGTAAGACTTGACAGTGAATATTTTTTTTGTTTTCTTTTCTTTCCCCCCATATATGAGACTCAGCCTGATGACCACTAGAGTGTGCTGTAGTGTTGTGTGTCCCAGAACAGCAACTCTACTGTATATACTGAAAAGCTTTTTTTGGCATCAAAGGTAGTATGAGGGGGCGCAGAACTCTTATTCTTAAACATATCAACAAAATGAAGGTTGCCAGTTGGATATGGCCACGGTGTCATTCACAAGACACACAAAGTTATGGCTTCATGCTTTCTGTTCCAAAACCAAATTAAACCGATCATGAACCAAAAGGAATCTTTCCACAAATCAACAATACATAAAAAAGGTTGCACTTTCTAAAAACCACCATACTGATAGAGAATGTGTTTTACGTTGATGCAGAACTAATGTGGCTAAACTCCAATGACAGAATTAAAACATTATGGAAAGATGGCTGGACTCCACTCTCTAACACTCCACATGATCGACACACAGTGATGACCCCTCTCGCTGAGCCTCGTTTGGCCTCTGGTGTCTCGTAGTGAGAACTGAAATGATTTAATGTCTCTGGTGAATTTGGTGATTGATTGCAGGTAGAAGATGGGGGTTGAAGCATGATCGGATAAGAGGTAAAAAGAAGGCACAACAAACGGCTTAAAAGTGACCATTTACCAGGATACAGCTTTCCATAACAGCAACGTGCAGTTGGGAGTTTAGATTTTGATTGTCCCTGTTTGTTATACTCTCATCGGCGATTAACGGATCATGTAAGCAGTGAACCAGACCAAACTGTCAAAAGAATTGTTTCAGTTGATATGGAACAGCAAAGAACTGAACAAACTGGTGCACATGACAGCCAAAAAAATAAGAAGAAAAAAGCTTCAAGACAAGCAAAGGAAAAATGAGGTTTGCATGAATTTCCCACTCCCCAACACGTCACCAGATAATCAGCTACGAGTTACCATGTATCTTTACAAAGCATGACCTTGAGAAAGCATGCGGCCCATGATTTCAGTGTCTTCTATATTTACAAAGCAGTTTCAATCTCAAAGGCTTCATCGAAAAACAAGACAGAGATAACGCAAGTATTAGGTATTACTGAAGCTTGGGTTAAAGGTCCTTTGAGATGGAGGTTTAATCATTTAGCAAGGCAATATAAGGCAAGCACCCATGATATGTTAAGCTTCAAAGCTCTCAAAAGATGAACATTAAATCAACTTAATCAACTTAAATCCTGGCGATGGGGGGGAAAGGAGGAGGTTGCTCAAAATGCACTGTGACTCAAAAGCAGATAGGCAAGATCATAAAATCCACGAGATGTCAAAACTTCCTAAAAAGGACTAACATTCTTTTTCTTCCTAGATAAATTGGGATCTATGACAGAGAACTCACTCCTACTTTATCCTGACCTCAGTTTCAAATAGTTTGCTCATGCTGGCATTAATCTGACACTAATAATCACTAAAAGTAAAGTAATGTTCTACATCCGAGAGAGAACCATAATGAATATTTTTAGCCTTTTTTTATGTACCCTATAGCAATCCACACCATTTTTGGTGTCATTCTGAGTAAACGCTTTTAGCTCTCTCTCTCTCCCTCTCTCTCTCTCTCTCTCCCTCTCTCAGCTCCACCTGATTTTACACACCATTGAAATACTCCCAAGGAGAAACAGAGGAAAACAAAACTAGTGTTGTTGAGACCTGGCATTACTAAAAATTCTGTTTGCTTATCGGCTTCTGAGTTCATTAGTGACTGGGTGAAAATCTGAGAAAGTATTAAAAAGGAAATTGATGAACCCAAAAAAAATAAGGCAATCACAGCAGCACAAGGTTAAGGAAGCTGGATACTCTATGTATATACCTGGTTTCCGAGGTAGAACTGAACAGCAAAGAAAAATAAAAAGACAAACATTAGAACACAGTAGATTTCACTATCATTTATCAACATTCTGTATTTATTCTGTTGCAGAATTGTGACAAATTCATACAGGAGTTTCTACAGTAAGGAGTTAAAAGTGTTTTGGCAGTCCACCTGCCTTCTCAGTGAAAAGTGAAAAATTTAACATCACATGAGAATGCTATGAAGTCAGCCCTTCTGGCAAAAGCTGTAAGAAGGGAGGTCTGCCTCGAGAAGTAGCTGGACAACAGCCAATGGCACACAACCAATTTTCCACAGATTTACACTGCCATTGAAACCCACTTTTCACCACAGGACTAGATATGAGCTGCAGGATGCTTCACAAATGCCAATAGGGGATCAAAGTAATATGGACAGTTTCTTACCCGGTATTTGTTTGCACCAATTTGTTCCACTTGGAACCGTTTAGGACACTTGCACTTTGCCACTTGGCGTGTTACCTAAAAACACCGTCAATATATTAGGATGGAAAAAAAAAAAGATTGCCATGAAAGAAAAAAAAACAACAACACCTAAACAGCAGGACCATACCTCGTCTTCTATCTTATCGGCATCAGTTATTGGTTTGTAGGCATCTTTATTTGGGTGCAACGCAGCCACAAACTCATAGTAGTCAATGTAACCATCACCATCACGGTCAAAAATGTCTGCTACAGCACTCATCTCCAGTCGACTGGTGGGAAACTCTACAAGGAGCAGAGAAAGAAATGATTGGTATTTTATAATATTATAACACAATATAATAAAAGTTCCGGAACTCCGATACTCATGTTAACTTGCCAAAGATTTAGTAAAATATGGGAACTTTCAAGGAACAATTTAAACAAAACCGAATACAGAAAACATTGAATTAAAGCTAGTGTCAAACGCAAATGAGATTTTTGTCAATCCAGACTAGGTTTGTCTAAAAAC
Organism: Clarias laeviceps; assembly: GCA_030014305.1. Lineage (NCBI taxonomy): Eukaryota > Metazoa > Chordata > Actinopteri > Siluriformes > Clariidae > Clarias > Clarias laeviceps. The sequence continues at coordinate 27,458,480 of JAQMYJ010000039.1, forward strand.
TAGCGAAGGAAGTTTTGCTCACTTGAAGAAAGAATCCCATCAATAAACTCCTGCCTGGTGACTTTGCCATCTTGATCCTTATCCATGCGACGAAAGAAATCCATGACTCGTGATTTCTTGTGGTTCATCCATCGCATGTATCGCTTCCTCCAGACATCAAAGTCGAAGTTGGCGAACTCTTTGAGCTGAGGAGATTATTACGGTATAAGCAGAGTGGGTCAAATTATTTCACATTTGATACGCTTAGCCTTTGGCTTAGTTGCTAAAGTTTGTGGTTGTAACTGACCTCCTCTAATCGGTCCAGTGCATCGTTCAGTTTTCTTCTCCTGTCCAGGGCCAAAAGCCAGACCTGCTGCCATTTACTGACTAACAGGTTCACTCTGGGGTTCTTGGTCTCTATTGGAGCCTGGACTGTTGCTGGAAACATGGTCTGCACCTGGGATCTCTTTCCTGATTATCACAGACATTCACATATTGTTGACATAAGGTTTGGCATAAAATAAAACATAAAAATTGTTAAAAACATTTAAGGGAAAACCTACTGCTTGTTCTTCCTTTTTCCAGTACTGGTATCTGAGACTGAACTGGTGGATCAGTTGTGGTTTTCCTTTTATGAGTTTTAGTGACTTTGTCCACATCTGGTTGTTTTCTGGTCATCTCCTCCATAAAGGTCTAAATCACAAAATCAAATCATAAGGCTTCAAATTAAAGTAAGCCTCCCTTAAAGCAAAGGGAATTTAATAGTCGTATTAGGTGTGAAGTGTTTTAGTGCAAATTCCTCGTACCTGATGCTCAGTGATAAGAGCTTTGACCTCCTCAATCTCCTGAGGCAGGGCCTCCATGTCTTTCTCAGTGAGCGTGGTCTCTGCCCACTGTAACCAGCTCAGCAGGTTCTCTAGGAGCTCTTGAGTGGCCATAAGCTCGTTCAGAGCACTAGATAACCTCTGCTGATGCTGTCGTGCCCATGCGGTGACCTGAGCAACAGCACATACATACATGAATTTTATTTAATTTTTTATGTATAATACCAGTCCACATTTTCGACACGCCTTCTAATTTAACGGTTTTTATTTTGTGATTTAACAATACTGGAGATTTCAAAACTATGAAATAACACATATGGAATTAGGTAACTAAGTAACAACAAAAACAGCAGCAGCAGTCAGTTATTATTTTAAGACATGAAGGTCAGCTGTTCTGGATCTCATCTCAATATCAACTGTTCAAAGGAGATTATTGCATATTTTGGATGCTTTCTGCATTGTTTTACAATGTAGAAAAAATAGAAATCAGGAAAGACCATGGAAGGTCCAATATTTTCACGGATAGTGTGTATAATATTATACAGACAAATGCACAAACTGTGTCAAAAAATCCAAAGGAGCAATTTAGCATTTACACATTTAGAATGTTAGATTTCAACTACTTAAAAAGACTAAATGGGTTTTTTAAGTGATTGATGTTACATTGTTGAAAGTAAAAAAAATTATAATATGTAATTTAGAACACATTAACTTGCCTTTCTGAACGTGATAAAAATATCCTATAAGAACTTGCAATGTCCAACCTCCTGTTTTAACCCCTCCCACAAATTACTTTTATCATATCTGTTTTATCTCTGAATTCTGCCTTATGATTTGTTTTGTTCTCTCTCTCTCTCATTTTAGATACACCTTGTTTCCTTTTCATACTTAATGGAATTACATATTTGTACAATATCAGTAAATCAACTTAATTTTTTCAGTCTCTTAAGCAATCAAATGTAGTCAGGTATTTTGTTACATAATCTAGGACAAAAACAAACAAACTCAGACCTCCTCGAAGCGAGCTTTGATTATGGTGTTCCAGTGTTTCACAGTGGTGATAGAGTCTGGATGGCAGATAGCTAAGATGGCTTCACCCATGCTAATCGCCTTGCCCAAAGCCACACTCTTCTCTTCCAGTTTCTTCATGAATTCCTGCGTGGAACAATGTGCCTGTCGTTAGTCAAATAGCAACACCACCATAGTCAAAACAATAAGAATTTACTCGGACGTCCCAGTGAGACTTTTCCCATCCATCCACCTTCTGTGTGTGAATAATGTCTGGTGAAAACTATGTGGAACAAATTATTCTTGTTTCATATATGAGCTCATGCTCAAGGGATATGTGTTATTAAAGGCTGAGTGCTGTTTTGGCCAGCTACAATTAAGCCTGAGAGGCCATGTATGGTGTATTTTACTCTATTGGCGTCACTGACCAGTTAGCAAATAGTAATGTAAGACTTCAAGACTTACCAGTTTTAAAACTATACTGTAAAGAAGGCCACAAGCAATGGTCACTCTGGGACATGTTTGCATCGACAGTATAAATACGGACCAATATGGTCAGTTTTTTCATGTGTGTATCAATATTTGTGTTCCACTTTAAGGCAAAAATATGGATGCGGGCCTGGTGTCGCAAGAGAAGCTTACTTTGTGCTGTTCAATCAGGCCACGCAGGGCTTCCTCGTCCTCAGGCAGGGACCCGTGGAAACGGAGGCTCTGTTCTGCTTCAGCCAACCACTCTAGCAGGATATGGACAGTCGAGTGAAACTCCTCTGCCTGAAAAAGACAGAATATTTACCATTTATTTGAAATCATGCACTTATAAGCCGTTTTATTTTATTAACTAATTAATCCCTAAATATCCTCGCAAACCAATGGCAGATTAAATAAAAGGTCATTTGTCTTTATATGAATTTCAGACCCAGAATAAAAGACCAAATATAACTTTTTCTCAAAGCTTTTCCTCTTCTCATGAGAGGATTCTTCACATCTCTACACATAATAATCTAGTAACGCATTTCATATTGCTATGTAAAAATCATAACATTTTGTTATTTTAATACATGTACCATTCAGAGAATTCTGTCCAAAGCCAACCAGATTAAGATTAATATTTTTAAATATTTTTTATATTTCTATGTATATTTACATTTTTGCAATATCTGTATATATAAGAGAACAGACTTATTTTAGGATTAGAATAGAATGTGGCTTGGCTGAACTGTAATCCAGTACGATGCTAAGAGCTGTTTACCTGAGACAGGGCTTGTTCCAGTCGTTTCTGTTTCTGCACCGAGAGGGCACATACAGTCTCCCAGCGCAAGCTCAGCTCCTGCATTTGAACTTTGACCCAGGAAGAGTCGTCATGGCTGCTGTCAATAAGCTCACGGGCTGAACGTTTCAGAGCCTGTACTGAGCCTGTTCTTTTTCCGAGCTCCTTTTGAAACACCTGTGAGAAAGAGAGTAAATCTGTTTAATGGCCCAACTGCAGGGACTAAGCCAACAATACTTTAGATTTTGTGTTGTAGGCATATACATACTATGGCCAAAACTATGTGGACACCTGGCCATCATACCCATATCTGCCTTTTAACTTACAGTATTTATTTTTTTATCATCCCATTCCATATGGTTAATTATTCATAAATTAATTCCTGGGATGTTAGTTTTGCATAATATTTCTCTGTAGCCCACATATTAATTAACTTAGGAACCACAAGAGGGCAGCACTTGCAGTTCAGGTGAGGCAAACTATTCGACAATTGACATTAGATATTTTTAACAGCCTTGTTTTTGATTGGGGACAGGGAGATTATTATTTATATTCTTTTTGTTTAAAATATATGTGCTTTATTAATTTCTCATATGTAACGCACTTGCTGGAATCTTTGAGCTGTTTAAATAAAACTAAAACTGGGGAAAATGTAAATTTTTTCATAAATTTGTAAAGGATTAATTGATTATAGATTGCTAATATGTGTTCAACTATCGGTTAAGTAAAGTCTAGGCTTGATTGAAAAAAAGAAAGTAAATGCTGGATGCATACACAAAGTGTTTTTAAATTAGTTACTTATTACCTAATTACCTCATTGTTTAGTGTTGGCTCAGATTTTTGCATGCTCTTAGCAATGATTTCTTTATTATTTTTTTCCATCACTATATGTCTGACCAATGATTAGGGTTTTTACGAGCATGTTTACAACCTTTTTACATTTTCTTTTTGCTTTATAGTGCATTTAAATATGTGCAATGTGAAACCAAGTACTCCAGTACCAAATAGCAAAAGTATCTGCTTTCTATTGAATCAAACTCCACCCCCTCCACAGAAACATGAACATTCTGGCACAGTTCTGTCTCTGAAGTTTAAATCGAATCCAGAAAACAAAGAAAATGATCATCACTGATTAGGAGGAAAACGTAATAGCTGTATCTAAAAACACTGCAGATTTAGTAATCTGAGCCTAAGGCCCTTCAATCAGAGAGGCCAAAAAAGGCTTATGTAAAGGGGAATGTAATGATGAGATGAAGTTTTGTTCAGTGACTAAGTTAAGTTGTCTAATAGAAACCTGCAGTGACAAACTTGGATAAAAGAGACGAAGGGAAAGAAAACTGACATCTTCAAAACATAACAGAACCAAGAAGCCCAAAAATAGAAGCATACAAAGTGTATTTCAAAACAAAACTCTATGAACTCATACAAGCAGAAATTTAATATAATAATTAGTCAGTCCTGTTTAATTCTGTATTGGGTTAATTGAGTAATCCTTTAGGTGTGCATTGTGTTTTACAGTGAAACATTTCCAAAGAATGCAGTCAGAGGGCCAGCAGTACCTTGTGGCTGTCAATAAGGTTGAGAACTAAATCAATGTCTCCATGGACAGGCTGGTCCTCTGCCAGCTGCGGCTCTACTTTATAAAGCCAGTCAATCAGAGCCTGCAGAGCGTCAGTGAACTGGCCTGAGAACAACAGAGCCTCCTCCAGCTTGTTCTGCCTATGAGGAGAGAATATCTGAAGTCAAATACTTGCATTTCTAACATGTCAGTTAAATGTCCATAGAAAATGAGTAATATTTTTAATTGGAACTGGAATCTTTTACAGAAGAATAAATTAACGCTCGCATTCAGTTTCACTACAGATATCCGTAACCGTTCGATGTATATGTTAAGGTAGTGGATACTCGGCTTACAGGATATAAACTTACCTTTCTACAGACTTGCCACAAACCGTGTCCCATTTGTCTCTGAGCTCGCAGAGCATGTCGTCCAGTTTCTGGTTGTCATCCTGAAGTGAGGTTTTGTCCTTCAGGGCTCGGCCAGTCCGGCTGGTGGTGTCATAAACAGAATGCTTGGCACCCAGGGCCTTCTGGAACTCCTACAGGAGCCAGAGACAGCATTTAGCCTCAAGGACACAAAATGAAACAAGCAGTTTGATTTGGCTGATTGGAATTAGATGCCTGAGTCGACAGAATGTGAGGGAATCTGCTGAGGCCGCACTGCTGAGCTGTTAATTACATGGCACTGGCACTGTGCTCTCTTCTCTATTGTCAACAACACTGAGTCATGATACTGTTAGAAGAGAACAGCAGAAGATACTTCAGTTTTTTTTTAGGGGGAAAAATGGTTATAAATAATTTTCCTGATTATGAGGTGCAAAAGATATGTGCAATCAATATGATACTATTGTGCTGTGGTCTTGTTTGTGAGTCAGCTTTTGTTACTTAGTTGTTGTTGTTTTTTTAAGTAAATTGTGGTTTAATAAACTTGGCGGAAACAGCATACACTATTTTAATGCCAAATAGGACAAAAAAGTTCAGATGGATTTTTTCCATCACTGTGAAGGAGTAATTTTATGAACGGAAATAACACAGCAACTGAGATGAGCAAGAGCAGCTGGTTGATGCCATGATTCACGCCACGCTAGAGGAAAGTAGTACCCTACACTTCATCATAGATGTGTAACCGGAACTGGTTAAAACGCAAGATCAGCAGGATTCTGGGAAGTGTGTGCTTAATGGTTTTCAAAGGGAAAAGGTGTGGTGAGATCCAGTCACCTTGTGCTGAGTCAGCTGCGTTTTGATCTTGTCAGGGTCATTAGCGATCTCCAGCTCCGAGTCCAGAGCCGTCTCTGACTCCTCGAGCCACTCCATCAGCTTGGTCCAGCTCTCATGGAACTGCAGGAAGATAAAAATGTTTCATTGAGTTCTGTATTATCACTATACGGATTCTGATATTAGGTCAGGTTTGAGGTGATGTGAAATGCACCTGGGACACTAAAGTGGAGCCAGATTAGCTCAATTTTCTAAGCACAGAGGTGGTATAGACCATGAGAAACTTGCTAAATAAATATTTTGTTTAGGATCTACAGCATGTAGCATAATGGCAGTCAAATCTTAACTCTAAAACTACTCCTCTGGATACGGAGCACTTACTGTACTACCAAATACTACATGTATTTGTTTTGATTGACTCTTTTCTCAAAGTTAATAGTATCTCTAAATATTTGTAAGCACTTTGTGCACTTGTTGGTTCCACACCTGCTTGGCACGTTTCCTCGCATCATCCAGCAGACGCCCTCGCTCCACTGATCGCTGCACTACTTTGTCCCAGCGGCTTTGAACGCTCAGGAGCAGGTTTTTAATCAGGACCACGTCCTGCTTCTGGCTGAAGTATTTCAGATGGGTGCCTGTCTTATCCAGCTCAATTATCTGATCCCGGTGTGAGTTGACCTCTGTTGCAAAGATCTGTCAGAAAGCAAGGTAGAAGCTAGGTGGATAGAGCTGGGACATAAACGTCTTAAAGGCTTACATCAATTGTGTTTACAAATACAACAAACTGAAAATTATATAATATCTAGTTTATATCTTATTTTATATCAATTCTTCATCTTTCAAATAAAACTCCATGAGAAAGATCACATGCCTTATGTTCATCAATCTGGAACAAGATCGTTTCTAGGATGAGGGAGCCTGGAGAGACCATGTTGAGTGTCTGCTCTGCCTGAGTCAGCCAGTTAATGAAGTCCTGCAGAGAATTATGAAAATCTGTGGCCATCGCTAATGCCTCTTCCAGTTTCACCTAGATACAACACACACACACACATACACAAAGATTTACTCATTCAAGCCATAATTACATCAGCGCAACCGAAATAGCATCAAGAGCTGCTTGTGATTGAGCACGGACAGGAAGTGTTGATCTCTCAGCGCTATAATGACAAATAAAATAGGATGTGTAGAAGAAACATTTCCCCTGCAGGCACAAAAACATTGTCCTTTGATTCAATATTCAACAGGGTGACTCACACCGTGCATCTGGTACACGGCGTCTTTCTTAAGCGAAAGTCGAGGAGCCTTGGAAAGCATTTAACGATATTAAATAAGCGGCTTCTTTAAACCTTTCTGAAAAAAGTCAAGTCCAAATCTGCTCCCAGGAAGGTACCTTGAAATATATATGACATTTAATAAATAAAGCAATAAAGCAATGTCTTCGAGTTTGTTCAGAAGTCAGGCTTTAATTCCGACATCATCCATCAAAGAGCATTAGGTCTGGGTTCAGGAACATGTCTGGACCGGGACGGTCTATATTTTTCTTCAAGGTATGACACAGCCCTTAATAAGCACTGGCATATGACACATTTCACAAACAGACCATTATGTCTCATACTGATTGCCAAGTTCCCCAGACAGCCACCCCCACACTTTCTGACCACATTCGCACTGACATCATTACAGTTCTCATCTCTGAAATCACACATGAAGCTGCATGATCAACCATTTCCTTCATGGAATCTGAAGCTGTAGTTAAGCTGCTTGAGTGACTTATTTTTTATTTTATTTTTTATAAATAAATAAATAGAGCACTTGCCTTCCTCTCAGCCACTTTGGCCTGCACACATTCCCACTTTTCTTGAAGGTTATGGAGGTCCTGATCAGTACTGCTGTCCTGGTTCTCTGGGGTCATGGCTATCAACTGCTGACCTTTTTGAAGAAGCTTCTGGTAAAGGTCTTCCTTCACCTCCATTGCATTACATAACTCCTACAAACACACACAAACGACAACACGATAGGAGACAGGGTACACCCTGGACACGGTACCAATTCATCACGGAGCACCCGGATAAAACCAATCAAGCATGGGAAGAATTTACAAACTCTACACACTCAGACCCAAGATAGGGCTTGAACCCTCGACCCTAGTGGTGCGAGGCCAAGTTTGCCATCAGAAGTAGGCCTTTTGTAGTCTTAAATACATACCAGATGGGTGTTAAGCTGCTCGCGGGCCGTATCTGGTAGGCCTCCAACTGCTTTTGATGCTAACAGCTGACATTCTGTTTCTTTCAGCCATTGTTGCATATCTTCAATCTCCCCATGGAAACCTTGGGCCTATAACACAATACAGCTAGCATCACAACAATGAAGTTCACGTTATTCTCATTAGAGCAGGCTTCTAAGCGTGAAAAGACATTTAGATTAAAATAGATGTTCTTCTATATTAGTCTAGGATGATTGAATAAGGCAAGTTAGTAAGAATTCCCAGCTACAGCATTATCGTCTGGGTCAGAGTTCAGTATTTATCGGTTTATACTGCAGAGTGTCTACACGTTTTGAATGAAGAATGATTTTGATAGTAAGTGAATTTATATTTGTGTAAAATAATGTAGAAGTATATCACCTAATAATGCAATGCTATAGAAGCTGAATTAATAAAATCAGCTTCTGTGTTAATGTATTATTAAGTGATATATTACTACATCATTTTACATAATTATACATTCAAAATCAGCTCTCAAAATGGGAGAACTTCAACAAAGCTTATATTTGTTGTGCTTTGTTGGTAAAATGAAAACTTTACATACTCTAAATCTGAAATGTGTACTGTGAGCCCCTACAATACTGCAAGTAATCGTCAGGATCTACAGTAAGTCATCTATGACCATGTATGGGCCATATCCAGAGCTGAGTTACTGAGCAGTTAATACAGATGTTGTGCCCTTAATACAGAAACGCTCAGTTCTTAGAAGTAACTACAGAGTTAGAGTGAGAAAGCTGAGTTTGCCTAAAACAAAAGGGTGTTACAGTTACATTTGATTCTCTAAATTAGAGACAATACTTTTCTCATTATCTCAAGAAGCACATTTTTCATGCATAAATAGCACACTGTTAAACTGGACGAGGCTGCCAATGAGCTAATCTGTGTGTTTGAGAAGAACCTGGACTAAGGCGCTGTCCAAAAGCTGCCTCCTCTGCTCAGTCTTTTCCAGGATGCTTGTCCAGCGTTGGTTAAGGTTTTCCAGTTTGCTCTGCAGGCCACATGCCTCTTCCCCTGCACTGGACTCTATCAAATCCCTGCCAGCTTTGTTAACTGCCTCGACTGTGGTCTTATGGGCCAATACATCATTATGCAGCACCTGGTGGTTAAAGACAACAATTATTTTAAATTAAAATGCAGATCTCATGGCAAAGAGACAACATAATGATAAAGCTTAAAGCTGTCGTGACTGTGAGGTTATTTCACAAGTCTGATACGTCACTATGATTAAACATTACATTGTAAATATAAATATACTGTATATTTTAAATGGCCTTACATGGTGTTTGGCAAGCTCAATCTCTATAGCCTTGGGGTCACCACTGGTTTTCTTCTGTCCACTAAGCAGCTCTTCAGTATGAGTCAGCCAGGCCAAAAGCTCATCCAGAGCATGCTGGAACTGTCCTAAAGCCAGCAAGGCTCCCTCCAACTTGTGCTATAAACCAGACAAGACAATCACGTTCAGCAAAAATCTAGATCCAGAGGGCAAGCCAAGGTTAAGGAGCATAAATGACACCAGGAAGTAATAGGTTAACATCTTACCTGTCTGTTGATGACCTTCTCATCCAGGCTGTCCCAAAGCATTTTGAGTTCGTTCATAGGCTCCTGAATGGCAACGCGGTCTACTTCATCCAATACTTTCTTTAGGAGCAGTCCTGCCTGGTGATTCAGCCTCTCCATCTCAATCTGAAGCTGGTATGCCTCACCTTTAAACTCCTTTAGAAAAACAAACATTGGTTAAAATAAGATATACGTTTAAAATCACTTATTGAATAGCCCTTAAAAATCCGGATCTGCCCATGGGTCAACAATAAAGAGACGTCTCGAGCTGGCTCAACGCTGACTAGACAATGCATCTTTGAACTACTTGTGGGAGAGAACATAACATGATAATCCTCTAAATAAACACAGCTGGCATTTAGCCTGTATGCTCACTGCATTTATCAAACAAAAAAGGACAAGGCATGGCTGGGTGTGATCACTGACACATGTTTACATGCTTTGATCAGTATAAACCACATATGTGCAATAATTCGACTTCAAAAATCCCTATGATGAAACATGGTAAAAGAAATACCTTCAGCTCATCAATCTGCTGTTTCACAGTTTCCAGGTCTGTTCCCACAGGTGACATGGAATCCAGTTTACTCTCCAAAATGTCTACCCAGTCAAACATGCCCTGCAGAGGAAGAATGAAATGCTATTGGTATGTATTAGCACAAAGTACGCTCAAGTTACACTATTACCTTCAGTTGAGAAGCTCAGACACTAGACATGTGGGAAAACTGCATCACGCCTCAGCCGATATGTAATGATTTCCTACACCCTGTCACCTTTTTTATTCAGAACAAATTTTGAGTGAATGATAATTAAATTATTCTCTATTCTCTAAAGGGTTCTCACGCTTCTTTGTCAGCTGAATAACTTTTACATCAATTCAGCTCGCCTTAAGTTTTTCACTTAAATGACACAAAAACAGTAATAATTTTTTTCCATGTTTTAAAGATATTTTATGCATCCATTCAAATCATAGGATGTGATGTGATTAAAATATTAAAATATATGATTAAAATATAAAATTTAAGATAAGTACTGTCAATACTCAAACCCATTTTTTGTCATAAAGAGTTTTATTATTTTTCTAAGTTGCTCTAGCAGAGAAGAAACCGCTTTCGGAGTCATTCTGTGACTCACTGTACCTGTAGACCATCCTGGAACTGTACAGCAGCCTGCATGGCCTCCTCCAGTCTGTCTACTCGCTCTTTCCATGTCTTATTCAGAGTCTCCCATGCCGTGTTCACCTAGTAGGCAAGAGCACACAGAGGATTGAGTATAATATGTTTTAGGCAGAAAACACAAGAACATTTCTAATACAGTGAACTATTTACTTAAGACTGAAAAAATTAAAAAATTCTCATTATAGTCAGTACCAATAGATTATACAAGATAACTGCATTTTGTTGTGCTGTATATGTATTTCCAAACTAGTAATAATGTTGTTTTGTGACCTGCATGCTTCTTCATATAGTGTATATAATGTTACCTCATCAATGCTCTTTTTGATTACAGGCTTGTCTGGTTCTCCACAGGCCGTCATCAGCTCTGCCCCTAAATTCTGGACCACATTCAGTTCCTCCTGAAGAGAATCGATCTCCTCTCTGTACCCCTGTAGCCAGTAAATTCCACCATGAGCCCAGTACATGAAATAAAAGGTCATAAACAGGCTACTTCCTACTACAAACATAATATATGTATAGGTTAAATATAACTGCTTTAGTTATATACCTGTACAGTATAACATGTCCTATTCACCTAATAACAGATTATTATCTCCAGTAAAATGTTAAAGCTGAGATGAGAGCTCACGAACCTCCACAGACTCCTGTTGCTGTTTAACAACAGACGGGTCGACTCCAGGGTCCTCCAGGTCTTTTAGCAAGTCCTGGGTGTCCTTGATGGTGATGATGAGCGCACAGTGGTCACACCAGAACTTCTCAGCCAGGTCCATAACATCCAGAAGCTTAGCTTCCCTCTCCTCCAGCAGCGCATGGATATCACTCCATACAAATACCATCTGATCCAGTTTGTCTTGTACAGCTTTAAAACAAACAAACAAATGTTCACCTTTAGATGACTACAGAATATTAAAGTTTTTTTATATCCTTTACAAATAAAAATGCTTACCTTTGGCTGACAGGTCTTTGTCTGCACCCTCTGAGCGGGTGATCATGTCCTCTCCTCTCTGCTTCAGCGTTTCATAAGACGGCTGCAGTTTCTCCAAGTCCATATTCACAGATTTGTTCTCAGAAATCTGCTCACGAATCTTTTCCACTTCCACAGAGATGGAGGGGGGCTGGCGCAAACGCTCGGCTATACGATTCAGAGATTCCAGCATCGGGTCGATCTTATCATGGAACTAGGAGAGAAAAAAACATCAGTGTTAAATGAGCGAATTTTTAAACACCTGTTAAAATACTTTAGCTGAAGCCCTAAGCGGCTGGGCAATCAGGCAGTGGTTAGGTCTTTCAACAGGACCAATCAGGAGACCTTTCACTAAAGCAGGTAATCACTTGCAGACATGTTAATCGTCAATTTGTTTCTTCGTGGAAACATTATGTCAGGCCTCACATTTCCTCCTGGTCTTATCAGTAACGACATGATTGATATATCCTTCCCTGATAAACAGCGTTTTTAGATTTACTTCCGTCAAATTGTTTTTGGCTGTACACTTCAGTAACAAGCTGTCACTTGTGTTAGTAGGACATGAAAGATCTCATTGAAACATAACTTACTAAAGATAAGATTAACAGCAGCTATTTTTGAAGCCATGTTCTGACAGGAGCGAACACAAATCAGGGCAATTAACATATAATTAAACTAAACTCTCCCTAATCAACATTGAGAACAATGACATTAATTTACTTTTATGTATATTCAACTAACGCGCTTTGTTAAATGGCCGATTTAATTTTTTTGAGCTTTTTTTCCCCCTAACATGAAAGAAATTGAAAAAAGTTAGGCGCAAAGCAATTACATACATGGAATAATAAAGCGCTGTTTTATTTATGAAGCTAAATAGAGAACAGAATCAAAGACTTGAAACAAACCTGAGTAGACTGAGAGATGGTCTCGTCCAGGGCAGCAGCTCTCTCCTTAACATCTGCTTTAAGCTGTGCATACAACTTGTCCGTGGCCTGGAATTTCTCTCTGATCGGCTCACCCTCCAGTGGACTGATCTCCACCAGCTGAGGACCCGTTTTGTTCATCTTGTCTATGTGCGGCTTATGCTCTGCAATCAGCTCTCTCAGTTGCTAGAAGCAAAAATATACAATTTAAAAGGGATATGGAAGAATGTATATACACTGCTCGGGCAAAAACAAAGTCACCAGCTGGATTTAACTAAGCAAATCCCCATCAGATAATTACTGCAGTGATTAATATGTTTCACCTTGCAACAAGTTATTTAACCCTAACTGATGCAGTGAGTAGCTTCTCATTTCTTAAACAATCATGTTAGAAGACATATTCTGTGGTTGTGGCAAAGATGTTACTCTGTTTCAGATGGGTCGAATTACTGTCCTGCATCAAGCAAAGAAAACAACTAAGGAGATTGCTGAAGCTACCAAAATCGGGTTAAGAGCTGAAAAAACGTTATTAAGCATAAAGCATTATTAAAAATCTGGAAGGATAGTGACGAACCATCGTCTTAGAAGATGATGTGAAAATAAGTGCATTTCCACGTGGACAACACGGAGAGTTAAGGGATTTGGACTAAACAGTCAGGCGGCTTCAAGAAAACCACACATCAGTGAGGCCAATCAGAAAAAAGCTTAAACTTGCTAGGGAGAATATAGAATGGACTGTACTGCATTGGAAAAAGGTCATGTTGTCTGATGTCATGAGTTCAGATGTACTCTGTTCCAAAATGATGGGTGCATCAGGGTAAGAAGTGAAGTGATGCACCCATCATGTGTAGTACCTATTGTCCCAGCCTGTGGGGGCAGTGTTATAATCTGGGGTTGTTTCATTTGGTCAGGCCCAGGTTCATCGGCATTATGTGCCCAAAAATTTAAGTGACCTGAATATACTGAATGACCAGGTGTTTCCGCCATCAATGGATTTTTCTTCCCTGATGGCATGGGAGCATGAGACATTATTTTCACTTATGGATTGGTCAACACAGAGTCCAGATCTTAACCACACTGAGAATCTTTGGGATGTGCTGGGAAAGAATTTATGCAGTGGTTCGACTCTCCTTTTACCAACATAAGATCTTTGAGAGAAATTAATGCGATTCTGGACTGATATAAATATTGTGACATTTCATAATGAATGGGTGAATGTGTGCCATAAACGAAGCAGAAGGTGTACCATTGAAATATTAGTGTGTGTGACTTTTTTTGGCCGGGCAGTGATTTCCGCTTAGCAATACTATTCAATAGCTCCTATTCATCTAGGTTAACTTTTTTTTAATAACAATAACTTGAACATGATCTTTGTGGAATTAGAAACAAGCACCCATGTTTATTTATGAATTTAGCACTTTAGTTCCAAAGTTATTTAATAAAATCAAGTCATCTTTAAAGAGAAACTGTTTCAGATAGACTGCAAGATGGAGTTGCCCCAACTGGTTGATATATTAGTCGGGTTCTTTAGAAATCTCTTACCCGCAGTTCCTCCTGTTGCTGTCTGAGAGTGTCATACTCAATAGCAGGGGACGGGAGCTGGGTAAAGTTGGCCCGGGTCTCCTGCAGCCATGGCCACAGCTCCTCATAGGTCTCCCAGAACTGGCACGCCAGAGAGTGCGCTCTCTCCAGCTGTAGACAGCGCTCCGAGTTCAACTGACTCACCACGTTGTACTTCTCCAAGAGAGCCTGGATCTTAGCCTGAACAACACAGTCACACTGGTCACATCCCCCCCAAAGAATCGAGCATCTAAATGTAATCAAACATTTACTCTTTTTTTTCTTCTTACCTTTAGAGCTTGTTTCTCAGTCTCGTCTTTGCCGTTCATTATGGCCTCGCCTGTCTTAGTGATAACATCCACAGCGTCTTTATGCCTCATAATGTCCATGGAGAAGCCCTTGAACACAGAGAGCACTTCAGTTAATGGCATGCGCCACACATACACATGTTCGCTGTTTGTCTCTGTGGTGAGTACACAACTAAATGACCTGAAGGCATCAGACTGACCTTTTGAGCCTGCAGCTGAGCTGTGGTCTGCTCTGCCTCCAGCTTGATGTCCCCTAGAGATGACAACTTCTTCTCTGCTTCAGTCAGCCAGACCAATTCTGTGTCAGCAGCCTGTTCAAACTGGACAGCAGAATAAAAACACATTTAAAAAATGCAGTGAAGCCCCTATTAAAGGTCTGATCAAGATGGCCTGTCCATCATAGCAAACTCAACAAGCAATAACCTGTAGCCTTTCAAAGGAAATCTGTTTATTTTGTTAGTATTTACATATTTGCAGTATTTCACCTGTTGTGATTTTAAGATGGCAGCTCCTGTCTGGTCTACGTGCTGAGAAATGGCATCACTAGTTGTCCTGTAGCGCTCGTTGTCCTCTGTGATCAGTTTGTCGAGCCCCTCTCGGGCACGCCATGGCACCAGCTCTAGCAGAGCGCTGCTCGCTTCATTCAATGTATCTACTACTGACTTGTGCTCTTGAACCTCCTTCATTAAAGCCTGGACAGGAAACACATTCAATAAACACAAATTGTATTTAGATTTAATCTGATCTAGCTGTCCTTAATTTTCAGCAACGGGCCTCTTTCAAGGCAGAGGAGGGTACTCACTTTCTGCCTCTCTTGCACCTTCCTCAGTTGCTCTCCCACTGACTCCTGAGCTCCAAACGTGGTCAATTCGGATTCCACTTTCTCCAACCAGAAACGCAGCTCCTCGTGCGTGTGTTGTACTTTGTTGGCCAGAGACAATGCTTTGTCCAGGGTCTTCATTACGTCGTTGCTCATTGAGCTAATGTCGGAATATCTCGTCTTTATTCCATCCAGTTTGCCCTGAATGATAATGACTTCATCGCCTGCACAAAACAGGAGGGCTTGAAACAGTTAGGAAAAATGGAAAATGCATTCCTGAACTGATATATTATACAAGTACAATGTTACTATACAAATGATGTCATTTCCATGCTATGTTCTCTATCAGGCCAGTCACAGAAAGAGTGAGGCTGCAGTTTAAAACCATTTATTCATGTTATTTAAGTAAAGAATTTGTATAACACAAAGTGGTGTGATACATTACTACCCCAAGGTGGATTATTTTCCAATAACATCACATGATGAAGTGCTTTATGCCTCTCATACTACAGCAGGTTCCCAAATATTATGTTACTTTTGTTTATAGTTACAGTATGTTAATCAACTGTTTTTTTTTCCTGCAATCACATATAGCAGTGCTAAATCGTTGTTCTTGCACCAGCCTTTCTTTTTGTCTCTTCTCCCACTTGTCCACCCGGCTACTCACAGAAGAAGAAAATCTCAAAAACATCCCCTTGTAGAAAATGTTCTTTAAATACGTTTACATGAAGCATCTGGGATAAACATGCGAAGGAGTACATTCATATAAACTTTGCATTTGGAAGTAGCTGGAAAAAAAAAAAAGTTGACCATCCAGAATTGAGATATCAACAAGGGCTGTAAACTTAAAATTAAATGCCACGTAAGAAATAAAGGAATGAACACATATAATTATGGGGGAAAAAGCCTTGCCTGTGGTCTGTTTGAGGAGCTCGAGTCCATTCTGCAGGGCCTGTTCAACATGCTGTCTCCTTAACTCAATGTCCTCATGAAGTGCCTAAACATAGAACATGCGCGTTAACTGCAGTCGCCATAACTAAATGACCACGCGTTAATTAACTAGACACATAAATCATATAGAATAAACTGATGGAGGATAAATTAATGATGATGGGTTTAAAAAAAAAACAGCTTGAAGAGGAGGATGTCTGTTCTACCAGCTGGTCAGCATGTTGTTCTGCAAGTACGTCTGGTGTATAGTCCTGAACAGAGATGTGGCTCAGTCTGCCGTGTATTTCATCCAGCCAGTTCATGAGTGCTACTTCGTCCTCTCCAAACAACCGTGCGTTGGCCAGGGCTTGGTGCAGCAGCTCAGCCTTCCTGCGGCAGCGTTCCTGCATCTCGATGTAGCCACCCTGAGTGCTGTCCAGTTTAGCTTGGACGAGTTCTTTGTCATCCACACAGCTGACTGACCACAGAGCCTGTCCAAGACTCATTGCCTGGTACAAGCTCTTACTGTGCCCTATAATCTCCTCCTCTAAAGCCTGATTAGCAATTAGGGCAAACGGTGTGGATGGGGCGAAGTGTGTATGAGTGGAGGGATGATGATTCCAACATAAAGAGAATGGGGAAAATCAAGAGAAAATAAACATAAAAACAACCAAACACAAAGAAGACAAAGGAAAAAACTAACAAAAGTACCAGTAGTATAAAGCTACTCGTACTCGATTTTATTGCCAAACAATAAAATCAAATCTGATGGGTCTTCACAATGAACTACTAAGAGGAAGCAGAACACACAAGTATCTGAGTTATGTGTGTACCTTATGCTGGGAGATCTGCTCTTCGAGCTTAGAGGTCTGGGTGCCGATGGGCTCGGAATTGGCCAGGCATTTCTCTGTAGCTGTCAGCCACTCTGTCAGTGGCTCTAGGGTCTCATGGAACTGTTGGGCCACTCCCAAAATGCTCTCCAACTGTTTGTGTCTGCCAGAAAAAAAAAAGCATAGCTCACAATATAATCAGTAATTAACAATCAAAATAAAATAAAAATACCAATGTGTAAACTTTATCATGGCATTGTGTTACACACCTAATACTGTATATACTGTAGGTCCATACCATATTCAGATAATGGACATGTTCATAAACATTCACTAACATATAACTTTAAATGTTATGATATTGCCACTGTGTATCGACATAGTTTTAAGAGTCCAGTTAAGTTGCACTAAATAAAAAAAGAAACGATTTGTGTCTATACTGTATACATGATTTCAGTCCAGTGTCTTGAGCCCCCAGCTATTAAATATAAAAATAACAATATCATCAATACTAATAATAATTGACAAAGTATTAACTTCATAGATGGTTGTTCTAATTTATCCTGATGTCAACATATAAATCTTTTTACCTGCGCTCAGCTTTCTTCAGCAGAGCATCCCATCTCTTCCCCAGGCTATCAATCTCCTTTCCAATCTTCTCTTTATCCACAGAGTCAGCCATCTCTAACACTTTCCCTCCTTCCTTCTTAATAAGCTCCACTGTGGGTTTGCGGTCATCTAGCAGCTTCTGTAAGAGCTGAATAAACCAGAGAAAAATAAACATTTGGGATGTAAGGAAATCCAATATGCATGATGCGTGCATCCAACCATAGACACTCCTAGAAAATCCTGATATCAAAGTCTTGCTTTATTAACATTAATTATTTTTTATATATTATTATATATTATTATAACATTTAATTATTAATAACATTATTATTTATCATACATAAATCTAACATTTAATAACATTAATATAAATAGCAGTTTATTCAAGAATCTATTCAGAGTGATGAACTTGTGTAGAACTTTTAACCTCTTACCCTCTGTTCTTGTATTTGTGCTTTAACAACTTTAAACTCTGCTGATGGAGGCTTCTGACTGGACACCAGTTCCTCTGTGTCTTTAAGCCAGCTGAACAGGGACTCGAGAGCATCCTGAAACCTTCCACAGTGCAGCAAAGCTTCATGAAGCTGCGCCGAACGTTCTGCTACCTGACAGCATTGCAGACACAACAACTCAGACATTACGAGAGAATTAAAAAAAGAAAAATGGAAGAACAAAATTACTGGGGTTTTTTTCCGTTGATGCTTGAAATCAAATTTGTCCAGACCTTTTTGTTCAGCGTGTTCCATCTCGTACCGATATCCTCCAGGTCATGTTCAAGTGCTTTGGTGCTGGTCCCTTTGGATGCATTTTGAATAAGTCCTTGGCCTAAACAGTTCACCTCTTGCAATTGGGTTTGCAGTGACTCGATCGTTTCCTTCTGGAAAACCTGAAATCAGTGAGGAAACACAGAACCGTAATGGAAACAGTCATGCAAATCTCATTAAGACACATAGCTTAAAGTGACACAGTAATTTATTATGGTTTGCTGAGTAGTTACTGATTAAAGCCATTCTGAATAAATACCCATTTGGCACATTTATTCATCTGGCACGTGGATCACAAGAAAGAATACACGCCAAGCACTCACTAGTGGCTGCTAACAGTGCTGGGTTCGAAGTCACCTCGACTTCTGATCTCCAGCACAGAACCACAGCCATTCTCCTCATTATACTGTACTTCTATCAACACCAGAAATGCAAGACTGGTTTTGTTAAATACAACTATTCGTATACAACCAGTTTTCAATTATAGAGCATGTAAGCTTTGCACTGATAGTCATTTAGTATTTTCCTCTCATACCATATAAGTCAAGGCCAAAATAATAAGACCTTTGCACTTAGGGCACCAGAACAGGACGGCCATGAATCTAATGTTTACTTCACCTGTCACACTTGTACCAGCACTTGTCTAACACTACCATGTCAGTGTCACTTGCTGCGCTAAAAATGGGTTTGTAGTTATTAGTCAGTGTCTGTATACCTACAAGGAGACCTACGTGGATAAAGTGGGTAGAAGACCTTAAATCTTGCATCACAACCCAGTATTCCCCAGCACAAACCATCTGTGTGGACAGTATCCACCCTATCAGCCACCTTTGCACCCTTCAACCATTTCACAGGATGTACAAAGCAACGGGCACATACAAAGCCTCCATACAAAAGTCTGTTTACAAAAGCTGTGCGTTAACTAAAATATTGAACTCTACTGCCTTGACTCCTACAGCACTCACTCTGGAACATCTCAATACCAAATATATATAAATAGTATTTAGTTTTAGTATAAAATGTAATTATTTACTGTATAGTAAATCATATTGGCAAAAGATTCATGTTAGTACTGCTGCATTTCCTGAACTACAAAACTGTCCAAGTAGTTTAGTGCAGGGACTGTCAGCTCCCCACAAATGTAAAGCTGAAATGGAAGAAATTCTTTTCAGTGTAAACCATTATTTGAGTACCTGCTACTTTTACGGCGTCGGGTAGCTGAATGATGTTTACTTTTACTCATTCCTTACATGGCAAGAGTCTCTACTGAACAAAGCATACGGTCTAAAACAAGTCTCTGTCTAGGAGCTGAAATCGATGCAGATCTGTGCAGCATCAGACAAGCTGAGTCACTGACAGAGTATTGCATCAAACATCATTTATCCAGCTCGTGATCAAGATCAAGAGAGATCAGCACTAGCTAACTTTCCAGGAATCCATAAATCCACCCAAGAAGATAAGGTTTTTGTGAACTACCTGTGAGGATTGCATGTCCATGAGATCCATTTGAGAACATGCGGTTAGGGAGGTTAGAAAGCTCTCTAGCTCCTCATCTTCTATGTAATTCACAGTCTGGTTTATTCCATTGGTGAGACCTGCCTCCCTTTCCACAGACAACAAAAACTCTTCCAAATCGGCCATTTTGGACTCGGTTTCTCTTTGCTCACTTTCATAACATTCTGCATCTTTGCTCACATGTTGCTCTACAGCCGTCCTATGATGCCGGGTTGACTCTGGCTGTGTCACAACCACGCACAGGAGTTCACAATCCTCCTGAGATGTGTCCTCAGGAAGCTCAACTGTGGGTAGCTCATTGTATCCTAGGAAAGTCCTGGTCTGGCTGTCATAAGTAGAGTTTGGTGCTCCGTTTGTTGACCTTGCTGTCATCCTGCTTTGTAAGTCCGAGTAACGATCACTGGAAATGATGTGTTCGTTATTGTGGTGATTTACAGTACATGTGTCTTTACAATGTTGGTCCTCATGCCATGTCGAGTCTGTGGAGCACACTGGAGTTGGTACCAAGCTTCTGGCAGGGGAGAATGGAAACTCTTCTTGCCCGGAACTGATGGACCGTCCCGTTTTAAGCTCACCAGATTCGAGGGCAGCCTCGGTGGAAGAGAGGCTCCTGGTACCTGGACCTGGTTTCAGCAGGGCTCGCTGCTTCCGCCGCTCCTGCTCTGTAGTGAGGCTGCACAGGCCAGAGTCATCCTCTGAAGTTAGAGAATTGGTCATGCTCCTACCCTGGCCCACTCGTACCAGGGCTTGCCGGTCTGGTCCATCAGCACACAAGGTGGCATACTCATTGAGGTTGGCTGGCCCAAAGTTTTTCCAAGAACGCCGGTGTTGTGGGGGTTCCTTTTTCTCCCCTTGTACTTGAAGCCTGCCAAAAATGGTACCTGTTCCCCGAACAATGTCTCCATTAAGCTTGTACCCATCAAACAACGGCCGATCATCCAGTCGCGTCACGTCCCTGCTGCGCAAATCAAGGGTGCTGGAGGAGGCTAGAACACCATTTCCACAAAGCGTGGCCATGTCCAAAGTGCGGTGGCTGTAAGGCAGCGTGCCAATGAAGTGCCGGGACGCCAAGCTTCCCTTCGAACCAGAGTCGATTTGCTCATTCAGACGCACAGTGTCATAAATGGACCTCTGGGGAACATAACAGTCATCGATGTTCAGGTCCTCTTCTTCTGGTTTCGCCACACAGGTGGGGTTTTGCCGCAGACAGTCAGGTCTGCTAAGAGGTTTGCCCATTCTGATGACACTTTAATATTGAGGTAAGTGTTTTCAGTGCAACAACGCTTTTACTTTAAAGCAAAATAGGATATATAATCTTTGCACATTTTAAGGAAGACACCTTAGATAATAAATATATAATCATGAGCAGAATTTCATAAAAAATATAGAGAACTTTAAAAATCTTATAAAATATAATTTTATAAAACCTAATAAAAAAAGACAAAATATAAATGCTTTTAAGATGCTATGAACAGAATAAACAATACGTTCCACAGTACAGAGCTCTTCTTTTAATACTTCCTTTTTTTTTTTTTTTTTTTTAAGAATATCCTATTTCAAGATGCAGTCCAGATCATTCGTTTCCATATCTCCTCACTGTCAGAACTTGCCCATTGTTGCTTATTTCCTCAGTCCTAAGTTCCGGCATGAATTCCATGGAGGAAAAAAAAGTGCTTAAATTTCCATGCACTCCTGAGTGGTCAGACATGCCCCAGAAAAATATCTCCGCTTGAAGGTGACATCCTGCAACAAATCCTCTAATTTGTGAAAACAAAGCGGCAGGGCTCCAGGATAAACACAAAGCTTCTCCTGCCTCTCTCTCTCTCTTGTGGTCCACCCGGCTATGACATCCACCCTTCTGGCAATGAGCTTAAAGCCCCGCCCCCCTCCTTATTATTCTGGCAACATCTGCCACAGCTCCATTTGTCCTGAGAGCACATGTTGATTGGTAGATGCTTGAGCCTTTTTAAATTCTCCCCCTTCTGTCTCTGTGGCGTGGCCCGGTTGACTTTACTTCCTCATCTTCAGCTCTGAGAATATATATATATATATATATATATATATATATATATATAAAACCCTCCCTTCTTCAGTAAAGTAAAAAATTAAATAAATATATATATTTATATATATGTATATATATATATAAAGAGCTTTAAGAGTGAACAGCTCCCTCCCCGCATGAGATCACACAGGGCAGAAATAGATACTCTCTCTCTCTCCCTCCTTTCTTTCTTCTCTTTCTCTGGAACGATCATGCAACAAGCTGTCTGCGCATCTGTATATTGTCTTAATTACTCTGGAATGTTTTAGGAGGTACTAGTCCTAGGTGATAACGCTTACAAACTTGGCCAAGTGCTTGTTTTTATAGCAAGCAATCAGCCTCGGAAAATGTTCGTAGCTAAAGCCATTTAGGAGTAAAATTTTATTTTGCTTCTATTGCTGTTAACTCCAGAGGACTGTGGTTCAAAATGGTCTGTTGTCCTTGAGTGGAGAAAATAATGTGAAGCTGGCAATGATGTATAGGTGCTTAAAAAGATCTGTGGGATTTACAGTAAGGATGAATCACGCATACTTTTCACATAATCCAGGCACCGATTTAAACTAAGTGCTACATTTGTCATGGCACACAGCTTACTTACTATAAAACGTCTTCAGGTAATAGGGTTTAAAGGTTTATTATTATTATTTTTTCATGTCTAAAAGAAGACCTGATAAGACTGTAGTACTGTTGCAGCTTCGTTACAGCATGTAATAAACTCTTTATAATTAGATGTTCTTGGGCTTTAAAGAGAATGGTTATCAAGAGAACGTATGGCAAGGCACACAAAGACGACAGGAACACCGGAACGTCTGAAAAAAATCCTCTGTCAACAGTGTCTTTTAATGCTCGCACAAACAATAGGCCCAGTTAATGAAGCACACAACTATTTTTCACGAGAACAAAGCATGTCCCAGACACTTTTTTTTTTTTTTTTTTTTTTTAAAGCTCTCACAGTTTATATCATGAACACTGGGTGTTCCTCCAACTCCACTCTCACTGTTGAAGCAAGTGAAAGGGGATCGCTATAAAATTCCAAGGTCATGATCACACAATAATGTGCAATAGGCTTGTTGTACTGGTGCAAGCATCTCATGTTTCCTCTTGGGGGTTTTTCACAGAGAGTCAGGATAGTGACTAAGCTCAAATCTGTACACTTCATAGGGCTTGCACTTTTTTTTTTAAACAGTCATCACCTTTAGAGTTGGGCACTGGAATGACTGAGAGAGAAAAAAAATTCCTTTAGGTTCATGTTAGATGCTGAGGTCATGGAGAAGTAGTGGAAAAAAGCATGCGCTCAGCCATCACAAACTCCTCAAGTCGTCTTCCTTAAACAGAGCCTGTACTATTTTATACTCTACGCACAATGAGGAGAATATAAAAAGATGGTGAAAGAGTATAGAAACAATAAAGTCCTCAGGAAGCAAGTAGATTAAGTCTTCAGGAAGTCATGAAAAGCCACTGAATCAGATTCAATGAATTGACTGAATAGCCAAATTAAACAATAGAAGCCTGAGCTGAAGCCATTAGAAATATTCTTTGTGTTTACTTCACAGAGGATTCTGCTGCAAGCTAATTCTGTACAAATTATCCTAATCAGCCTGGGCAGCCAACTAATTTTTAAAAATCCATTTTTTTTTTGGTGATTTATTGATCCGGTTAATTTTTTTTACTTAAATGACCGGGCCATCGAGAACAATAATGATTTTGACCCAGCAGCTGATGTAGCAGTGAGGAGCCTCCCAGACGCTGAGGCAGGACAAAAGAACGACAGCATGAGCAGCGTGAGGCCAAACGATCAGCTGCAGCTGATAACTCCTAATACAACCCCGACTATGCGAACAAATGCTCCTTTCACATACATACAAGTTTGTTTTTGCTCATATTTGCGCTTTGCAAGCCTTGTTAAAATGCTTCAATTATGAACAACTGACATATGTGTGTGTTTTTTTTTTTTTTATTTCACTGTATGACATACAGGGTTTAAGGTTTATATTCCAAGTGTTTCAAATCTTGGATCTCTTGAACACATCCAGAAATCCCGCTCACAGCAGCAGGATATGTTTGATGTTTGGGGTCATGAAATATACCTTCCAATTCAGCCAGAGAACCACATGGTCCAAACAGATAACAGAAGGGATGCGTATGCAGACGCTGAACTTCGTTCTGTATTGCTGAAGCTGGCACAAGTTATCCTACTGGAATTTGACATAAAGCATAAAAATGATATGCAAGCCTATTTAATTCAGTTTGATCTTATTTTTATCTATACATCTTTTGGTTTAGCAAGTGGGATGAAATAAAACCTCTTTATTTTAAGTAGTGAGCTGTTGGCCAGGGCATGTCTCTCAGGCAGAATGAAACAGGAGTGCTGGGTCACTAGTGCACACAGGCACACGTTGTCTCCCTGCTGGCAGAACGTTCTCCAGCACCAAAGAGCCAATGAGCAGGCACTCTTTTGTTACCACCAGATGCTCACGAACAAACTGAAAGGGGCATCTCAAAGCATAACCAAGCATGTGGCCACAATATGTCAGACTATTAAGCAATAGTTGATTTTTTTTTTGTTCAAATAACCTGGAAGATATGTAGAACTTGCTAACAAAAAATAACAGTTTAACACATTGACACTGGGTGCAGTAAATGTGTGTATATGCTTTTAAGACTGCACGCTTTGTAAACACATTTCGTATGATTTTCGAACCACATGACCAATTAATCTGGATTGTGATTCGCCAAGAAACATGATTAAGGCAAATGCGTTGTATTTCAGGTGCCCTTGTCCTACAAAAGAAAAAAGCAATAATAACTTGCAGACTACAACATGCCTGCTGACTTGCTAGCCAAGGTTCAGCGAGTGAAGAGTGAGAGACACATGTGAGTAAGAGACATGTTTGAGGAGAAAACATTTCCTAATTCCAAGATGACTTGAGACTTCCAAGATGATCTAAGACCCAATAACATCGCAAGCCAGGGTTTAAAATTGACCTGCCTGCAGTGAAAGAAATGAAAACATTCATCCGGCTCTGTGACACCTTGGGGAATCAGAAGTGGCTTTTTCAAACTACAGTAGCTTCCCCACAGATATGGTCAGCGACAGACTTTCACTCATCACTCACTCACTCATCGTCTATACCGCTTAATCCTGTATTCAGGGTCGCGGGGACCTTTAGCCTATCCCAGGAGACTTAGGGCACGAGGCGGGGTAGGGCACGCCTGGAAAGGGTGCCGATCCATCGCAGGGCACACACACATACACACACACACACACAACAGGCAATTTGGGGACGCCAATTAGTCTAATCTGCATGTCTTTGAACTGTGGGGGGAAACCGGAGTACCCAGAGGAAACCCACCAAGCACGGGGAGAACATGCAAACTCCATGAAGGGACCTGAGGCGCGAATCGAATCTATCCGGGAGTCGAACCCGAACCCTGGAGGTGCAAGGCAACAGTGCTAACCACCGTGCCACCTGGCACAGATTCCTTTAATTACTTTTCAAAAAAGTTGTGAAAACTAGCACTTAATTTCACACACTCTGTAAGGTGAATGGCTCTGTGACAGTAGATGAAAGCACGGTGAAATTTAAGGGACGGCATGCCGCCTTGCATTGTGTCTCCCACTCAAACCAACAAAATGGGATGTCAAGGTCTGGATCGTGGCAAAAAGCTCCACTTGCTAGACCAGGGGAGTCAACTGTACCAAATGCAATTAAGTTACATAGTTATACTAGAGTGGGTCAAAAATTATCTGCACTTTTCTTATATTAAAACAAAATATTGGTCTTATCAGTGCTTTCCGTTCAAGGGTACTGTCTCCCCAGTCACTAGCTGAAGCCTAAACTCTGGATTAAACACTTCTATCCAAGGGTATTGTGACCTAGCATGACGATGCATGTCCGCGCACTACTGTCCACACTGTCGACAATCTGCAAATTCTGAGGTGTTAACGCATCTTCCCTATAGCCCTGATCTTGCTCCATCAGACTTTCACAAAGTGTTTTGAAAAAAGGGAGATATCGAAAAAATTATGTATTTTTCTTTTCTAAAAGTTAATTAAAATAAATTTTACTGCCAGAGTGCAGATAATTTTGTCTCTCCCTCGTAGATATTTCACTACCAAAAAAAAAAATTTAATCTGAAAATCTGGATGGAAAAAACAAGCATATTTGTCAACATTTTCAGTTACATTCATTTTGTGTGGTTTTCTTTTCTTTTTTTTTTATCAATAAACTTCATGGTAAAAGCAATAATTTGCAATAAAAGCCAAATGTTTAAATTCTTTAAGAAATTAAGGTTTTAATGGATTTTAAATATTCTGTCAGGTTTTTCAAAAGACCCTAATAAAATTATTAGGAGGTTGTTCTCTCAAGCAGTTAGAATATATATCCATCTTCTTATCATTATACAATGCAGTGCATGTCTTTGAAAAAAAAAAATCAAATATAACACTGCTTATTGTCTGGACAGCATGTCCTAGCAAGTTGCATGTTTATGACACCTGATATAGTATTTCATCAAAAACAGACAGACTGAGGCTGTTCTTACATGCATCACTATGTTACAAAAATAAGTCTGATATGAGAAAATAATCTGCATGCTGTAAAGTAAGCCGTCATGAATCTAATTATTCAATTAATGAATGAGAAGCAAATTGTTTTCTCCCACAACACAAAGCAACAAGTCAAAATAATATATAAAGTTATCTTACCTTGAAAGCCTCCAGCTGTTGGTTAATGACCTCTGTCTCCATGCCAACTGGACCTTGGGATTCCTCCTGCTCCTCAGCACCAGCCATTTTCTTTGTGAAAGTGTCCAGCTTGTGGTAAAACTCCTCCAGATTTTTCAGTGTATCCTCAACCTGCTCTTTCCTCCCAATGGCCCGATCCATGAGTTTGCCACTTTGCTTGCTCAAGGCCTCCAAGTCTCTCTTCAGGCCTAGTAGATCTGGTGAGGTCTCTGACTCCAGCATTTTCTTGCAGTTATCTCTGGCACTGGCTGTGTTGTTCATCAGATCCTGGAGTTTTGTCACAAAGTTCTCAATGGTTCCCTGTTGTTCCTTTAGCGTTTTCATGTCCCTGGCTACTGGACCCATGCTATCCAATTCATCATCCAGATCCGCAAAGGAGGTGAACATCTCCCGAATATTGTGCTGGAACTGTCCAATGCCCTGAAGTTTGTTCTCCAATGTGGTGCACTTGTCATCGATTGCTTTACTGATGGAGCTGTGCTCTTTTTCCAAAGCGTCTGCCTGAAGGAGAAGATCTACCACCCCTTCAACTTCTGGTACATCTGCAACCATACTTTGAGCTAGGCTTTTTAGGTTCTCTACCTGGTTCTGGGCAGCCTCTAAATTTTTCTGCTGAGCCTTCATGTTAGTTAGGTTCTTTGTACTATAACCTTGGACACCAAGACCAGATTGATATTCTAGTTGCTTTCTGGCACCCTCAATTTGGTCTGAAAGTTCTTTATGCGTGTCACCGAAGTCTTTCAACTTCTGTGAGAGCTTCTCAAGAGTATCTTTCTTGAGCTGTAACCCCTCTGTCAACTTATCCACATTCTTCCCGATCATAATCTTCTCTTCCTTTACATCATCTAAATCTGCTGTGGCCACTTCTAGAATGCTGTCAGCAGCGACGTTCAGCAGTTCCATCTGACCGCGATGCTTGTCCAGATCCCTCTGGATGGCCTTTACTTGCGAGAGAGCGTTCTCAACCTCTACAGGCTTTACGCTGAAATTTGCCTTGTTCTGTCTGTCTTCACACTCCTGCAGCCAAGTGCCAAAGCTTTCTGTATGTTCTTTATATTTTTTGGCCCTCTCTAGTGCAACATTAAGCTTCTCTGCTTTCTCCACTGCGCTCAACTTTACTTTCTCCCAGTTGGACCTGAGGGCTGAAAGCTGGCCTTGGAGGGCCAACTTTTCCTCTCCCTCTGTATTTTGTAGGAGAGCCTCTGCTTCCCGCATAACGTTCTTGTACGGTTCCTCTTGTTGACTCAGTGCACTCTGGACAGCACTGTGCTCTTTTATACTTTGTAACAGTGTCTCCTCCTTGGTTGAGATTGACTGTGGCCCAGCCTGCCCATTAAGCGTTTGCTCTAGCCAGCTCTGGAAGTCTTTAGACGCCCGATGAAATTCTTGGGAGCTGGCAAAGGTGGAGGTGAGATGTTGAATTCTCTTTCCTGGAGAAAGCATGAGGCCACAAGGTCAGATAAGCAAAGGAAATGTCATTCTTTTCTGATATTCTATGTTATACCTCAATTATCGTCGGCAGAAAGACAGACAATCGGTTTATCAAATGTGATAGCTATTTACAATAATACCTGCTGATCCTGTTCATACAACAGTAATGTTGACTTTTTACCATATTAATGTAACAAAAACAGGATGTAGAATTTTTTTTATTATTATTTTTTTTTTAAGAAAACCCTGGTTAGTGAATATAATCCAACAAACCTGCTTTGTCTTCAAGGGTCTTAAAGGGTTTGGAGACACCTTCCAGCTGTGCCGTAAGGTTGGCTCTAAGATACTCCTCAGTCACTAAAACTGACAGTTCAGAGCAAATACTTTCTGCCTCCTTCAGCTTCTTCTTCTCTTCACATAGCTTAGCCAGAACAGCATTAGTGGCTTCTAGCTGCTTCTTGACAGCATCAGGCTGTGTGCTAAGAGTCTGCTGGCCATTCAGCTGAAACTCCAGTTCTGATGCACTCTGACCTAGGTGTCGTAGCAGCTCCTGGAACCGAGTGGTCTTACCCACGGCTTGCTCAATGAGGGCATCGCGGTCAGACAGCTGGCTTGTCAGGCCCTGCCACTTCTGGTTGATAACATCCAGCTGTTTCTTTACCTTTTCCACAGTAGGGTCCTGATTTCCTGATGCAGTACTGATAACAGCGGCAGCTTCGTTCAGCTGCTCGTACTGAGGTTTGCGGCCTTCAAACTCTTTCAGCAGAATCTAGGATTCAAATAGATATGTTGTACAATGTGTTTAGGTGCAGTTCATGTTTCGGTTTAAGTTGTGTATGTGTGTGTGGGGGGGTATGTTCAGGGTTTTATGGCAAACACCATGGGGGAATGCTGCCGTTCATCTGTAGACACCAAAATAGTTTACATGCACACTTGGAAGACACTGTGAACATGTAAACATTTCAATTGCATACAGTTTATCTAAAACAGATGCTTTCCAAGAGGCTGGTGGTTGCATTAAAACCCTGTGTATGTACATGACCATGATCTTTGAACACATCTGACTGGGTTTTTTAATCACTTTCTAGTTAGCAGTGTTCCTCTATCAGGATTTCTGCTTTAATACCTGGACTTGCTGCTTTTGTGTGTTGAGCATATTGGGGTCCATAGACAGAGGGCCCAGAACACTCATCATCAGATCTTTCTCTTGAAGCCATTGTGAAAGCTGCGGTTGGTTTGTCTGGAAGTTCTCCAGCATGCGGGATGACTCCTCCAGGTGCTGCTTCCTGTTCTCCACAGAGCCCCTGACCTCCTCCCATCCTGCATCTGTGACATGGAGCAAAGAACAGGGAACATCACTCAAAATCTCTTACGAGGAGAAACTGCATGTAAGGTCAGAAGAACTGGTTTTACATGAAGGGACAGTTTACGCAGAAGGCACACTATGGTTCTGAAATTTTCTTAAGTGAATGGATTGTAGATGAATTATTAATTATTAATTAGATTAATATTTCTAAAGATGCATACCCATCTGTTTCAGCATGTTCTTCCATTTTTCTGCCTCAGGTGAATCAGGATTTTCCTCAATCAGGTTGAGTAGCTTCTGCTGCAGTTCTTGGTACTGTTGCTGTTTTTGGTGCATTTTGTCTTCATAAGCCTTTTAAGAGAAAAGAAATGTGATATCACTGTCATTATACAGTAAACAAAAAATATTTAATTGTCATTGAAATGTGTATATTCATACAAACAGCTACACATAACTTATTAAACACAAGCGCACTCACTTT
The DNA here is from genome assembly GCA_030014305.1 of Clarias laeviceps. Lineage (NCBI taxonomy): Eukaryota > Metazoa > Chordata > Actinopteri > Siluriformes > Clariidae > Clarias > Clarias laeviceps. Next base: position 27,488,563 of record JAQMYJ010000039.1, read on the forward strand.
CTGCCGTTCCATTTGCATTTTCATTGAGCCTTCACCAGCTGGCTCAGAGTTCCAAGACTCCGCTGTCTTCTTCATGTTCTCCAGCCACTGCAGCGTTGACTGAGCCTCATGCTGAACCCCTTGGACCTTTAGCAACAGTGCGCTTAGCTCTGATCCCCTGTTCTTCAGCAGCTCCCCAAGGCTGCTATAATCCTCATTAATGTTGCACATGTTCTGCTGCACCAACATCAGCTCTGTAAAAATACAGGAAAAAAATATTCTGAACAAAGTGTAAAAATAAGGTATATTTGGTACCTTATGATATGACTTATCCAGCAATAGCTTAGTATTATTCTTTGATAGAAATTGTATTATATGAAATGTAGAACTTTAAGCAAAGACGCATGGGATTTATAAAAAAATGTAATCAAATGTCAAACCTAACATTTTTACCTTTGTTCGTTAGATATGGACCTCCAGGACCTGAGTCATTACTGACTGCTGAACCTAGGGCGGTAAAATAGAGTGCATTGCTTTCCATCCATTTAAGATCATACTGAAAACATTGCCTTGGACAGAGACAGGCACAATAAGTGAGCTAATAAATTCCTGAAAATAATTTCTGGGAATACCTGATTTATGATGCATTCTGGCTTTGGCTGGTGATGTTAAAACACTGATTAGGGAACACAGTGCAGACCCTTTGCTATTTATATCTTGGACAGCAGGCGCTTTAGTGGTCCATTCTTCCAGCAAACTCTGTAGAGAAAGAACTGAAGTTTATTAATGGGTTCAATCCTGCTGCTTGAAAATGTGTTGGAAGACCACTATTTGATTACCACATAATTAAGTCCATGTTATACGCTCAGGAGAGATGTTACTGTATTCTAGGATATCATGGTCCTTCTTTTTGTCGGAGATAACCCTTTTCAAGATCATATGTTTTGTTGTGTAGTTCCAAACTACAGTACATGGACAATGAGAACGAGAGCAAATTGGCATAGCCTCAGCCACAACTCAGGATAATTAATATACAAGCATTAGGAAGGAATAAAAAAAGAAAAAAATGTACCAGCTCTATCCGGTTCTGCTCTCTTATTAGATTATTTTGCTGCAGCTTTGCACTCCCCCTTCTCTCTCTCTCTCTCTCTCTCTCATTCACTCTCACTCTGTTTATCACAACTGACCCAAAGCTGCAATCACATCATGGCCAAATTGGAAACAAGGCATGTCTGTATATGCTGCGATATTTTCTATTCAATGTAGTTGATTCTATTTCATTTAATATAAACAAATGCAAACCACTACAACCCTGACCAGAGCAAAGCAAAGCCCAATTTTCACAGGAAGCAATAAACGTGTCACATCATGCTGTATCTCCTACTACCACGTGTTAATTAACATGGCATTTCTGCGTCCCGTGAGCTTTATATCTGCCTGCCTGCTCCCATTCCCACAACTTTTGTGGGGTCCCACGGGATCCCAGTCCAAATTCACACCTCTACTACACTGTTTTCTCTAAACGGAAATAACTGCATTTTTTTTATGGCCGCAAATAAAATTGAGCTCAGCTCTAAAATATCACCTGTGTGGGAAAAGAATGGAGAGGGTGCACTCACATTCACTTTCTTCACTTCATTTCCCAGGCCCTGTTCACTGCAGTTGGGCTGAACCACAGGCACTTGCTCTTTTGTCTCTTCCAGCCACTTCATCAGCACCCCTGCAGCTGCTTTGAACTCACTCAGCTGGCCTTGGCAAGACAAAACCTCCTCCTGTCTGTAATACACAACATCCACACACATACTGTTATGTCCTCATGACACAGCACTAATGAGGTCCACCATGCAGGTGGCAAAATTTGTGGTGGCATGACTTATTATTGAGATTAATCTTGTATTAATTCATAGAACACAGTTCAGATGCCAGTGTTTTCATCTTTATACTGTTTATAAGGCTAAACAAACAAAAAAAAAGTACTACTAAAACAGAACAGCACTCACTTCTCCTTAACCGTGTCCTTAAAAGTATTAAATGTGTTCGACAGGTTCGCCATCTTGCCCTGAATTAGAGCTGTGCTTCCCTCTGGACCACAGTTAGAAAGCTCTTTTGACAACAAGTGCAGTGTTTCCATGTCCTTCACGTGTTCAGCCAACTCTACATTTATATCCTACAAAGACAGATTTGGAAGGTTTTTAAATCGATTCATTTACACACACGTACTGAATTGTCTTAAGCTGTAAAGGTAACAATTTCCTTCAGTATGTAGCCTGGGGATTACCTGCACCAGCTGCGAGAGCTCGTTGACATTTTTCCCAGGTCCGTCGCTCTCACAGAGAGCATGTGAATGCTTTAACACAAACTCCTGGACCTTCTCAGATGTTTTCTCAAACTGTTCCACCTTGTCCTTCAGCTGCTCCATCTGTGAAATCTTCTGCTTGTGCTTCTCACAGGCATCATCAAAGCGTTGTGCCAGTCCTTCCATCTTTGCCTGGAGAGTAGCTGCTGCTGCTGGCTCTGCAGTCTCAATAAACTTCTTCACTTTGGCCTTCATAGTGGAGATGCTGCTGTGTCTGCTGGATATGTCCAGCTCTAGAGCCTGAAAAAATAAAATAAAAAAGTGATCACCTGGTTAACTTTGGCTTTCTTGTCTACATGTGCCATCAAATACGCTAACATTAATCATGATATTAATTGCAAAATGATCTGCATGCTGTCAGCATTTGCATGAGCTAGGTGTCTACTAGTTGGAGTGATGGGACAAATGGTGAGGAAGACAGGAACTACTTTAATAAAAATGTCTTAAGAACATACTACTGGTAACGAAAAAAAGCAACATACTGCCTCCTTGCTGAGAGCATCCGCAATAGCAGCTGAGTCTAGGGGCAATTGTGATTCCCCTTCAACACCTTCCTCCACTTTCTTCATCCAGTTCATCATCTCATCCAGACCATCCTGCACACTGAGCGAGCGTGTTAACGTCACCTGCAGCTTCTCATTTCGGTCACTCACTAACTTGGACAAGTTATCGTACCGTTCCACAATGTCGTCTGCAAACAGTTTAGAGACAGAGTTAAATATGAGTGTATTTATGATTTGAAATGGTTAACAAACCATTTCAAATCATAAACTATACGAGACTGACACAGAATTAGCATACTACAACAACATGGTGTTCTAAAAAAAAATGTATTGAAATATACAGTATGGTTATCAGAGTTCAGTTTGTTCTGACAGAAATTGGCTTTAAATTGAGTACAATAAGCGAAGAAATTTGAGAAAGTTTGTCCCACCAACTGCTTCCTGAATGTCATCCTTGTTGTTTAGCAGGTCTCCCTCTGCTGTGATGAGAGCATCTGCTGTTTTGCGCAATGTCTCCAGAGCCACCTGATGGCCGGTGGTATGCCCTTGAAGAGCCTGAAACAGAAAACAAAATATTTACTTTCATCAATAAGCAATCGAAAATAATTCAAGAGAATTTTTAACAGAATATACTAAACTACTATAAATAGAATACTCTACACGCACTTTGCCCTTATATTGATTGCAGAGTGAGCATACAGCAAACGTTATACAGGGTGGGCCATTTATATGGATTAAATGGGAATGGTTGGTGATATTAACTTCCTGTTTGTGGCACATTAGTATATGTGAGGGGGAAAACTTTTCAAGATG
>JAQMYJ010000039.1:27499489-27527356 GCA_030014305.1 Clarias laeviceps
GGTTGAGATGTTTGAGAGAGGAGTTGCTTTCTCTGTCCTGTTCACTTCGGTTTTAGTACTTAAACATGGTTCACCTAACTTTTTATCAATGATTGCATCACTACCTGGACTTAAGTCCAAACTATTGATTATTTGGGTTGGGATGTTTGAGAGAGGAGTTGCTTCCTCTGTCCTGTTCAGTTCGGTTTCAGTGCTTGAACATGTTTCACCTAACTTTTTATCAATGATTGCATCACTACCTGGACTTAAGTCCAAACTACTGATTATTTGGGTTGAGATGCTTAATAGAGGAGATGCTTCCTCTGTCCTGTTCAAGTCAGTTCCCATACTTGCATTTTTTTCATTCAACAAATTGTCAGTTAGCTCATCAGTGTCTGTCTTTAAGATGAACGATGAGTCTAAACAACTGTCCATTTGTGTTGAGGTGCTTAGAGCAATATCTTTCCCTACTATGTTCAAAACATCTTCCTTATTTGGGCATTTTTCAGCAATATCATCGCTAAATGGTTCTAAAGTGAATGAATCCATACTACTGGTCATTTGTGTTGAAGTTATTAATGGAGTTATGGCCTCCTCTGTACTGCTCACTGAATTTTCTGCACTTGGGCCTTTTTTACCCAAGTCCTCATCACTATTTATCAAGCTGGCGTTTGATGAATAAAAACTGCAGGTCACTTGTGTTAGTGTTGGTAACAAAGAAGCCTCATCTGATGTCCTTCCTGCATTTTCAGTACTTGGATATTCATGGCCAAACGCCTCCTCAATGGTCTCCTCACTAACTGTCTCTAAAGTTAATGAGGAGTCCAAACTACTGGGCATTTGTGATGATGTTAATAAAGGACTGGCTTCCTCTGTTTGGTTTTGTGCATTTTCAGTATTTAGACAGTTTAGAAAAGGGTTTTTGGTGCTATCAGTTTTTAGGGTGGATAATGAGTCCAAGCCACATATAATATGTGGTGTTTTTGTTGTGTTGTTTATTAAATCTGTGCTTTCTTCTGTTTTGTCAAGCGCATTTTTAGTGTTTGAACATTTTTCACTTAGATCATGGGTCTCATATTTATCTGTTTTTAAGGTGAATGATAAATCCATACTGTTTGCCATTTTTGTTAGGTTTGTAGACCAAGGAGTCTCTTCTGTTGTCTTCAATAAATTGTCAGTACTTGGACTTTTTCCATCAAACGTGGCTTCAGTTATCTCCTCACTAACTGTCTTTAAGGTAAATGCAGACTTCAAACAACTACTCATAAATGCATGTGTGTCTTCCTCTGTTCTCTCCTCAGTACTTGCATTTTCAGTAATTGGGATTTTTTCAGTAGGGATCTCATCACTCTTTAGGTCCTTTGATATTTTCAGCTCATTTTCAGTACGTTGACATTTTTTATCAAGTTCCCCGGGAGTGATCTGATCATCACTAACTGTCTTTAAGTTGAAAGATGAGTCCAACATACTGGCTATTTGTTTTGAAGTTGGTGTGCTTTTCACTGTATTTTCACCACCTAGACATTTTTTATCAGCACTTTCATCACTAAGTGGCGATAACAATAATGTGTTCAGACTACTGGTCATCTGTGCAGTGTTTGTAAAAAGGGCATTGCTTTGGTCTGGTCTTTTCATTTCAATTTCAGTACTTGTATATTTTCCCTTAACAGTTACATCATCACTAACTGTTGCTAGCAAAAACGATGAGTCTAAACAACTGGGCATTCGTGATACATTTGTTAGCAGATGAATGTCATCCTCTGATGTGTCCACTTTTTTTTCAGTACTATCAGCAGTGATTTTATCAATAACTGTCTTCATGATGAATGATGTGTCCAAATTGCTGGTTAATTCTGTTGAAACTGTTAATAAATCAGTGATCTCATTTGTACTTTTTATTGCATTTTCAGTAGTGATCCCATCACTAGTATTTAAGGTTAAGTTTGAACTACTGATTATTTGTTTTGAATTCGCTGACAGATGAGTGCCTACTGTTATATTTACTGTACTGTCAATATTTGGATGTTTTTCACTGAAATCCACAGCAGAGATCTCAAAACTCTCTCTCCCCAGAGCAGTGATTTCTGCATCACTGGCTGTCTTTAACAGGAATGGTGAGTCTACACCAGTAGTAGTTTGTTTAGAATTTGTTGACAGATGAATGTTGTCATGTCCTTTTATTGAAATTTCAGTACTCGGACACTTCTTAGACACTTCATGAGGAACAGTAAGTTCCTCATGAAAGATCTCATCACTAACTGCCTTAAAAGGAACTGACCTGACCAAACTACTGTCAATTACTGCTGAGTTTGCTGGGAGACAATCTCCTTCCATTGTTTTTATATTAATGTTATTGTTTAAACCTGTGTCACTGAAATTCCTGTTAGTGATGTACTTATCACTACCGTGTGATGTGTCCAAGCTAGTGGTAATTTTTGCTGATTGTGTTGCTAATAGATTAGATGCATTCTCTGTTTGTTTCCCCTCATTCTCAGTATTTAGACACTTTTCAAAAAAATCAGTGATCTTCTGACCAGTAACTGTCTTTACGCTAGACACTGAGCTACTCTTGAATTGTGTTAACAGGGCACTATTTTCAGTTTTTCTCATTAATCCGTGCTCAGTACTTGGACATGGAAGAGTTTCACCCGAGTCATCAGGAACAGATTTCTCACTGCTATATATCTTTAATGTGAACGATGAGTCCAAAGTATTTGTCAATTCCGTTGAAAGTGTTGAAAGATTAGTGACTTCATCTGGTGTTTTATTTGCATTTTGAGTACTTAGAGAATTTTCAGCGGGAATGTCCTTATAACTAACAGTATTCAAGATGAGTGATGAATCTAAACATCTGGTCATTTGATTTAAATTTGTTAATTCTTCTTTTCGCGGGCCTGTATTTTCAGTACTTGGACATTTTTCAGTAAAGTCCACAGCTACGATCTCAACATTGTCTTTCTCCTGTCGAGTGATCTTATCATCACCAAGTATCTTTAACTGAAGCACTGAGTCTACTTGTGCTGCAGTTGCTAATAGATTTTCACTACTTGAACTCCTTCCCCCAAATGCCTCATTACAAACTGTATTTAAGATGACTGATGAGTCCAAAGTACTGTCAATTTGTTGGGAGTTGTTTTGAGCTAAACAAATGAATTCTTCTGATCTATTCATATCATTTTCAGTACTTGGACATTTCACAGCAGAGATCTCATCACTATCTGCTGTGTTATCATGAACAGTCTTTGCCTTAGACACACTGCAAACGCGCTCTTCAACAAGCTCAGCGGTATCCTCCTGGGCTCCTTCTAAACCAAAAACAGATTTGCCAACATCATCAGTACTCAAACCCATCTCCCAAACCTCCCTAGCACTAACGCTTTTTCCAGATGAGTCACAGAAACCACTATGTAAATTTTGCTGCTGTATGATTTTCAAAGCCAACTGAGATGAAATGTAGCTTTGTGACACAGCTTGTTTTAGTACTGACATGATAGCAGTGTTGTTTCCTTTAACACTGGGCGTTCCGAGCTGCAGTCCGAGTACCTCTAACACAGTCTCTCCATCAATCATCTCCTTATCAAAAGCATCATCGAGGTTGTATCGCTTTCCAGAGGAAACATCTAAAATGCCTCCTTCTTTTACTTCACTCAGAAGGCTTAACACCTGATCTCTGTCGTGCTTATCATACACACCTTCACAATGCGTGGGTTCAGTGAGCCGATCCAAAGTTTTTGCTTTTTTACTGCACAGTAGTACGAAGTCATTATTTTTTGCTTGAATAGAATTTTCCCCGTGATTCAAAGATATATTATTTCCTATGTCAGGAAGCAAATTTGTTTGATTCACAATTTCGGGATTTAATTTTAGTGAAATGTGCTCTCCTATAGAAGTTTGAACTAATGAATTAAACATGTCATTTGTATTAGTGTATGGATCTGTGTCCTCATGTGCACTTTCATTTGTTTTAATTTCAAACACTGACCCTTCATATGGAGTACTTTCTGCTGCCAGACTAAATCTTTCACTTGCCCCTGTGCCACGACTGTCAGATTCAAAAGTTGACATTTTTACACAATGATCACCCTCAGTAGAGACCTCTGAAATACTCTCTTCTTCTGTTGTTCCTGGTAAAGGCTCATCGATATGCAAAACTGCAAGTTCGCCAGTGTTTGTGTAGCAGTGCGCATCATCAGGAAAGTGCTCGTCTACACTTGACATTTCTAGCAGTACTTTGGCCATTTTATTTATCTGCCTGTCGAAAATTAAAAGCCTCCGTCCTGATTTGGGGTCCATGTAGCTGTTCATCATTAAAAATGAAACGAAAAGTTGTTTGGCTTCCGAGGGAGACGGGGCGTTTACGTTTGGTTCGCTAACTTCCGATTCTTCTCTGTAGCCTTCAATTTGAAGCTCACGCATTACTAACCATGATGAAAATCTGTCATTGAGACTATCTAGATCAGGAAGCATATCCGGTATCTCTATCGTTTTTAAAAAGTCTATTGTGCAAGCATTGATGAAACCATTCTGGGCAGCAGTGTCAATATCAAGCACCTCAGAGTTCTCTGGTATGTAAAATGCTGCTGTTTTATATCGGTTAGACAGAAGCTCATGTGCCAGTTTCTCAGTCATGATTTCGTGCTGTATGGACATCGGGACAGAGAGGATTTCACCAGAGTGTGGCCAGAGGAGGCCCATGAAACATTTCTGCCTCTCCAGAACTAACAGAGCACTTCTGGAACTAATTAAATCGCACTGGACAGCTTCATCGACTGTCATTCTGGCGCCGTTTTTAGGGTTTACGATGCCACCTTGTTGGGCTTGGTGACTTAGAATTGCAGTGGCAGTGTCCTGATCAATAAGCCCCTCAGATAGCGCTTCTTCTACTGTAAGCTTGCAGTCTGTCCTAGGATCAACTATGCCTCCTGCAAAGAGCTGTGCACTAAGCAGGCGGAGCGTGGTCTCTCGATCTATCAGACCCTCATGCATGGCTCTCAGAATTCTCACCTCGCTTCCCGATCTAAATGCTATGCTTCCGGACTTTACCGCCAGCAAACGGAGCCCTGTCTCCTCGTGGACAACGCTCCTCTGCACGAGCTGAATAAGAGAAACTTTTTCAGCTGTATTAGGATCGATCAAATCCTTCCAGCTATTTTGTCTTTGTAATATTTGAACATAGAGAGACTGGGGAATTAGACCAAATTCAAATGCTCTCTCAAGGCTTAAACTTTCTCCAGTGTGTGTCACCCTTAACCCACCAGTGGCTAGTTGGATCTCAATGATCTTTACAGCTAGACGTTCGGAAATCGCCCCGTCCTTCACCGCAGCTACTGTCGGCAAGGGTTCAAAGGCATAGCGTGGACTTTGAACACGTGTATGGGCTTCGTTCAAGTCTTGCAGCTGCTTATACATGGGTTCGTCCACAAGGTTGTGCTTGAACGCATCCTCCAAGTCTAGGCACATGTGCAATTCAGGTAGGATGAGTTCAGATGTTATGAGCTGGGCCTCTAAGAGACTGAGCCCAGTGCAGTGGTCAAGGAGACCACTCTGTACTGCACGACATACAGACAGCACTGCTCCCTTTTCCACATCGAGAACGCCTTCGATGACTTCAAACTCCTGCAAGAGAAAGAATCCGAATTAAACATACACCACGGTGGTGAATTATTTGCAGCTTTTTCAACCTTTTTATAATGTTAAACATGTACTCACCCATTAAACATTCATTTTCAACAGTCAAATCAGACTTTCAACAGCAAGAAGAGTAGAATTAAAAGCACTCATGCATCTGTGGACAGAAGTTTTAGCTTCTTGCACAAACAACAACAATGTCAGTAAAAGACGACACAACGAGTAGTACTGTGGTGTGGCGAAAACCTTTTGCGTGAAGAAAGAACGGGCAGCATTGAAAACCCATGCTCTGCTACAGTATGTTTACAGCATACTCAGTTCACTCTGTCCAAGAATACAGTAACATAAACACCTTACCCAGAGACGATTAAAATGTTAGAGTGAATGTACATTTCCAACATTTCCTACAGAGTCATGCTCAATATGCTGAAGCTTTAACATTGTTAGCCATGCATCGAAAACAGCACTCGTTGCTCATTTAATTACAGCAGAACGAGTTCATCCGGCTCACCTGTTCAGCAGCGCGCGTCTGGTTGTCACTCATCTGAGAGAGCTCGCTGGAGGCTTGCTCTAGGAGTTGTAGCTGCTCATTGGCTTCACGCTTTTCCTCCTCAGACATCCTAACGAGACAATCATTCATGATTCAGCTGATATAAACAATAAAGTAGAAAAAATTCTTAATATTATGATGAATGTGAAAGAAATATAGAAACATACTTGTCACTGTGCTTGGTCAGTATCGCCTTTGTACATCTTAATGCTTCTGTTATTTGTTCCTTCTTTGACAAGACCTCTTCCATAGGAATCTGTTATAATAAGCAAAAAAAATATTAATCAATCAATCGATAGATACATAAAGAAAACAACATTACATTGCATGCTATACAATATTTATTGTGTTAATATATACAAATGTATTCTGTGTGTGTAGAGAATCCTGCATGTTGCTCCACTAAGGCATGGATATAAAAATATTGGTATATATCACTCAAAATGCTACTTATTACGCTACATGTTAGACACACTTTTGTGGTGTAAGGCCATTAAGCACTCTTTGCACCTTTGTATGGGGTATGTTTTTATAAATCATAACTGTCATGATCAATGTAGTGTATGAACAATGACGAAAAAAGGACACAAAGGCCCGTATGCATCTCTGATGTTCACTCATTAAATAAATGTATTCTGACTAACTGAGAGCTCTCTGTAATCTATTGCCATGAGTGCATGCAACATTTTCTATTCGGCCAGTACGTACAAATGATGGGTGACTTTTTAAATGTGAAAAATTTTATAAAAGTGAAAATATACTGTGTGCATGTATTTAAATGAAGGGAAATGTTTGGCATAAATAATAAAGGATGATTTCTTGAAATAAATGTATCTGCATGTGTAAAAACATGGACAGGGTTCTTTATAAAAACAAAATAATAAAAATAATTAACTGTCAACTTTGTACTTTACAGGTTTCAATAATGCAATATCATTTGAGTTGAGGTGAAGATGCTTCATATGTTATACAGAGATATGTTCTCAGCCATGGTGTGAAATGTGAAATATTTAAATATCCAGGGCAACTGCACTGTTTACTATAATATATATATATTTTTTTATTATAATAAAATGTTATAATTTTTAAATAAAAATAATAAATGTTGTATATACAGTGGGGATGGGAATCACCAGGAGTTACCTGATACGAAATTATCTTGATACCTACTGTAGGTACTGATGCGATTTGTATTGCGATTCTGTAAGTATCTCATTTTTTTTATTCCCACATGTATATACAATCATCATGCACCTTAATTTTAATGCATCTTAAATGTGACACAATTTTTACCTCATGAATGCACCTTAAATTGTTAAGTGTTAATTTTTCAACTTTTTTCAACATTTCTTCAAAAAATTTTGCAATTTTTTAAACTTTGCTGCTTACTTGTTGTATATTATGTGAACTGGCTGCTGTAATGATACAATTTCCCTTTGGGATTAATAAAGTTATCTATCTATCTATCTGGCTCTGCACAGGACACTGTGCTGCCTTGTCAATATGTGAATAGCAAGCCACCTGTAGGATCATAGAGGAACTGCAACGTATTACCACCTCATATGCAAACAGAGATCAATTAAAAACGTATTTAAAAAATTTATTTTGCAACACAAAAGAATCGGAATACACAACCAAAAACGATTACCCCATCTCTTATACAGTATACAGTACGTTTGTCATATACAGTATATGACAAACGTGAGTGTGTAATTGTATTTGTGTGCTTGTGAAACTTTTCATGGTCATAAAGATATCATCATCATGTAAAAGTAATATTTTATTAAACTCCTTTATTCCAAGAAATGTACACACATATTGTAAAAATTAACTTTCTCAACACTATGAACTTGCTTGAAGCTATTTCCAAGATCTATAAAAAACAAAAGTAAAAAACAAAAAGGGGGAAGGGGGGGGGGGGGTCGGGGGTTTGGGACATTGCGGAAAATGATTTACCTGTGGCTTATTAGAGCTGCCTGTGCTGCCTTTGTCATCACTTACAGCCTTTCCATTTTTGTTCACGTCCGATTTCACATCAGACATCCAGTTTAATAACTTGCTAACTTTAGCACCGTGCTCTTTTCTCTCCTCTTCAACAGATTTCTAAAGTTTGTGGAAAAAGACGTTGTAAAAAATGAATTACTGTACAAAAGCAAGAATGTGGACTAACTGTTGTCGAGTTGAGTAAGTATACCTCCTTGCCATTTTGCTTATGACTTGAGAAGTTAATTCTTAAAATTAAATACAAATCTAAACAATTGCTTTAGATAGGTTGTGTTCTGTAGTTGCATCCTGTCGATCAGTATCAAACAAATCATGGTAAATATTAAACAAAGAAATATACACATCACTGACAAGAAAAATACCTTCTCAGTTTTGACACATAGATACATACAGTATGTATACATTCATACCACACTTTCTGTGACTCATAAGCCCATTTAATTGATATTCCTGTCATGTTTCTTGCCATACCTAGTCATATTTAATGAATAGCTTAAACTAACATGCTAACAACAATTGGAAGCTAATAGCTGCCAATTTACATTCACACTTTCATTACACTCACACAATTCTGCTTTGCATATTTTAGCTCAAATATCTTTAAACACTGCTCTAGAAGTGACGATAGGTCCAAATATATTGAAAAGACGATGTTGCCCCAATACTATGCGGCTTCGTGGCATCAAGCAGCAGGAGTCCGGTATGGTTGTCAAAGACTCCTTTCTCCAGAGCTTCTTTGAAAGAAATTTTCCGCTTTGTTTTGGGGCAGGTGATATTTTTACTGAGTGGATGGTCATCTTTCAACTGCGCAGCTGTTGCTTTGTCGATCAGCCCGCTCTTGACTCCGTCCTCCAAAGAGACCCTGTTGTGGCTTTCTGGGTCTATCAGGCCTCCGCTTGCAAGCTGATATTCAAGACACCTTAATCCAGTATCTTTAGGGAAAAGGTTCTCGTGCATTGCCTGACTTACTGACAATGTCTTTCCAGTTTGAGGTTGGGTGATGCCATAATAGGCTTGCTCACACTGGTGCAGAGGTCGGACAAAACCTTCATCCAGAAGTCCACGGTGAAGAGCGTCTGCAACCAGGAATCGGTCACCCGACGATGGGTCACAGATGCCTCCGGTGCAGGCTTGAGCTTCAAGCAGTTTCATTGCAGTGAGCCGGTCCACAAGGTTTTGTTGAAATCCTTTGAGAATAGACAGTCTTTTTTTAAATGTTACATCCCAGAGTCCTGCAATAGGACTGTGCTTGTCGTTTACTACAAACTTTCTAGAAATTAGAAGGTCAGCAATCTCACAGATGCCCATTTGACCGTTACGATAAATTTGAAGTTCACTTGTTTGAAGGATCTTCAGACTGAGAGCATTTTCAATGCAAAACTGCCGCCCACTTTTTTGATCAGTTAGAATATGCAAGGTTTTCCCACTGGAGTCGGCGACCGTTGTCTCTTGCCATTCGCTTTCCTGTTGTGAGAGGAACAAGTAGATTCTTTTATCTATGAGATTAGCCTTGTATGCCTCGTATGTCGACATCTCTGTCCTGGTAGAACTGTTAATGACTGACACTCTATGAGTGCTCGCTGGGGTGAAACTAGAGATATGGTCATTTCCAAAGGGTAGAAGATAAACTCCGCCATCGACATCATAGACACACAATTTGAGGAGTTCACTATAGTATGCTCTCTGTCCTGTTTCTGGGTTGTGGAAGCTTTTTGGATTTGAGATAGGATCAAACAGAGTTTGAAGGGTGGCTTGATTTATGAGTCCCTGTTCAATAGCACAATCTAGTGGAACTCGCATCCCAATTAATGGGTGAATCAGCCCTCCAGTTGCCATTTGGGCTTCAAGTATTCCCTTCCCTCTGTGTCTATCTAAAATTCGTTCTTCCATAGCTTGAAAGACAGAAAGCAGTTTTCCACCATGAGGGTAACCACTGACCGCTTTGTCAGCATCTGTTATCCTGTCCCTTATTTCTCCACCAATAATCCCTTTATCAATAGCGTCTGAAGCACTGTAGCTTACACCAGTGATTGGATCGATTATGGCTCCTGTGGCAGCCTGGGCTTCCAAAAACTCAATTGCATACGTCTTGGCCATAATACCCGCATCTGCAGCGTCCATGAAAGACATCTTTTGCTTGCCAGATTCGATATAGATCCCAGCAATTGAGACAGGTTTGCCACTAAATTGGGTTAATGATGCTTGAACCTCATCCATAGTTATCAGTCCAGATTTTAACTTAAGTGCAATTTCCTCAGTGATTATTTTGGTCTTAATCAACTTTTTAATACTGACCCGACCCCTGAGTCCTTGAAGCTTTGGCGAACTCGAATCATTCTGTTGGCTTGTCTTTGAGGAATCGGATGCGCTATCATCAAAGATCTCAGTGGTGATGATGTTAAATGTGACAGACTGATTTCTCCCAGACTTGCTTTTGTCAGAGAGTGAGCTTTTCATGGAGGAAACCGTATGTTCAGAATCATTATTTTGACTGATGGACAGATTCAACAGTTGCTCTTGTGTAGATGAATTAAGTTTAGAGTTTTCAGTTATCCTTAGTTCATGTGTTGGCTTCTCCAGTGGTAACATTTTGTCTTGTTTGACAATTTTCAGGTCCTCCAGTACTTTGTCCTTCTTCAAAGTAGCGATCTGAAAGCATGATGAGAAATTATAGTTAGTTATTTAGTATTTATTTCAGGTAAATATATGTAAGACATAAAAATGATTAAAAATCTACATTAAGTCATAGTGTCTAAAACTTTTATAAATGCTTATTCATACATACCTCTGAAGTCACTTTCATTTTCTTAAGTTCCTCTTCCAGGTTTAGCTTTGCCTCTTCATAAGAAGACACTATTTTCTGCGTTAACATCAACTCGGTCTTCAGCTTTGCAAGCTCGCCATCTTTGGCACACTGATGATTGACTTGATTAACTCTTTCTGACTCTTTCAGACGTTTTATTTCTGAGGTATAAGTCACTTCAAGCTTTAAGTTCTTCTCCTGTAAAGATTTCACTTCTTTTATGTAGGAAGCAATCTGGTCCTTCGAGGATCTTGCTTCATTTTCTGCCATCGTTAATTTCTGTTTAGTCTCAGTCAACATCTTTTTAAGTCTTGAAGTTTCTTCTGAGTTCTCCTTGCGGATGTTGTCGAGTTGCGATATACTGGATTTCACTCTGATTCTCTCGGTTTCTAGTTCTGTAATCTTAGAATTTGCTTTGAGCAATTCAAGGTCCAAAGCTCCTTTTTGTTTTCTGGTCTGTTCCAATTGAGAGTTCACACTGTCAAGTTGTTTTTGAGCTTCCTGTTTAGTTTTCATGGCATTTAAATGCAAAGTTTTCAGCTTCTCGATTTCTTGCAAGAGTTGCTGGTTGTCTCGTTCAATTGACTCAGTGCTTTGCAAACGTTCCTTTGACTTTCTGTCATATTCTAGTTTCATGCGAGACTCCTGCAATGCCAGTTTTTGTTCCATCTCATTCTGCACTAACTGCAACTGTGTCTCGTAGCCCTTCTTCTGCAGTTCAAGCTTCCCTTTCAGGTCCTCAAGCATTCTTTTACAATTTTCCAACTGGTCCTCCAACATTTGGGATCTCAATTTGGCAGTTGAGGTTTCCTTCTGCTTTTGCATCAGATCTTCTTGAGTCTGGTTCAGCTTCATTTTTAACTGTGAAATTTCAGTGGTCAGACTCATGACCTTATCATCTGCCGTACCTTTTTCTTTAAGAAGGTTAGAACGTTCCTGTTGTAGGTTTGCTGCATACTTGTCAGAATTAGAGTTAATTTCTTTAATGATCAACCTGTTTTTCTGCAGTTCTGTCTCTAGCTCCTTGGCTTTCGACTGATTTAGCTTCCCTTCCTGTGTCACTCTGAGCAACTCATCTTTTGTCTTTTTGAGAGTCAAACTAAGCTCATCAAATTCAGTCTTCAAAACTTGCAACTTTTGGTCAGCAACTTGCTTTTCCCGCTGAAGAGTAGAGATGTCCAGTTTAAGGTTGACCGTAGCCTTTTCAGAAGTGCCGCTCATCCTGCTTATGGTCTGTCTGCATCGTACAAGTTCATTCTCTAGCTCTCTCAACTTGGCCATGTTCTTCTTACCTTCTGTGGATTCCTTCTGTGCTTCAGCCTTGGACTTTTGTAATGCCCCATTCAAATTGTTAATCTCCACTTTATGCTCCTGAACCTTTTGATTGGATAGATTCTTCTCCAAAGACATGGATGTCAGCTCCGCTTTCAGATTTCTGATTTCGGTTTCATAATTTGTAATGGTTGCATTGAGAGTTTTGACTTTCTGCTGAAACTCTGAAGTTTTGTTCACTTCCTCATTGTAGTCTCGAAGTTTTAACTGAAGCTCATGAGATGTCTGGGTTTTTTTTAGAAGTTCTTCTTCAATTATTTTCAACTGAGATTTTGCACTCTCTGCTTGTGATTTAAATATGCTGATTTGCTGATCTTTGCTGCCAATGTCCATATGAGCTTTGTCAAGTTCAGCATTCAGATTCTTTACTGACCGGTCATTGTCCAAAATGGTTCTTCTTAAATCTTCTACTTTCTTTGTAAGTTGTGTCACTTGTACATCACTTTTCTGAAGTTCTAGTTCAAGATTTTTGATCTTTAGCTGCAAATCCTTTTCTATTCTTGCTTTAATGTTAATTTCTTCTTTGGCTTTCTGCAGTTGCTCCTTAAGGTTCTCAGACTCACTTTTCAAGGTTTTTATCTTTTGCTCAAAATGTGATTTTTCTTGCTGGAATGACTCAATACTTACCCTGAGATGCCTGACATCACCCTCCAACATCTGATTCAATCTGTTTAGTTCATTTACTTTAAATTTGATCTGTTCTCCTTCAACCTGTTTTGTGGAAATCTCTTCTTCTAGACTTCTCACTTTCTGACAATTCTCTTGTTCACTGGTACTCCACTGAAGAAGCTTCCCTTGGCTGATCTTAAGTTGTTCCTTTAATCCATCAACCTCTGTTTTATGAAACAGAACTCTGTGCTCTAGCGAAGATTTGTCTCGCTGAAGGGATTTAACTTGTTCTTGATATATATATACAGATTTCCTCAGTTCAGAGGCTTCCTGCCTTAGTTCGTCCGATTTCTGTCTGATGCCGCTTCTATCTGACTCCATTTCCACCTGAAGCTTCATCAGCCTATTATTTGCGTCATCCAGGAGCTCTTTGAACCGTTGTGCTTTTTCATCAGTCATATTCTTCTGCATGAGCACTGAGTTCAGCTCAGACTTCAATGTCTTGATCTCAGTTTCAGCTTTCATTTTGCCCATCGTGAGTTCATCCACTTTGAACTTCAGGGCCTCAGCTTCTGGTGCAGAGATGGAGATGGTGGATTTCTGTATTATGTCCTTTCGTGATTCCCCATGCACTAGTCTAGATTCGGACTTTTGAGCCAGATCTATTTCCATGGTCCTAACCTGACTAAGGAGATTTGCTTCAGCGCCTTCCTTGGCTTTCAGCTCCCTCTCCAGTGAACGCCTGTGCTCCTCTAGACCTTGGACATCGTTGTCCTTGCGTCGCAAGTGATCTTCCAGTTTCCTACGTGCCAAAGTGCTGTCCTCTATGTTCTTCCTTAGCACTCGTAGACTCTCCTCCAGGGACTGCTGTTTGGCCTCTGCCTGTTGAATTAACTGACGAGAATTTTTTAACTCTTGTTCAGTGGCAGCTTTGGATCTAATAGCACTCTCTAGCTCAACACGGTATTGTTGCGCTTCATACTCTGCCTTAGATTTCTGTAAATTCAGTTCCTCAATACACTTTTTCTGCATCTCTATTTCTCCTCCCAGGATGTCCAGCTGCTGTTGTCTGTCAGATAAGGAGGCCTCCAGTTCCAGTACCTGCCGCCTGAGCCTTGCGATCTCCTCTTCGCTTGCCACCTTCTGCAGCTCCGTACTATCCAACCAGCTCCTATATTCAGCTTTGTCCGTACATGTCTTCCTCTGCAATTAAAGGTAAAATTACCTTCCATTCCTTGGCTAGAGAAAGAGAATGTGGCGTAAGGAAAAGCTCTGGCACACTTACCAAACCAAGCATCAAAATGCCCCTCCACCTTCAACAATACAAAATATTGAATATTTTGTATTAAAAAGCAGTGTTTGAATTTAAAGAAAGTGTAAAAGGGAGCAGTTTGCCTTATTGTGCCTGTGAAGAAGCAAAACACTTAAAGAGAGTCAACTAGGACGAATAGTGTTTTCAAACTACACACTATGTTTGCAGAATGGCAGAAGGTATACAGTACCATACCCAAAACCAAGTACACAGTTATTAAAAGCACCTGTTGCAGAACATATATGCAGCTCTAACAATTTCTACATTTAAAACACCAAGCATTTCATTATATTCAAGATTATACTTGAATATAACCTGAAAAGCCAGCACACCGAAAACATTCCATATGCATGTACTTAAACAAAAGGCTATTTTGGTAGTGAAAATCGACACAGTCATATGAATAACCTACCTCATCTTCTTCTGCCCTTTTCAAAGTCTCACTAGCAAACTTCACATACTGAGTCATAAGAGTGATCAGAGCTGTGTAGCGAGTGCGGAGGTCCATGAACTGAGGACAAAAAGGAATGAAAATGTACAACTTGAGTAAAGTCTGATCATTGTTTTGCTATTTAATGATACTTGTTATTGCTGGATACATTTATCATGATTGTTCTCCCTTACCTCCTGCTGAATGGTATCTGATGAGCTCTGCATCCTCCTCCTCTTAACTGGAGACTTGTGCTGAGAGTCCACCATGGCCCTGTAGGTCATCAGTTGCAGCTCGTAATCCTGAAAGCAGAGAACAACATGATGCCGCATGTCCCTGGTTCACCATAAGGTTCAGTAGGATGCGTTTAGAAGCCTGTCTTACTTTTACTCCAGATGAGTACTGCTCTGAGTACTTCTGACATTCATCAATCTTACTCTGCTTACGTTCAATTTCTGCAATGAGCACCTAAAAGACATAAATATGACAAAATAACCGAATGAAAAATGTGTAATAACATTTTTAAAAAATAATAAAAAATAAACAGATTATGCTGTTTACGTAATAAAAAGATGGATTTCTTACCTTCTGTTGGTTTAGCAACTCAGCCAAAGCTTTGCTGTCCTCTGGCTGGTTCTCTTGTGTTTTCAGCTGATTGGTCTCCATCTCTTTGCTCCAATCATCAAGGTTACTATACGCATCCTTATAGTATTTTAGAGACTTGCTCATGCTTTCCAGGTCTCGAAGTCTGACAAATGTACACGAATTTGAACATCACATATTTCCATCAGACAAATTAGGTGGCAAAATCACTGCACGGAATATTCAAATTTTATTTATTAGCCTGACTGACCTGTTTTCAATTTGGGAGTGGACATTCCTCCATCTCTCTACAAGCTGCTCAGCCTTCTCCTTGTGCCAGTCAAGGTCAAAGTCCCTCTCGTTATGGGTTTTGAACATACGGTCACTGATGGATCTAGCTTTCTGCAGTTCGTCCTCCAGGTCATGGAAGACGTCTCTTCTTTCGTCTATCTCAGACCTCCATTGCTGAAAACAACGACAGTGAAAATGAAACAAAAGCAACTGTAAACAAATATGTTGCAAAAACATATTTGTTTGGACCGTTTACCTTGAGAGTGCTCATAACTGCGTCGATGGATCTGATGTCCCCGTTGACAGAGTCTTCCTCGCATAGTTTGCCTTCGTACAGCTTGACCAAAGCCTCGGCGCCCTGGCTATGCTTTACCACCAGACTCACTGTCTTCAACCTGAGATAAATCAGTGTTTTAGAACACAGCCAGTCTAAAACTGTCAAACACTACTTCTGATCACACCAGTAGATGACACACTCACTTTTCCAGGTAAATGGAGCACATGGAGTAGACCTGAGCCATGCTCTGCGTGAGCACACTGAGTTCAGAGGACAGCGTGGGCACTGAAGGAGAGTTAGCCGCCTGTCTGAGGAACACCTCACATTTATCCCTTAGCACCTCGAGATCCTCGTTCAACCGGTCCAACTCGGCCTTCTTCCTCTGTGGGTGTGAAAAGAACCAGACAGAGAAGACCTCAATCAGTGCTAATATTTGAGTTGAATGATTGTGCGTGAGAAACCCGGCCTGTTGAGAAAACGTACCTCCTGGTCAATGATGCGCTGCATAATGGCCTTCGGTTCATCTCGCTCAAGAGGGGAGCGGATCTGACGAATGAGTTGCTCCTCGTGTGCTTCCACCCGCATCCGAAAGTTACGCACCTCAGATATGAACAGGTTGTACACGGATTCCTCATGTTCCTCTGTTAACCGCATGAAGAAGTTCCAGTCAAAGTGGAGATTTTTAAAACTACTCATGGAAAAGACGTATTCACACTAATAAATGTTTTTTTCATTATGCCCTAAATCATGTTTGGAAAGTGATGCATTATGTTAGATCACAGTCTTAATAGAATAGTTCAAAGCTGAATAAACAATAGTTCTACAAGGTTTTAGTTTTCTATCCAAGAAGCTTAATAGTGCATGATGGAGTAATTTGTTTTGAGTGGCTTACCTCTCTCTGCAGACTTAAGCAATTCTTCATAGTACTCTTTCGAACCCAGCACCTCTCTCTCTAGCTGAGTGCAGTCTGCCACTGTGAAGACCTCTGATTCCTCTCTGTCCTCCTGGAACTCCTCAAAGTGGGACTGTAAGTTGCTCAGGACCTGCTGGTGCTCGCCGGGCAACATAGTCTTAATCTGAGGAGAACAGTTTATGCCAAGTTAATTCTGGCTACCACAAAGAGCAAAAAAAGGGAAAAAAAAGTTGTTAAGCAAACCTGCCCTGACAGGCTGTGGTTTTTTAATTTAATAAACGGCATGTTGATACATCATGCCTTCTGGTGATGAATTTAGATCAGAGCTTGGCATGCATGTGATCTTCTTTTATTTTTTCACTTTGTACAAGATAATTCAGACAATTCATGGAGGCAGAAATGCTTACAGAGGCAACGGTGCTTTTGCGAATGTTGCGGATATCCATCATGAGATAATGCCAGGACACCACACTCTTCATGTTCACGTGTGAGCGGTGCCAGAGAGCGAGAACTTTCTGATACAGCTGCTCAATCCTGATCAAAAGGGGGGAAAAAAACGCGAAGACACGAAATGCTTAGACATAGTCACGAAACCTATTCATGTTCAAAGGCCAGATGAGGTTACAGGCAGGGCAGAGCATTGTGTTGCCAGTACCGGGAAACCGATACTGTGGTTAAAGGGGAGTGGTGCAGGAGCACTGAAGTTTTTAAAGGGAATGAAAAGATTGGATAATGGTGCTCACCTGCTGGCCATCTCAGCTGCCTCCTTATTGGGCGGTGGGACAGTAAAGCAGACAGAAGGCACCATGGCCTCGTTCCCTGAAGGGCTGATCACCTTCCATTTAGCTCGGTGAGAGTTATTAGCCAGCACACACTCGTCATCTTTGTAGATAGTGATCTACAATCGGAAATAGGATTTAGCCAAGAAAGACATTTGGTTTAGATTAAAAAAATAAGCAAATTATTTAATAAACAAATGAATAAATATCAGAAACGTGTTTTTAAAGGGATTCACCTCAATCTGCCGATAGTCACAAATGGCCTTGACAGGTAGGGATGTTCGGACTGGGTTCTCTGGGTTGCGAGGCTTGAGTTGGACAACAGACTTGGCTCGACCCACCAAGCCAGCCACAGAGGTGCGGTACTGAAGAAGCTGCTCTTTTTCTTCCTACCGTGACAAACATAACATATCAGATTAGAAAGTTACTGATGATGACTAATAACACATTGTGTAGTGTGCTTGTGTAGTAAGATTACTAACCATAGACTCCTGAATGAGATCCTCCAGTCTATGCAGACTGCTGGTACGGTCACACCCATACTTCCTTGTAATTGAATCCTGAAGACTTTTAAGGTAGTCCATAGACTCTTTAGCATCGTTGAAAAACTGTTAGAAGAGGACATGCTCAGTCAGGCAAGTTGGAAAAATATCGAGTTATTAAACACAAAATAGACTCTAAGCTACCTCAATGTAAGTCACATTCTCTTTCAGGTGCTGCTCCACACAGTAGCAGAGCTGCAGGATCCAACTCCATTGTGTTTGCATTGCTGCCTTGTATGCCTAAGGGGGGGAAAAAAACAAGCCAAATCATTTATATTGTTGTAACAATCCATTCTGATTTGAACGCAATTTTTGGTGCAAAAAAGTGAAACAATCAAAAAAGCAAACAGTTGTGCTTTACCTCTATAGTAAGTCTAGCTGGATGGTTCTGTTGTAAAAGAATATCGGCTTGGTCCTGCACTGACTTGATTGCCCCCTCCTTCTCATCCAGCTCTCTCATCAGTTCCTGTGGTGGTGCAGGTTGAGGCATATTACTACCATTTTATAACTATACTGGCACAAGGTGCCACTCAGGGTGGAGCCTACACCATTAAGTGTATCATATAAAACCCACTGCAACCTATTACACTGACTGAGGCTGACTAGATAGATAAAAAGAAGAAAACAGTTCATGATAGAGACCAAGCGGACTCACAGCATGGTAATCCTTCTTCCTGGAGATGTTGCTATTGCGATCACTCCAGTCAAAGGCGACCTCCTCTTCCTCTTTCTCATTAAGCCAAATTAACTCTTGGGTGGCATGTGACACAAAGCTATGGAGGCTCTCCAGATGTTTCTGTCTCTCTTTAGAAAAATTCTGAAAACAAAATAATCATGGGAAATTAATGGAAAACCAATTCCTAACAGTAGTCATTAGTAAGTTCAAGTTTTAATAGCATCATACTCACAAGGAGTCTCCCATACTGACTTTCTAAAAGGTCCAGCTTGTCTGAGTAACTTTGTTTCAGTGGATGAGTCATCTGAATCTTTAAAAAAAAAAAAAAAGACAAACATTTTATATTCCAAGCAATACGTATTGCTTTAAATGGCAGCACCACGAATTGAATTTAAATTGAAACCCACCTCACTCATTTTTGCTTCCTTGATGCTCATCTGGAAGTCATCAATGGCTTTGTGAACATTTCTGTGATTTTCTAAATGAGACTCAACACTTGGTAGATCAGATCCCCATTCGCCATGATCGAGTTGAACCTTAAAAGTGTAAAAAATAATAAATAAACAAAATAAAAACGCTTGTTTCCATCAACACCAATCATTAGAAATATATCCAGACAAAAATAAATCACCAAACAGCATTCTCACCTGCATCTCATCCACCCAGTTAAGCAAGTCCTGGACAAACTTCATATTGACCTCTTCCTCAGACAAGCTGGGGTCAACTAACGAAGCTTTAAGCATCGGCTTGCGGATTTGCATGTGTTTCATGTGCTGGAGGACCCCTGGCTCCATGGACCCTCCGACGACCCTCAGGGCAGGCTGCAAGCCAGGTATCAGTCCCGGGGTCAATCCTGGGGTCATGGCCGGTGTCAATGCCGGAGTTAACCCTGGAGTCATGGCTGGGGTCAGCACTGGTGTCATGGCAGGGGTAAAGCTCGAGGAAAGAGCACAGCCCGGAGTCAGGGCAGGACTTAGCCCAACATTCAGGTTCTGAGAGAAGCCGGAGTTCAAACTCTGTGTGATGCCAGAGATCATCATCTTGGTCTGTTCCGTGCTCAGACTGCGTCCCTTGCTGTAGACCGAGGAGCATTCTGTTCTGAGTGTCAGGAGGTCATCACGAAGCTTGGATACCCTTTAACAAAACCCGGTACAGACATATTTAATCGTGTAAAAAAATGTCAACAATCACAGCTGTAAAATTTTGCAACAGATTCAAGAACTTCGCATGGGTTTCTTACCTTTGAACAAGTTGATCTGCCAAGTAGAACTTCCCATCCAGTAAAATCTGGATGTCAACCACTTGTTGCCTCAACAGATTCTCACACTCCAGCAGGTATGCTGCAATTTCAGGCTCATTCTGCAACTGGATCCCAGATTCAAACCTTTTTATATCCTGGAGAAAACATCAACAGGGTGAATCTCTGTTTACTTCCTATGCAGGAAGACAGATTTCATAGATGTTCTGACTCTCCCTATACTTACAGATTGCAGAGATGCCCGTGCTAAGGCTAATTTGTCTTCTCCAGCCACGCAGTCTCGCTTAACTCTGTCTGCGATTTGCTGAAGCATTTCAAGTCTACAATAAAAAATATGACAATAGATTTAGCTGCGTGCATAGCCAATATCACAGACTGGCATGTGCTTAAGAAGAGTAGCTTTATCTTCTAAGCAGTACCCAGGACCTCACCTTCCCCCGTACACCGAGTGGTTGTTAAGATAGAACGGAGTGCTGGAGAACGGTTCCTGTGCTCCAGACAGCAAGTTCTCAGCCGAGCCAAGGCTTGCCAGAGTGCTGTTGCTCATGGATGACCCCCCACTACTCCGATATACCACGTTGCTATTCATGATATCCAGGCCACCCAAAGGAAACAGTGTCTACAACACCATCATCCGAGACATAATCCTCACAGCGCTACCATTCTGCTGGCACAGCGCTCTATCCGCTGGCATTTATAAGCTCACATGCTGCAGCAGAAAAGCCAGCCCCCCAATCATATTTCCCTCTGGTGAAAAACACCTAACATTCTTCTCAGACAGATGAGTCGCTGCATGTCCGGACACTTACGGTTTGTTTCAAAGAGCGTGGAATGTAATACCAAATCTGCCACACCCACTTTTTCCACCCATCTCCCTCAATAGGGTTATTTAGCTGTTTTAACTGGACAGCAGACATATAATTATGAAGCTTAGTGTCCATAAAAATATCAACAGTGGAGGTCCTGAACAAGACCCAACACAGTGCCGCCTCTAAATATGACTTAGATATGACTCTGATATGAGTCACAAACTGCAAACCACTATCTAGATCTATCCCTGTAAACAAACCACTCCCAGCTTGTTCAATAACAGAGCTGTATTTGCAAGCAAATACCGTACCTTAGGGCGTACAATTAAAAGAAGAAAGCGAGGAAAGAAAGCAATCTGCAAATCACACTCCTCGCCAGAGGGTTAACTAGCGCAAAAACAGAAAAGCATTTCCACGTTTACATTTATCACCATGTATAATTTGCAATTTAAGATATTCCAGGTGTTCTCAGTGCATTCTGCAGATTTATTTCAATTTCATAAAAACAGTACGGAATTCTCTAAACAAACTTCATTTATAATCTCTTGTTTTGCCTTTCTCTAAAAAGGTCTACGAATACCTTCCCCGGACCAAAGAGCCATCGATAAGCTTTAGCGATGAAGAAAATAAAGTACAGATTCATACCTGTCGACCTCAGGCCTTAGGCTCTTCTCTCTCTCAAGCATGGCGACGATTAGCTTGCCCCATTCCTTCTCCACATCGTTAGGGTGGTAACCCTCCGGCAAATGAATGCGACCAAACTCGATCCACACCTGCATCATTTACAGCGCATCTTAAGAGTTCTTCAAGGATCTTAAACAAAATCAGTACATGTACTGTACATGGAATCTTCTGAAGCATACCAACCTCTAACATTTTATAGAGATGCTTTATTTTGGTCTTTTCATTCTCCTTGAGTGGAATTTCACTCTCCTTGAAGTGCAGGTATTGCAAATAAAGTGCCTGGAAAGGAAAAAAAAACGACCACCTTGGTTTACAGTTGCTTTTTTACACAAGAAAACAAAAAAACAAACTGCATTCTTTTTTTTAAAGAAATCTAAAAAACACTTTTAGCTGATCTTTTCAGGTGCAGGAGAGCTCTTATCACCTCCACACTTGTCTGAGCAAAGGCTGAGTCGTAACGAAATTTAGTCAAGCTTTTAATACTCGTTAACATCAGAGGGACGCTACATGTTCTCAGAGTAAGCTGGCACAATGCCTGAGGCTTTCGTACAGCATCGAACGAGAGCCAGTTACACCTCAAATCTCACCAGGTCCTGAACACGAAAAAAATTGCAGGTTCATGATATACCTTATTTGGACTAGCATTCAAATAAATCTAATCCACAATTAACCTGTTAACTTCTACAGACATCCTGATAATCCTACAGGCTGCACAAAGGCTAATTTATCTCCTCTCTATTTGTGAATTGTTGCAGCAGGATACAGTATGTGGTGTTTTACCTTAAGTTCCACAGGGTTGCTGGGAAAGTTTCTGTCCGACATGACAGACACATTGTGTTTGATCCATTGGCTGAGGTAATTGACCATATTCTGGTATTCCACCCATTTAACATCGACATCCTACACAAAAAAAAGTGAAGTAATTCAGGATTTAGTTTTGTAACAAAAATGACTGGACAGTAAATCTTTCTGCTCTTTACTCACATTTGCGTTGATGCCCTCAAGACCCTCCGGTACTTTAGGGAAGACATCATATAATGTCGATACGTAGGTAATGACGGACTTCTCGTCCGGAGATGTGACATCCACGTCTGTGGAGTACGAGAGAGAAGTTAGTGCAAAAGCTGCATCTAAAATGAGATTATGGTTCTGATTACAGACTAAAATGGCCTAATTGGTCATTTAGAAAAGTGGATGTGAAACCTGTGAAGTGTAAATGTTTGTAATGACAAGCTTAACAATCAGCTGACTTTACAGAGATCGATCATGCACTATGGAAAGACCGTAATGGACACCTGTGTCTATGAGTCTTACCCTCCGGATCCAGCAGCCGAGCCACACCCAGCTGCTCAGCAACATTGAATGCTTGCTCCAGGTTTGATCTGCTAGTCTGTGTTGATACTTTGCTCATATCCACGAGGTCAGGCCTGAAAAGAAAGAAATTCTTCTGATTAGCTGATCGAAGTAGCTAAATTCCAAACATAATATTTACAATGCCATCGGTCATGAAGTCTTTCTCTCGGCATACAGCGAGCACTGTTTGTTTATTGTTCTCCGTGTGCTTTTTATTTTGGTATTGGAGTCTTTTCTCCACCTCATCATGTTATTGGCTGATGTCCTGTTGTGTTTGTCTGCTCTGTGTTAACTCATAGTTTGGGTTGTCAATTTACAGTAGTAAATCTGCATACATATTTAATCTGATCCTTAGTCGAGTTCTTCGAATTGCAAATTGCATTTTTCTCAAAGGAAATAAATGCAGATAATCCGTTCCAACCACCCAAAAATATTACCAATATTACACCAATTTCCAACACTATAATTTTTATTGCATATAAAAACAATCAAAACATTTAGACAAGTAAATTAAGTAAAATATGAAATAAATAGATATTAAACCTCACTTAACATGAATTTATGATACCTCTTGGCACCGCTTGCTTTAAAAATTAAACTGAAGGTGGCTCCATTTTTGCGAATATTTGAAACCAATCTGTTTCCTGAACACTGATGATGGATAGCCAGAATAAAGCTCACACCAAGTTTGCATCATTCTTTTAACAACACAATTTTTACAACAAGGTTTTTGTAGTTCATCAGGTAGCATTTTTTTATATTTACTTATAGGAATACTTAGTCAAAAATTATCCACATGCTGGTTGTAGTATTTATTTTAATTATCTATCTGAAAAAACTAACACATTCTTCAACATACCGTAATCTCCTTGCTTTTAACACACTTTCCCCAACTGTCAACAAGTTTTCGTATTCCCTTATTAAAAATGTTTTAGGATGAGCTGCGAGCCATGAATGGAAGTCAAATGAGTTTAATCTGAAGGTTAGACTTCACCTCTTCAATAAGCATCTCACTGTAACAAGCACTGTTGATTATTGAATGTTTTCCTCATAATGTTCAAATACTGGCCCTTGAGAACCACAGCTGATGGTTGACTTTTGAACTTTGGCTCAGAGTGAAGAATCCATGTCACACCACCAGTAATGATTATTTTTAAGAAACTTTCACCTTCCTTTTTGTTTGGAAACAGTTACAGTAACAACTGAACTGATAAAACACGTTCACATCCTTGAACGAAAAGCACTAATAAGACAAAGTTTTAATATAACAGGAGTGTGGATAATTTTTGACTAGTATTTTAATTATGCTAAATTTAATATCTGTGAACATCTCAATGTTTAAATACTTATTGATAAATCTATAAAAGACCAGCATTATTGCCCTTTTGCTGGCTGGGAACTAACAGGAGAGACACACACATACACACACACACACATTCACACACACACACATTGAATCATGTGACTATCTACAGAAACACAAGTAGCACATGATGGGAGGAAGTTATTTTTAGTCTGGGAAACATGTACCGAGGTCACATCTGAACACTAAATCAGTGTTCCTGGTAAAACCTGGATGTTTATCCTGACAGTGGCGCAATGGGTCAAAGTGATAAGAATTTCAGTGGTTATAAAAACAAACTACGGTTAGGTCCCCCTGCCTGCTGCATAATATTTGAAATTTCAGAGCATTAATATAAAATACAATACCTGGGGGATTATTAACTGTTAAAGCCACTTGATCAGAGTGCGGTTATCACCTGTGCTTGTGAATGATGGCATTGAACAGCCTTCCGTCTTTCCAAGAAGTAGTGAAGTTGTCACAGCGGACTCCTACGTAGCCTTCGGTCATCTGCTGGGACCAGAGCAGAAGCCTCTCCTTTGCTGTCATGTCCTCGGACTCTCCAGTAACATGGATGTCCGAAATCTGCGAAAAAGAACCACTTTTTAAAATACGTGACTATGTGAATTTTCTCGGAGAAAATCGTGAAAGAATTAAACTCACAAACAATGCTACAAAGCCAATTGTACTTGTACCCTCGATTAAGACTATTTAAGAACTCTGCTACCAAATGTGAATTTCTTTTTGGTTTCAAATCACTAAATCGTCCACTTTATATTTGAGTCTGACTAGCTGCTTCATTCTTGCTGATCCCTACATCACCTTGCCCAGCTCATACCGTATCTCATGTCTAAGCTGTGCAATCTTTCTTTCCTCAACAGTGCATTGTCCAGATTTCATGTAAGTGCCAGTTTAGTGCCAAATAAGTAAAGAAAAAACAACAACAATTTAATGCCACTTTTTGGCAAGTGATTGCCAATTTCAATGGTAACAACCGCCTAAAACAGCAAAATGGCATATAAAATGCAGCCTCTGCTGTTTATTGTTTCAATCCGCCTCAGCAAACATCACCAAAATGTCTATAAATGCAAAGGTTGTTCTTTACAGTGGAGAAAATGAAAGGGGAGAACATGCCATAAAAAGTGCTGGAAATGTGTTTTCCATTTAACAAAGACAACTTTTAAAAACACAGGCACAGAATGTTCAATTTCGGAACAAATCATGAACCGGGAAGAACTCTTCGAACAAGCACTGAACATTTTGCTTGTGTTTCCTTCGTGGTACAGAAATACTAGATAGATTAAAATAATCAAAATGATCTCACTTGTCTGCTAATGTCAGTCTTTTCAGTTCACAGCAAAGTATCAGGTCGTCCCCTTGGAATTACAAGGTTCTCTCTGACCTTTTGTCAAAAATGAGTTATTCACATTTTCTTATTCTGTAACAATGCATTAATATGTCATGATTTTTTTACATAGAAAATAATTTTTTTTTTACTTTTTATTTGGAAAACAAAATGGGTTTGCTATATGGAGCGCGAAATAAATTTCAAACCCGCTCAGAATGCAGACAGAATATAACTTTAAGGGATGAGATATCTGTACACCTGTATGCTTTATGACATCACATAAACACTGGGCTCTACACATGTTTGTATCGTACCATTCAGTACAGGATGGTAAGTTCGGTGCTCAAATGTCAATTCAGACATGTGGAATGTGTTTGAAAAGTTTGAAAATTTGGGTGAACAAGGTCATTTATGATATAATTCAGGGTTCCATACTACGTGATAATTCACTGGTCAGAATTTACATCATTTTCAACTTCAGCATGTTCGACAGACGAATGTCAAGAAAGACTGGTTCACTGCTGATTTGATTTATGTTGTGACTCTTTATGCATCATGATTTTATAAATATCCAGAATCAATAATTAAAAAATTCCAATTTCATAAAAATTTCATTACAATTACAGCTTTCAATTATCAAGACTAATTTCTTCTTGCAGTGTTTTGAGAGTATGTGTGTGTAATTAGTGGGTTTATTATTAATTCGCTTGCAGAGGCTGGGGAAAAAAATGCTGATCAAAGGCTTTTTAACACGTGCAACTTTTGATAACATAACTCCATAAATTTGTGTTTCTGTTGCAGAATCGGAGAACATGCCTTCTGCATGCCATCACACCCCCAGTAAACATTATACCTCACAGCCTTTCTCACCGCTCTCATTTTAGAATGAGCCAACATCAATGCTTGCGATGTTAAAATTGTTTCTGTTTACACAGGAGATGTATCCACCTCTAAGGTGTGTTAGAGGTCGGGGTTTAGGGGTTAATAGATACAGTAGTTGATCCTAGGATTTAGCAGGAACTATGCAATTTGCACTTCAGGCTCTGGAACAGTGAACCAGCTTTTTATCTTTTCTGACAAAATGCTCCTTTAAGACTCAGTACTATCCCTTGTGGAGGTTTCCAACCCCCATTTCGCACAAGGAAGAAAGTGATGTTTGAGGTGGAAGTTAAATTGATTTCTTAAAAAAATTATTAAATAAATCTGCCAGCTGCTCTCTAGAAACTCAGAAGACTCTCCTGGGCTTTCCAGGTAAATTTCCAGATGACAAATCCAACTGACAACTAACTGAGAGATGATCAATGGTATCCAAAGGTCTCAAAATATGGGTTCACGTCTGATCATATAATGGTCAAAACTAATTGTTGACCTTTGACACAAGGTGAACGAATTGCTTTTAAGGCTTTACAGAAGTTTACACCTTAAGGGCTTTTACAGAAGCTGTAACAGTTCATCACATAATTTAAAATCTCTAAATCTGTTTTTTTTTTGGTGTCTTCTATAGCACTAAGATAGAAATGTACTCCTGTGAGAAAAGTTTGGAGACATTTAACCCCAAGGTCTTTCCTCATTTTCATTTCTTTCTACATTGTAAAACAATTACAAGTCATCAAAAATACACAATAACCTTCTGAGGTGCTCTGGTAATTTGAAACTGGTGATTTCTGAGGCTGTTAACTCTAAATAAACTGATTGGTTCTCTATAATACAGAATATATACGTATATAGATGTACTGTACGGCTGTACCTTCTTTTGCATCATGGTATAAAAATAAACCTCTGGTACACTGGAAGAATGGAAACTGAGCTTCAAAGATGCCTTATGAAGTGGTCTGCACCGATTTTTGCTAGGTTTTTCATGTAAAAGTAACATCCACATGAATGCCCAGGGTTTTTCAGCATAACATTACCCAGAGAATTACACTGTCTTCGCTGAAACAAATTCTTCCTATAGCTCCATCATGGAGCCATGAATTGCTTAAGTAATGAGACGCATGCGCCCAGTCATTCACATGATCTTCCTTTGATAGCCAGAAATAACTTTTTCAACAGTAAGTGTTCTACAGTAGCTCTTATGTTGGATTGGCCCAAACACCAGTAGACCAGTTATCCTTCCTTGGATTGCTTTCGATAGGTACTAACCACTGCATACCAGGAAAACCCCAGAAGACGTGCTGTTTTCAATACACAGCTTTTTAGCTATCACAGTGTAGCCCTTGTTGAAGTTTCTCAGATAAGGTATGTTTATGCTTGCCCATTTTTCCTGCTTCTAGCACACCAGCACATTATTACGGTGGCCGTGAAGTGCAAAACAAATTAACAAAACTGAAAACAAAATAAATTAAAAAACAAAATAACAAAAACAA
>JAQMYJ010000039.1:27534668-27554604 GCA_030014305.1 Clarias laeviceps
CAAGTGAAAATGAGCCGTGAAAGTGAGGCCGAAAATGAGCTTCCCCTATTTGACAGACCAGTAGCCGCCACTGAAATACATGTAAGTATTCTTAATGTTTTCCAAACTGAGACACAGCTCATGACTACAATCTAGCCAAGAGTTTTAAGTTTTAAAAAGAGTAAGATCTTATTATTGAATTTAAAATCAATGTTGACAGAGAGCCCGAGACCCCCTGATCTAGAGGGCCTGCATACAGTGCTCACTTCTGAGCAGACGGCTTTACTGTCTGAAGTGAAACGTTATTGTCAGTTACTGGCCATAAGAGGGCACTAGAACCCAAGAAAAAAACAGGACACTATTACACACAGCTGTTATTCCAGAACAATGACTTCTTTAGGGAGATGTTTGCCCATTAGTAGGTTTCTTTGTTAGTGATGGAAATGAATAACAAGATCAGTAGGGCCAGCTGTAATGAACCAGAACAATATGAAAACTAACAATGACTTAATGCGCTTGTGATTTATACAATACCATCATTACTTTAAGTCATGAACACAATACACTTATAAGCTAATTCTCATGCTTTCCTCATAAGACTACAAAGCAGGCAAATGAAAAGATTTAATATCTTCAGGATGTATGCTATAAATCTGAGTCGCCTCCTTTTATATTATTCCCATAGGTGACCAATCCAATTTCCCATCAGCCCGAGGCTATTCTGAGGAACCGTCTGCATCGGGGTGAGATCATGAGTTTGTAGCTTGGTGACACATTGGTGTTTGTGTGATTTGAGGATAAAACTGCTCGTTCAGGCTTACCTGCCGCCTTTTCAAGTAGTCCAGTGCTATCTGTACGTTCTGCAGTCTGTGGAAGCGCATGCGGCCTTTCTCCCGAGGCTGCAAGAAAGAAAAGAAGTGAAAGAGAAGCGTGAGCGCACATCATTCTGCAAGGCGCCAGTTATCAGCTGCACCTACTCACTGCATCCTCAGTGGCAACAGCAGTATATTCCTGGTTTATAGCTTTCTGTGGGAGAGAGAAATACTGTGACCCCTATTTCTTCAAGGGTCATGGTGTAATTATACAACCCCCATGCAGGCGAAGCTGAAATCTACTCTGCCAGTGATTACTGATGCATCAATACCATTTTTGTTTCCGGACTGAGTATGAATGCTATACTAGCGCCTTTTGATATTGCTTGGATTGCCATCATTAATCGTGAAATACTTCCAGATCGCTGCTATTTCATTTTAAATAGAGTGGTAACAGATACTTGTTTCCACTTGTAAAAACTATGTTATTAGACTCAGTACCAGTACAGGTATGGATGCATCACAAATGAGCTCATGTAAAGCTCATGTAAAATGGAAAACGTAAACCAGGTCATAATCCTAGGACATGTAGTCACTCGTGAAGAAACTCTGTGTTGTCTGAAGTGTGAGTACAAACGGACTCTGTGATGAAAGAGCAGACAGCCAGTGGCAGAACGACTGGTGCTATAGCATGACGCAGCGAGGCAAAAACAACATCGTGTACAGTATAAATCTGACTCACATAACAGAAACAATGGAGAACAAGTGAAAGAAAGAGTGATGCACGTTATAACAGGATGATGACTTGCACTTGCCCATGCCAGCGTTTCTCCACTCGAGCCGATGTGCTCTTCCTAATAATCACTACCTTTGAGGCGGATTAGTGGAAACGTGTCACTAATTATGCCATTATCATGCACCAGTTTTCAGAGCTAAAAATGTCTGACAGTTATCATTTTGTGTTCCACTTTGTCAATGTCTTTCATGTAGCGATATGTGCTTTTCCAGCCACTGAACAAATCCAGCCACTGAATATCAACAAATTCACCTCTGAATGATGCATGGTTTCCAAGAGAACAATGGGCCAAAACGTCATTGTTACAGCACTGGAAAATATTATTATGAGTGAGATGTGATGATGATCATGAAGAAACTCGTATATAAATAAAACGAGATTCAGTATCACTGCAGAATTTGTTTCAGGTTCACATGAAAGCCACGATGCAGCTTATATAAAAACCACAGCAACTTCATTTTGAAAGGATTCTCTACATTTACACTAGCAAGCAACAAAGTGACAGGTGAAAAAGCTTGGAAGTCACAATCTCTGGTAAATAGACAAACTGTAGCTAGCAAACTTACCTTGCTTTGCTAATCTAAAAATACAGCTACAGTAGGATGAAGGTATGCAAAACATCTACAGTAGTAGGCTATAGGCTTTTTGCTACTACTAGGGGTGTAACAGTGTGTGTATTCGTATTTTACCCATTCTGTAAAGTCACTCAGATTGTTGTGTTGTGATCCGTGTGAATACAGTCTAATCAGATGAACAAGTTTGTTTAAAAAATAGTTCAGCGTTCCATCCTAAGTGTTAAGTCATGGATCAGAATGACGTCATTTCCTTGTTCGACAGACAAAGTGGTAAACTGAATGTTCAGATTTTGTTAGCAGTGTTAGTCAGTTAACTCCGATTAAATTCCATAAAATTTTATTTGTATTTAATCAATCGTCATTATCGCAAAGCAGCTGTAAAGCTTTGCGATACAGGATAAAGCGGTATAGAAGATGAGTGAGTGAGTGATGCGCCCATCACTCTGGAACAGGGGATATCTGGATTCAACAGACCACATGACCTTTGTCCAGTTCTTCACAGTGCATTCTTTTGTTTTTGTGCATTTGGAAATGCTTACTTTCACTATTGAACATAGCTGTAAGTTTTTTTTGCTATTGTTGTTTTTTAAACATTCCACCTCATGTTTGTAAGTGATCATTTAATCTTTTTTCCCCAACCACATTGTTTCGAAGATGATGGTTCACCATGATCCTTTCAGGTTTTAATAACATGTTGGACAGATCTTAACACAATTTTAATAGTTTCAGCAATCTTGCAAGGAAAGTTCTTTTAAAAGTTCTGTGTTAAAAAACAAGAATAGTGATATTCACTGCATCAGTTAGGGTTGAATAATTTGCTGCCAGATGAACCCCAGTGGAAGGCGCTTAACTAATTGTTTAGTTAAATCCAGATGGTGACTTTTTCTTGCACATGCAGTATATATTTTTATTTCTAAAAATACTGACCCATTTAAGATTCAACAAACAAATATGCCTGCATGTTGATTATTCTATACTTGAATATACAGTATACCTTTTTTAAAGGTAATAAGTTTTACTCTGTTCATTTCCAATGCTGTGTGCAGCCATGTTGATTTGACATCACTCTGTAAACTGGGAAAAAACCCTGAGTGGACTATCGCTGTGTATTAAATTCACTTCCTCTGCTTCTGAGATAACCCCAGGACTTTGATTCAGATTACGTTTTGGGACTTTGGCTGGGACGTTATTTCCCAGAATACACCTCTGTCACTTGTTTGGATTGTCATCACCCACAGCTTGTTTAGACATGTGTGTAGAAATAGTCCTTGGAGTAGCCAGCGAGTTGTATCATATCCTTTTTTATTATCCATTTCAGGGCTGTTTTGTTAAAGTGTTTCAGGTTTATTTGTTTGTGTTCAGTTTATTAAAATGTATTTACATCCACGCCTATGGTTTGCCTTCAACCTTCCACACCTGAGAATCAGTCGAGAAAAAATGTTCACAGAGTTCAGCAAAAATAGTAAAAGTGACATCAGCAGCAGCAAATAGGTTAAATAGCATTTTTTTTTTATTATCCTTTAAATATTCCTTATTTAAAAGAACCATTGTTTGCTCTATTTTCATGAATACTACTGTTACACTTAACTTGCCACCTAGATACCTAAATATAGGATTTTTTGGGGAAAGAATGGTACATGCCTTTATGTGCATACCTCATGCACTTAATTGCACACCTATACTGAACACTATACTATGGCCAGTTTTCCACTGTTTACAAGTTTGTACAAGTTTATATGTTTCCATGTTACATTTATAATAAAAATTAAAATATTCTTTTTAATACTTCACTGAGCTGTGATTTTTGCATACCGTCACACCCTTAGCTTCTACAATTTCTAATTGAATGTATAAATTCTGTACAGCATTGGTTACTACATGTCCACAACATGAGTGACTTGTCACTTGCTAGTGTGAAGGTAAAGTAAAGCGTCCTTCATTATGTGACTGCTAGAGACTTCAGGCACAAATACTGCACTGTTTTTTTTTTTTATCACATTCTGCTATAACTGTGTGAATGACTGATGACAAATGGACACACAAACAGATTGCTATTGGATGCAACAAGCCACCCAAGAACTAAAAACTATGACTCGATTCAAATGCGCTTTATGGAAAACTGCAGGCGTGTCTATGTGATTCCTCTATAACGCCACTGAAATGTTTGATGATCGATGAAGCGCAAGGAATCGTAGTCAGGTCATTTAGTTCACAAGCTTAAAATGACACATTCTGAAGCACTCCATGGCAACCCCATCAATGGCAGAGGCTCTATTCATACCAAACAGCACATAGGCTTTGGGATCCCTTAAAGTAAAAGTGCAAGTCTTAACTTCTAAATTCCTACAGTCCACCATCGAGAAGACGAGCTCGCTGGTTTAGCCACGCTGATTAACTGTCACTGCACACTCTTCGTTAGTTGTGTTAAAGAGGGGGAGGAGGTCATGTGACCAAACCTACCCCCTTATCCTCATCCTCATCCTCATCATCATCATCATTCTTCTGCACACGGCCATGCTGCTCAACCGTGCATGCTTCAGCTGAACTCACCAACCGTAACGTCTTCAGAAAATTGCGCTCCCTTGGCTAAACCATGGGAGAGCGAGCAAGAACGAGAAACAGACACAAAACAAAACAATAAAAAAAAAACAGACAGACAAACAGGGCACAGATCAGATCAAGAAGGCCGATGAACAAATAAAGGGAGATGAACAGAGAAGAGAGAAAGGGAAGAAGAAACAAACAACAGTAAATTACTGTTATAATATCTATTACTGTTGATCGATTTAATTTATTCCTCCTAAACTAATTCCAGCGGTTCTTTTGTGCTTAAATGAAATCCGCAAAATCACCCTCCTACATCACGCTCCAGCATAATGTGTTTTTGTACCAAAAACTCTTTATCTGTGTAATCAGCTATATTTTAAATTGCTGTGCCACTCCTAGCTGGTTTGTAGCTGGGTTCATCACTGAGGATGACTATGAAACACACAGGACAGCATGGCCAGAACTGCACAATGCCACACTTATGAA
The DNA here is from genome assembly GCA_030014305.1 of Clarias laeviceps. Classification (NCBI taxonomy): domain Eukaryota; kingdom Metazoa; phylum Chordata; class Actinopteri; order Siluriformes; family Clariidae; genus Clarias; species Clarias laeviceps. The sequence goes on from JAQMYJ010000039.1 coordinate 27,539,864, forward strand.
AATATTTTTTGTGGGTTTTTTTTTCTTGCTTCTTGCATTTTGCTTTTTCCATTCATAACAACATAATATGGTGAGTCAAAAATTTGAAACTTTAAACTTCTGTTGGCTGCACTTTCCATTCAAGGCTACGTTTTCCTCAGTCCCTGCTGTGCATGTGTGAACGTGTTACATCAGTTCATTTGGAACTATGATGTGAGTAAAAAAATTTTTTTTTTTGGGGGGGGGTTTCCAATTTTCTCCCCGTCACTAGGGGGCTCCCACTACCACTCAGTCAGGAGGGCGAAGACTATCCCGTGTTTCCTCCGAACCGCGTGACGTCAGCCCACCGCATCTTTTCGAACTGCTTGCTCACGCACTGTTAGGGGCGTAACACACTTGGAGGAAAGCGCTAGCCGCTCCTTCCGCGTGCGCAAGCTCACAGACGCCCCTGATTGGCTGTAGAGCAGTGATTAATGTCGGAGCGCAAGGACCTCTCATTCCTCCCCCCTGAGAGAGCTCGGCCAATCAGCTCTCTCTGTGCCTCCGGCTGTGAGAGGAAAACAGCATCACCCGAGGTTCGAACCATCGATCTTCGGATGATAGGGCAAGCGCTTTACCACTGCGCCACTCGAAGGCTGTGAGTAAAAATTTAAGTTCGAAAGCTTGGTGACAGATGGACAAAGTGTATTAAAAAGCAAGGAGATTATGAGAAAAAATTATGTATTTGTCTTAATTAAATTCTATAACAGTCCAAAAGTCTGAGACAACACTGAAAATCTGGGAGGGGTTTTGTGTGTTTTTGCCTCTACTTTTAAATAAATGGAAATAAATGGTAGGTTTTTACCATTTAAACAAAGAATGTCCATTTTTACTATATACTATTTATATCAAATATTTAATATCGAACTACTTGTGGGGTCTCCAGGTGTTAGTGACATTATCAGGAGAATTTCGATTCAATAGCACTAAAGTTTACAATATGATCTGCCTCAAGCACCTACATTTCTTACACCTTTTGAGCATTAAGAACAACTAAAAGTGTAAAAGAGTGAAATTCTGTGCAATTTGTGTGGAGTGTTTAAATGTCATGTCTCAATCCTTTTTCATCTGCCCCACTCTTCACTCCAGTAGGTGGCGGTATTGCACCAACAACAAAAAAAGAAGCTGTGATACTCTCACAAAACTTGAGTATTTTCATAAGATGAAGGCTATGGTGTATTTTTAAATAATTAATACATTTTATATTTGCAAGTTTAGTTTAGTAATTTAAAATGTTTGAATCAATTCTGTATTGAAAACTGACCCATCGATTAAATTAACTGGATCGAGCAACAAAAAAACGGTTTGGTTGCACAGTTGATCAAATCACACAGCTATAGTGGACATGACAAAAATATTTTCAGTAATATAACTTTAGAAAAAAAATATTAAAGTTTGTTAAATGAAGATAAAAAGGAAAAATAACCAATTAATTCGACTTTTGACAGTTAATTGACAGTAAGTTCAACAAGAGACTCAACTTTTAATTGAATCATACAAACCAAGGTGAGCTAGCTAGTATGCTAGCCAATATGCTATAAAAAGTGAGCAAGGGTAATTCGAAATCTATTTCTGCTAGCGGAGAGATAATTTACAGAACATTTTTTTATTATTATTTACAGGCTGTAAGAACTTTTAAAATGAGAATCAAGCCACAGAAGCTTCGATTAAATTTATGTGATTTATGTTCAAACCTATTTTAAGCAAAGGACTTTACTTTTTACCTTTTTAATTTTGAATTCAAGGTGCTGAATGATTATTATTTATTTCACCGCCTGACCAAGCAATTATAATATTAAAGATTATTTCTAGGTTTATAGAAATTACAAATGGCCTACAAAACCTGCAACTATCATCATCACTGTGGTATTTCTTAATATAAGTGGACCAACTGCAATGAAGTATACAAATAAACTAAACTAAACTCTGGAATTATTGGCACCCTTCATGACAATAACCAGAAACATTAACATTACATAGATATACATATAAAGATTATAATTTCCTTCATTGTTTGGAGAACTATTCAGTTAATAAAAATAAGTTCTGCAAAAAGTGATTTATCTAAATGTGTTAAATTATTGGCTTAATAAATATTGAATACTATACTCTTTTGATGGAAATGTTTTACTTTTTTTAAGTGTCTAGGAACTTTATAGTAGTACATGTTCAGTTCCTGTTTCACTGGGGTATGAATATGAGGTACCTCATTGGAAAAAAACTTTCGTCATCCACCAATATGGATAAAACCAACTCAAACGTGGGGGAAAGAAAACCTTGCAAGCCTTAGTAAGAAAGTTTGGTTGACATGGAACTGTTGAAAATTCACTCAAAAAAGTCTAAAGATCTATACAGTTCTAAAAACTGTAAGATGAATCTTGGGATTTTACTTTTTCAAAACTAAACGTTTTTTGGATGTATTACTTGAAAGAATCCCTCCATGAGACCAAGACACAAATCCCAGCATCTAAACCTTACCATGGAAGAACAGCTAGAATAGTGTGTTGTAGTCAGACAAGGCCAAAAAAAAAGTGCTTTTTGGGCACGCACACCATCGTCATTTATGGCGAGGGAAAAAAAAGGGACTGCATACAAAGAGCAGAATCCCATACCCTCATACCCACGGTAGAACACGGGCGACTCTTTGTTGCTTTGGAGCTGTTTTGCTTCCATTTATTAAGGCATAATAAATTCCAACAAATAAAAATCTTCTCGTCTCTGCCAGAAGCCTGAATCTGGGCCATTGTTAGGTTTTCCAACAAGAGGGAAAAAAATGGTCGCAATGACATAAAAATCAAGTTTCCCAATGGCCTTCTCTGTCTCCAGTCTTGAACCCAGTTGAAAATCTGCGGTCTCAAATAAGAGGGCAGATTATAGAAGAGACACCAAGAATCTCAGTGAGTTGGAAATTTTCTGCATGGAAAAGATCATTTTCAACTTTGTCTAACACTGCAGAAAGAGACTGTCACTATCGCCAGGGGAGGCTCCACAAAACTAAAATCTGTCTAATGAAAACAACATTTTGTTTATTCCAAATATCCTCATTGCACATGTGGTTCTTTTTATATATTCATTTCAGCTTATTTTCATGAAGGATGCCAATAATTCTGGAACTGACTGAATATAATTCATTCATATTGAGAATACCTGGCAAGTTAAATGTAAAATGTTCGTTCTCAGACTCAGAGTCCACTCTATTTAAAATGTTTAATTCTGTAAATGTTGAAATGTATAAAATCTAAACCTAGTTACCTTTAAAGTGTCTGTAATGCATTTTAACCCACACAAACTTGCAAAACAGTAGCACGATCAGCAGATTTCTATTTACAAAGGGTATAAAACTGTGCAAATACAATCTGCAGATAAGCGCTATAGCTCGATAAACTCATTCTCCAACTACACCCGTGTTGCAATCTTGTTCAAAGAGCAGTGTGAAGCTTAAAGGGTTTTAAACACCGCACAGCAATGTTAGATGCACCGAAAACACATTCATGCGTCAGCAAGTTAGTCGTGCTGTGTGTTTTACAGGCTTTTTAGTGACACACAGTAAATGTGGACTGCTGTGACTACACAAGGTACTGGTGCTGGCCTTTAGAACATTGTGAGGTTACCACAAGAAAGTGCTAACTAACATGTTTACCAAAGACAGAAGACATACCTGACAGCAGATACTGATGTTATAAGAGCTAAACAAACAACTCTACTCACCAATTTGTCACCAGACAGGACCTCCAACAACGAGATCAGGTTATGTCCATCCCGCAAATCCTCATAAAGGTCATTAACGTGCTTTCGTACCTGGAAACACAAGAGTTTGACGTTTAGTAGAACATCAGGTCTGGTCTATTTCAGGTGTTTCTATTATACAAACACTGGGAGTTGTGTATTTTTTTCATACATTTCTTCAGAATTTTATGCATCAATTAACAAATACAAAATCAAGTTCTCTCTCTCTCTCTCTCTCTCTCTGTTAAGCTACACATGGCATTCCTGAGATGTCAGTGATGCTGACCCTTTATCCCCTCCAGACCTGATTGATCCATCTTAATACCCTACTTTTGACTGGAGTTCCCATCACTACGACTGAGTAGGTCCCTATATATGGTCCAGCTACTAAGAAACCATGAAGTTGGCTTTGGACTGTAACTGATACAAACAGTTTTGCTATCATGGCTTACTAATTGCTAACTAATTGCTCAGATTCATGCTAGCAGGTTGCTACTTCATGTTAACTAAAATGAATGTATTTGTTATACAGCTGCATATTTGACCCTATAGCACATAGTTATAACAGAGATTTATTTATGGTCATGTCATCTGTTATCACCCGAATAAAGTTGGTTTCCTTTCTGAGTCTGGTTCCTCTGGTTCATCACAGGGAGTTTATCTTGCCGCAGTCACCGCCAGCTTACACTTTACATTTACATTTATGGCATTTGATAGACACCCTTATCCAGAGCAATTTACATTTAACTCATTATACATCTGAGCAGTTAAAGGTAAAAGGCCTTGTTTAGGGGCCCAACAGCGGCAACTAGGTGGTGCAGGGGTTTGAGCCTGGAATTTCTGATTATTAGATCAATGCCTTAACCACCACGCTACCCCTCCCCCTGGCTTACTCGTTAGGGATGAATTCCTATTTGTATAAGTTATTATTATTATTATTATTATCATCATCATCATCTGTGCAGTTTGTGAAATCTTCCAGTAATGCCAGTATTTACTCATTTTAAATTGAATATAGAAATTCAATCATTCATCTTCTATACAGCATCTTCTATGCCAAAATTATAATTTTCTTGTGTAAAAGGTTGTTTTTACACAAGATCTTTTTTTTTTTTTACTGTAAGATTCTGAAGATTTTCAGCCGAACAAACTATAACATTTTAACATCGCACAGTTTAAGCATAAAAATAAATATTTCTCACATATATTCAGGATCAAACAAGTGTAAATAACATGATTATAAAATTGAAGTCTGAGTCTTGTATTTCCTTTTTACTAACTGCACCAGGAAAAGCCTTTTCATATATGAGATTAATACCGCACCATTCTCTCTCCCAGTCGCTTATATCTCTAGGCTGGTTTCTTACTCATGAAATCTCATCTTTAGGCTCTTTACGAATGCATCCAGGCACAAGGTCAGGCCTAAATGACTGCAAAAGTCACTCGACATGTTGCCTTACTGACCCACTTTTACCCCGTCCCTCCCGCTCCTAATTCCATAGTCACAACTGTGCAGCCAAAATAGCTCCGGGGCTTTCAGGTCTGAGTCTGCTGCCGTCTGCATGTTACACAATACCACAGACACCCAGAAGAGATCAACCACACTTATGATCCATCAAATTCTTTCACTGTCAGTTTTGTTCTCTCTTTTTTTTTTCCATCATCATCATCGTCTATCCTGGAAGCATGAGGAAGGAATAACCCATAAACACATGCACATTTGCATACACATTCCTGTCCAGTGTAGACATTGCGTCATTAAGTAGCTTCACATGCCTCTAAGCAGAATTCCTCGTGACGTAGAGTTTACTTTGTTCTTAATTAAGTTATTTATAGATGGTTTGTTCTGAAAGGACAAAACAATATAGTATGTTCTGTCTCAGTCACTCTTGAAAAACTGCTTTTTAAAATATTAGACTGAATTTCTCTTATTTTTTATAGAAATTAACATATTTGACCTTTGCACTTCCACTGACTTCCTGTTGCTTCTATGATCTTTTGAAGAGGACACATTCTTAACAGCCAGTTTGTGTGATCATTTCCTTCTCTTTCAGATACATGGTAAGCTGTGCGCTGGGTCACATTTATTTATTTCCATCCACACTACAACACATACAGCTATATGGTTGTATGTTTTAATAGGTTTATTAGATTAATTTGGGAAATTAATAGATATAAATATTTGTAATTTTTTCTTCTTTAGATTTTTTTAACAAGCTGATAAGATGGCAAAGTAAACAAATGCCATGATTTACACATTACTGTTCCATGAATTATGGCATAATTGTTAATTCTGATGGAAACCCAACAAGTTATCACTTGTATTTTGCAAAGGAGGAATCTCTAAAGTAAGCTCTCAGAGTCAATACAAGCTTTAGCCAGAAGATAATTAGGCTTCATTCAGAACAAATGCTGGCAAACCAGCTTTTTTTTTCTACATGAACCGCACCTTTCCAGCGGAGCAAGAAAATATCCATTACAGGAAGACTAATAAGTCATCATCAGGTGTCTGCAAAATAAATATGGATAAACTATTACAAGAGTTGTCCTAGTTGTCTAAGAGTTGTTCAATTTTTTCCCAAAAATGTTTTTATAACAAGCGTACCATATCACTGTAATATACAGGTTAAAGGATCATGTTTCAGTTGACTTGATGACATTCCATGCAACTAGGGAACCTTTTTGGATCATAACGGAAATTATACCAGTATGTACTGTAATTACTATTCCTTCCTTCCTTCCTTCTTTCCTTCCTTCCTTCTTTCCTTCCTCCATTTAGTACAGTATACTCTCCGGGAGGGACAGAGGAACACATCCCCACAGTTTCATGAGGGCTCTGATCCATTCCCAGACATTCAGGGGAAAGATGAACAGCATCACATCTCTAGTTACAGTTTCATGAACAATCCTATTCACCTCAAGTGAGGTCCACTTAAACACCACACACCCTATTTACTAGCTAGACATAATAAAGTCTATGCACAACTACTACCCTTTGCTTTTTTTCACTACCACAACTGTGATGGATAAAAAACTCATACACTGATATTATTTCTAATACATTTAAAAAAAAATTATTTTTTATTAAAACATGTAAATCTGCCACTTTACCTCTGTGCCAATTCCTTCTGTTTCGTGGATCCAAAACAGTAAAAACTGAGCTGCCTCTGTTGTCACAGGTGTAATCACAAATGAACAGATGACACCCTGATAATAACATGCTCAGGACATTATAAAAATATCAGCCATATCAGTTCCTCAGCGGCAAAAACAGCAGAGTGACACCAATGTGGAAAAACAGCAGCAACAAAAACTTTTACAACACTTTTTTCACAAAGGTACCAATGTAAGTAGATAATAATTTTAAAAAGTAGATTAAAATTAAGCAAAATTAAGTGCGGTAATGCTGGATATACTGTAGCACAGCCGTATTGGCGACCAACAGAAATTAACGGGTGAAAGTAGTTTAAAATTATCGGTACTACATAGCCAAGAGGTGAGGAGACTAAACCATGGAGGTGGAGTTTCTCTTTATATTCCACTTTAGTACATCAGCTCTGTTAATTTTATGGTTTTGGGGTTGAATCCCAAATTGTATTAAATGGAAAGCTACAGCAGTGTGCTAGAGTGTACAATCCCTTGTTATACATCCAAAAACTGCCCTTGATCAGGGGTTGGAGAGAGATTTTAAATTTATCCCCGTGTTCGGAGCTAGTTAGCTGTGTAGTCGTAAATAAAAGATCACAGATGGGTCAGGTGCAATTTGGAACGACTTATTATGGAGTCAAAGTGTTTTTCAAAATGACGTAACCAATAATAATCAGATGTGTTTTCTTGCTGAAAGTGCTTCTTTGACTGGTTTTGAATGTGAGTTTTGGCAAGAACCTGTTCTTTGGCAACTTAACCTGATTGTGTTAAGTTGCTTTGGGACAATGCCAATTGTTAAAGGCGCTATACAAATAAAATTGAATTGAATTGAATACACAAAAAGTTCAGTAAACACCACTTTCTCCTGTATCTGTATAGGTTTCAATGCTGTTCTCTCAGCTTAAAAAAAAAACAGAGATGAACTGCCTACTCTAAATTGCCCCCAAGCGGTAAAAGAGTGTGTAAATGTGTGTGCACGTTGCCCCTCAATGATCCGATCCAGGGTTCCCATCCTGCCTGACTTTGGAGATACGCTCCATATTCAATATAAATCTGTCAATAATAAAGCAGGAACTGAAAAGAAATAAATGAATTGCAGAAACTGTTTGCTATGAAAGACCTTGGCACACTATTCATTTTTATTTCTTCCCCAAATTTAAGTACTCCTTTTTTTTTTTTTGGCACAGACAGCAGCTTTTGTAACTGCTGTTCACACAACACAAAGGTTTGTGTCGGATGAAAGCGCTATCCGCCCACTTCTGCATGCATGAACTCAAAGACGCCCATGATTGGCTGTTGCCGTCCTGATTGACAGAAGAGAATGAGTATCCCTTCCCTCCATCCCACTTCCCTCTCTGAGAGTACAGCAAGTTTAGCTTTCAAGTACTCTCTGCATTATTAGGATTCAAAGTTGAGATTGAACATTGTGAGCAACACACATTGTGTCTTCGCTTTTTGTTTCGAAGACCTGATCTAAACATCATCATCAAGGACATTCTATTGTTCTTCCTTTATCCCACCCTAGATTTTTTCATCATCTTTTCATCACACATAAAAACAAAGACCTACCTTGAAGAGATGCTGGTTGATCCATTTTGTAAACGTCTTTTTCTGCACTCGATCTCTTTCATCTGTAAAAACAGTATGTTTAAAGTTAGTGTTGATTTGACGTTGTACGCTACAAAGGGGAGCGTTACATCTGTATGCCTATATGTATTAACAGTATAAAAGCAGCACTGTAATCATGTTTTCTCATTTGTTTTTATGTATATAATGTGAATTAGCACACAATGTGGAACAATCAGAAACACTTCATGTACAGCAAAACTGTTGTCCTCCAGCATTATTTATAGTCTTGCAGCCCTCATTTATAGTCTCAGATCAAACCTTGACTTATCGTTATGATGATAATATTCTCTCTGAAAATTTACTTGTACATTACATAAGTATTATAACTATGATTGTGTGTACAATTAGAAGGATATAAAACACACAGCTAAAAAGGATGTTTTCCCTGCTATGTGAGTCACATATTCTGAAAGGAAGTATAATTATAGAAAGCTGTATTTAAAAAAGGAGAAAAAAAAATCTTGGTCTCCATGAGGCACCGGCTCCATTACGTACTATTCCTGACCACAGTATTTTCTTTTTCCTGTAACTACGGTGACAGTCTTCCCCACACCCATGCCTCATGTCTCACACACACAAGCACCAGTGTCCCAGTTAATTCTGTAGTTGCACATGGAGAGATTTCATTAGCCAGTAACAGTCCTGAATTATTCAAAGAGTTAGCGCTGCCAATTTAGCAGACTGTGAAATAAATCATCACGATTTTCTGTGTTTTAATTACTTTATTACTTAGTAGATGCACGGCGTATTGAACTCGTCACAGCTTTTTCAATACTGATCCTGGGACTTGATTTATTGAGTAACGATGGATACGTCCAGTGCAGTTCGAGATTAATCTAACTGAGGATGTTAATTTGAATCACACACAGCGGCTAGAGCAGCAAATGCAAGGACAAAGAGGACCTTCAATGAAGTTGAAGACCTTCAATTTACTTTGTTTGGTAAGACACAAACTGTGTTATAAATATTTCTACTGAAAAACAGCCAAGATGAGCAACTTTCCCACCTAACATCACATCACCTGCGATTCGATGGCCATAAGCCTGAAATAGCCAATTATTATATTAATCCTAATGAGAATCTGTGACAGTGGCATAGAGCATTCCTTCAATCTAATTCCTTATAACATAAGACATGACATAAATGACACTTCAGACGACAAACATCTAATCCTCCACAATCTTCCGCCCTGGAAAGGGAAGCGCCACATGTTTTGCAATAAAAGGCTTCATGGACTTTTGACTCGTTATCACAGACAAACGCAACCTTCCCTCCCCTTTTCCCCACATTCTACAGAGCGAAAGAAGGAAGCAGACTCGACAGGCAGTAAAGAGGCAGAGTAAAGCGGAAGGAAGTGGAGAGGAGCTACTGACCCATGCAGCACATGAGCATCACCAGGTGAGCCCTGATCTCCCTGTCGCTCTTCAGAAGCCTCAGCATTGTGCCAGGTGACTCGGCCACTCTCACAACTCCATGCAGGTCTCATATTCCTGCTGTGGAGAACGCGTGTAGCTGAGGGAGTGACTCCTAAACTGCTGAAATGCCTTACACTAATACTCCCTCCTTCTCTCGCGCTCTTGTTTTTTAACGCGCACGGTGCCGAACGAGTTCGGTCAGGTTTTCCAGCGTCACTGGCTGAATGGGCGACTGAGTGAGAGAGCGACTGCGGCACATGGGGAATGTTTACTCTGTGGTAAAGGAGGGTGTGAAAGGCTTGAACGTGACCTGCTGCTTAAAAACTGGTCCAAAGGATGAGTCGACTGATTATTTCGGCACGTATTGGATTTTATTTTTTTTTGGAATGCAAAAGTTGTTTGTTTTGTTTGGGAGATTTTCAGAGAGCCACAATGTGTGGACGTGTCACATTGCTTCTTATTTCAGGACGATGTGATCAAAGGTATTAGACATTTGTGATTAGGAGTCGTGGCAATAATAAAATAATAAAACATTCATCTCTTAATGGCATATTACTGCCTACTGTGCAACTATTACTGTGGCCTGGGCAGGACATTAATAACAGTTATACTCTTATCACACAACCTTATAATGTTTATCGATACACACTGAAGCAATTTCTGCCATATAAACGTGACACTAAGTCATATCTACATGCGGTGAAAGGGAGAACATATCTAATCATGATTTTGTTTCAATTCATGTAACATAAGGTTTTATTTATGTATATAATATCAAAACACATATGTTCATGTACAGTACCATTAGAATGATTTACATTGATTCTGTAAAGCTGCTTTACAACAATGACCATTGTTAAAAGCGCTATATACTGTAAATAAAATGGAACTGAATTGAATTTAACTAAACTGATTAAACACAGTAACCTGGGACTATCTGGACACAGATGTTCATTTCTACCACGTAAGCAAATACAATCCCGGGAGAATTCTGCCCCCTTGAGGACTAGAGCACGTAAGTGTGTGTTTTTATACTGTATATCTACATAGATTATAGGGTTAGTTAAAAGTTTGGACACATGTTTGGATTTATTTTTCTATGCTCTAGAACAAGACTGGATTCTTTTTTCAAAACTATAAAATAACAATAACAACAACAACAGTCAGTTATTCACACGGTTCTTGCAAGAACAGTATTGTTAAGTGCATTTGCAAAACCCATCAAGCACCACGATGAAACTGGCTCTCATAAACACCATCCCTAAACTTACCTCTGCTGCAGACTAGAAGTTCATTTAGAGTTACCAGCCTCAGAAATGACAGATTAACAAACAGCACCTCAGATTAGATCCGTTATGAAGACAGCACAAGTAGCAGAAGCATCTCAATATCAACTGTTCAAAGGCGATTATTGCAAATTTCCGATGCCTTCAGTATTGTTTTGATGTCATTAAATCTGGACTTTGACTAGGCCACTCCAAAACCTTAACTTTGTTTTTTTGAGCGATTCAGAGGTGGACTTGCTGGTGGTTCAGATCATTGTTCTTCTCAAGTGCGCTTGAGCTTGTTTTCTTTATTTGTGAATAATTGCTCGCACTGGGGTTCGCTGGAGTCCCAAAGCCTTAAAAAAATGGCTTGGTAACCCTTTCCAGACTGATACAGGTAAATTATTTTGTTTCTTGAATTTCTTTAGATACGACAAGAAATATTGCTTTTTGAGATCTTTAATATGGATAGATTTTCATAAAGGTCAGGTCATCCTCTGAAACCTGTGCCATACAACACCTCAGAGCAGGTTTAAAGGTGACTATGTGACAGTCACCATATCAGTTCTTGAGTATCTTATAATAAGATACTGATAAAGTTGGTTCCCTAGTGATCATAATCACATTATATCTAATAAATTCATAAACAGTCTTCTCTAATCTCTTTTAAACGGGTCCATGCATGCTTGTTTTGTTAAAAGTTTCCCAAATGTAGGATTTCTCCCCAAAACAGTGGCCATTTTAAAAATCTCACAAAATAATCAGATTTTCAAAATCAGGAATATTTGTGCAGCTGTCTGTCATTAAAAATGTCTGTCATTAAATAATTAGAATACGTTCTGTTGCAGTTCTGATTATTTCCAACAGGTGGGAACGTTGCAGCCTGGAAAGCTTTCCGACATCTGGACTGGACACACACTTGAAATTTGTGTTGCAAAAAAGGTTGGGACGGAAACTAAGCCAACCAAAGCTGCCGTTCACATTGGCTGTAAACAATCTTAGTCTTGAGTGGATGAAACAGCCGATTAACACCATATCTGGTTCCCCGGATTAGTTTTAAGGACATTAAATATGCATTTATGTACACTACGCGTGATAGCTAATTTTGACTGTTCTTAACTTAGCTGGAATCAAGGTAGCTATCCTGTCAGCTAAATTAAGTATAGTAGCTAAACAAATCAGTCCTTAATACTTGAAGTATGGTTGTTATATAACACATGGACCTGAGCCACAACTCTGATGAGAACTTCCTCTTAAATCAATCTCTCACTCCACAAAAGACTCAAACGCTAATGCAATCAAGATTGCTTTGAAACGGTTTTCCGCCACAAATTCTTGTGTTGAAATCAAAACTAATCCTTCATCCTACAAAATTTCTTCGGCTGACAGGTCAGTGATGCAAAACTACATTTTCATTATAGCTGTTCTCAAAGAATCGAGGGGACGTTTTTGTCCTTCACTGGTAAACCAAATCATTTTAGGTGATGATGCAAAGAACTCAATCTGCTTGGTAGACGGTGGTAGTATTAAGTCAGTTTGTGCCCTTCTTGTGATGATGTCTCATCAGGTCTCATCAGTGCACCTGTACAATTAAGTCAGGCAAGTTTTTTCTTCTGGCCCACTTTTTGTGGTGCAGGTTTGTAACACTGTTAAAGATGAGGGAAAAGTCCCAGCTGTTTCTAACAGCAGGCATGGGAGATTTTTTAAAGAAATAAATAATTAATAGTTGCCTGCAATTTACACACGATGCATTTTCTAACTAAAAAAAGCCAAAGGTATATAAATAACATAATACTTATACCTATATACCTAAAATAATACTTAGAATACTAAGAACCCCTTTTCCTGTGTCTGTATTGTAGATACTAACATGGTGATAATGCAGACATGATTTTTAGGCTACAAGTTACAAGATACATGACAAAATCTACAGCTCCTCTGATTTTCTGTGTCACTGTAAGAGCCTGACTGGTCTGTCCAGGTCTTTTATATCAAGTGCCAAAATGAAAGCTGCCTCACAGCATAAAGACAATCTAAACCGTACAAAATGGTTTGTCTTTAAAAGGTTAATAGGTTAAAAGGTTGTCTTTAACAGTTTGTGTATCACAAATGTGACATTAAATGATGTTATAATTAACTAACAATGGTTGCATTTTTTACTTATAGAGATGCACCAATGCAGGGATACCATAAATTGTTTTGGTTCGTCTGCACCAATAGCACTTTATCTCCCCTTCGCGCAGCCCCTTCTCCCCCTAATTTCAAAGTGGGTGTAATGACGGCAACTTCAATGAGAGGAGCAAGTGGGACTATCTTTCTATCTTTACTTTAAGTTAAACATCATTAAATAAAAGTAAGATTAAGCTTAGCACTGCACCTCTTGGTCACCTGGCAGCATCTATGTTCTGTGACAACAATGACAATAGTGAAAGTAAAACACGACTATTTATTATGTCTCACAAACACAAACAGGCGACGGGGTTATAAGCCACATGGGTTATAAAGATAACCTTGTCGCGTGTAAAACGTGTTTACATGTGCACGTGCATGAAATGAAATCCGCGTGACAAAAACAGTGGTAACAGTATGTGCCCTGCAGTGGATAGACACCCTTGTCCAGGGTGTACTCAGCCTCGTAGCAGGAGCCTCCTCCGATAGGCTCCAGGCTTCCCACAATCCTGTACAGGATAAGTCATATAGGAAATAAAATAATAAATTCAATTCAATTCAATTTTATTTATATAAAGCTTTTAACGATAGTCATTATCACAAAGCAGCTTTGTAGAATCAAAAGAAAATTAGGGAAATGTGTGAGACAATATATATATATATATAAAGGAGGCGAATTTCCTGTCCATTAAAATTTATTTACTGTTATTAGAATGAAACATCAGTTTTGTAAAAAAAAAAATATATTTACATAATACTTTCCAGAAAGCACAATTACATGTAATAAATTCATTAGGTACACTTGCTCATTAACGCAAATGTCTAATCAGTCAACCACACGGCCGCAACTCAATACGTTTAGACATGTAGACATTTTAGCCAAGTACAGTAAAGTTCAAACCAAGCAACAGAATGGGAAAGGAAGGTGATTTAAGAGACTTTGAACATGGCATGGTTGTTGGTGCCAGACGAGCTGGTCTGAGGATTTTTGAAACTGCTGATCTGCTGGGATTTTCACACACAACTAGGGCTGCAACTAACGATTATTTTAATCGATGAATCAGATAAAACAAAAAAAACAAGAAAAGCATTCATTTCCAACCCTTTATTCAAAAACAGAACTAAAATCTTGAGAAAGTGCACAAACATGTTGCTCCTTGAGCTGTTATAATAATAATAAAATAAAATAAAAATGGACTAACACAGACATGGACATGTATGCTTTACATCTGCCAAATATACACTACCGTTCAAAAGTTTGGGGTCACTTTCTAACTCCATGATCGTTCCTGATCTTTATTTCTTTCTACATTGTAAAGGAATGCTGAAGGCGTCCAAAAAATGCATTAATCTCCTTTGAACAGTTAATTGT
>JAQMYJ010000039.1:27561375-27577156 GCA_030014305.1 Clarias laeviceps
ATTTGGATTTTTACAACATTATTGTTGAAATACACAGTCCTGAAAAAGGGACGTTTCTTTTTTTGCTGAGTATATTAATATTTTGAAAAATGGTACACAAAACGTCTCTGAACCACCAATTTTGACTTAAATCTCTAATTATGTATTTTAATTGTTGGACACAACTGACCCTGGACAAGGTGTCGCTCTCCAAGACATAACAAACAAAAGAAGACGGAGACAAACGTGCACTGTAATAGACATTCCTCTCATGCCCCACTACTGAGACATAGGAAAGGCTGGCCTTGGAAATATGTGCATGAGATAGACATTATGTACTTCAGTGTTAGAAGACTTTCCAGCCCTGAAGCCTTCAACATAACCATTACTACCAAACAGAACCCAGTAAAACATGATCTTGATGGTCCAGTTACCGATCTCTCAGTTCAGCTCTCTCTCTCGAGATATAGGCTTCCTGTAAACTGTGATTAAGTCTTCCTGCCTCAATACTTTTCCAATAGTTTTTTTTGTTACAGCTTATCTTGCTCAAAATTCTACCTACAAGGAAACTTTTCTGCCTACGAAGTCTACTGTAAGCATCCTGATTCTCCAGAGCTTCTTTCTTAATAATGCTAAAGATTAAAAACATAAAACATCTTCAAGATTTTATTAACACATTTCCTGATCGCTGTATGATTCCACATGCAATATGTAATAATATTAATATTTTGGGTTAATAATGTGGGATTTATTTTGGGTTTATTTTAGTAAAATAAAATAACTTTCTGTAAGCAAATGTTGGACTGGTATTAGATGTGTCTGCTTTACAGCTTCATTACAAACTGACTAATTGTATACCATGGTGTGGGGTTACTGGTTATGCTTTAAAAATGTCATACAGACTGCTCCATCTAAGCCTCGGCCCTGATGAAACATCTCCTCCTGTCATAGAGGTAGTATGAACTGTTTAACAGGAGTTCATGGCCACCTGCTAAAGTCAGCCAGGCAGCAGCTGAAAGGCCAGAGGCTGCGTCATCGTACGGTAACAGAACCTTAACCTCAGCGGTAGGTCAGAGCCAGAAGAAAACAGGGAGAGAAAGTAATAAGCTCCAGGATGTTTTTGAGAATTCCTTGCCACTTTTAAACATGATTCAGAAGACAATCGTGCACTAATGCACATATGTTCAATATAGAGCTCTAAGGCAGGG
The DNA here is from genome assembly GCA_030014305.1 of Clarias laeviceps. Lineage (NCBI taxonomy): Eukaryota > Metazoa > Chordata > Actinopteri > Siluriformes > Clariidae > Clarias > Clarias laeviceps. The sequence continues at coordinate 27,562,563 of JAQMYJ010000039.1, forward strand.
CGTGGCACGAGCACAGTGATGTGTATTGATTTTTTTTTTTTTGTGTTGGCTATTAGTGCACAACCACTCAGTCCTGAGTCAGTCACTGCGTAATATAGTAGAGCTGAAAGGATTTAAGGTCTAAATACAATGAGTGACAAACGAAAGGAAAAAACAGGAGTTGTGCTTTGTGTCCACTTGTCCTCCTAAACAGAAGCATTACTGGAAATCAATACCAAAAATACTTCAAATAGATCTTCCATATATCCATCCAGCCACCCATTCTCTACATCGCTTAGTCCTGCTCAGGGCCGCAATGACAGCAGGAGAAGCAGAGATGCCAAGACATCCCTGTCTCCAGCAGCCTCCTCCAGCACCTCCCAGGAGATCCACAAGGAGATCCACTCCCAGGCCAATCATCCAAGGAGATCTGCTTACAGGCAAATCATCCAAGGAGATCCACTCCCAGGCTATCTGAGAGATATAATCCCTCCATCGTGTCCTTGGTCGGCCCCAGGACTTCAGACCAGCTGGATATGCCTGGTGAACTTCCAACAGAAGTCTCCCAGGGGGAATTCTTATCAGGTGTCTGAACCACCTCAACCGGCTCTCGATGAGGAGTAGTGTTTTTACTCAGAGCTCATTCTCTTACACCCAATGCTCCCCAATACTGAATGTTTTTTAATTAAGGAAGAAAACTGTAAATCCTAAGTGATGACCTTAACAGTAACAGCTTAACAACGGTTCTCACTATGTAGCTGTTCTCTGTGAATTCTCAGAATGTTGACTTTTGGATGAGACTAATTTGCTTTGACAAAAAGGTTGACGTTTTTGTTTTTCCATCAGACCCTTTGTAAAATTGTACAATGTCTGGCACAAAGTAAAATTTAGCATAAATGTATGTAGTTAAATTTGTCCAGTGCTTTCAATGAACCCCTAAAATATTTTCCATGCTGAAATGAGACACAACAGCAAGAATTTTTTTTTTAAGTAATGCAGCTGCATTCTGCATTATTTTTTAAAGCGACACAAGAAATATTAACCGTCCCGGCTGATGTGTTATTTTATGCTGTGTAAGATTTTCCAGTACTACAGTAACTACTACTTATATTACTTTTTTATTACTGTTTTACAGTAGATTTGTTTACTGTAAATTTTCCTACTGGAAAATCAGTAATATTTACATCTACAGGGTCCATAACAAATAACTAATAGTAAATGTTTTCATAACAAAAATCTGAACAGAGCCACCAGAGCGGATGCAGGAAACTGCTAAATGCTGCTTTTCACTGAGTTCTTGTCAACTCTAAAGTGAAGTGTGACGTGAGCACTCTCCTTTCCATGGATACTTACATCATTAGAAATCTAAGGCCATATAAATGACACAGAAAAGGCTGGAACAAAAGAAGAGCTTCACTCATGCATACACTAAATGCAAACAGCAGCACAACAATGATGCACAAATTCAGGCAGATGAAGATAGCGCTAACTAGAGCTAAAAAAAAACCTCACAGATTTACAGAAATAAAGCATTGACGTTTCATTGTTTTTCAGTTTAAGGCCTGGACAGAGCAGCATGAATCTGTCCCAGTGGGTGTGTTTCTCAGCATCCTCCGTCTATTAAATAGAGGAAGCTCTGTCGAGTCAGCCAATAGCTTGAATTTGTGAGGGTGGAGGGGAGGGGCCCGTGAGCAACCACATGACCTCATCCAGACAAAGCTGAGCTGTCCAGAGCAGGGAGCGGCATGCACACTTGGCCGAGTCACCATGACTACCAACCAGTACATTTACACACCCTTCCAACACACAGACACACCGACACAATATACACACATATGTAAAATTCACTGATATTCACACGCTCGATTCATTGCTGTCATACAGAGAAGCACATTCTGCTCATCTGAAGCATGATTTTAAAAAATTCCAGTCCTGTTGCAGCCGTTTTCCGTGAGTAATCGCTTGCAGCTGAAATTTGTGAAAGGGATTTAATCTTGTCTGCGAGCCAGACAAATCTCAGAATCAAGAACTGGTCAGCATATAACATACTTTCCACTGTTGCAGCTGTTGCAAACAATAGGTATAATTATATTATAGGTGCCTGTCACACATCTACGTTCGGGGATGGAATATTAGAATAAAACGCATCTATCTACCATTTACTGATAGCAATTCCAGTTAGAGAGATGATGTCATGCCATACCCAGCTGCTGGACAGCACTTTGGGAAATGACATCAGTACTTCAACATATCTGTGAAAGCACTTGGATTTTGAAGAAGAAAAAAAAAAGAAGAAAAAAAAAGACAACTCTATTACGAGTCATATTTCATGTCCTAAAATTCACTATTAACCCTTTAAACTCCAAAGGCTTCTCAGACTTGCACTTCTCGCCCTCGTATCTACAAACCCTCTCGTAAGTTCAGATGCATATAACAAATTAAAATTTATGTTATTAATATTAAAATAACATGGGACTTTAGTCTGACACTTCAAAGTACTATGTTATGAGCTAAATATTCGTTTCAGTAAATGCTTATCCTGGTCATGGCTGCTGATCATTAAGACAAAACAAGGCAGAGACACACCCAGGTTGTCACAGGACATCACATATTCACATTCTGGGGAGATTTCTAGTAGCCAGTTCAGTGAGAACCAGAAAACCTAAAGAATACCCACACAGATACAAGGAGAACATGATAAACTCCATATAGACAGTAACACGAGCTCAGGATTGAACCGCTGGAGGTAGCTGAGACATGGCGATGCGCTGATCTAAATACTGAACGATGACATAAGCTAAAAAATACTGCACAAGTGTTAAGAATAAACCTGTCCATTCTGAATAGTATGATTCATGTTGTGGACTTCTTCCTTTTATGCTGTGAGAGCGATGATGGAAGATTCTGCACACAGTCGCCTGAGACTTTCTGGAAGAAATAAGTCTGTCTGCAATGCTGAACGTGAGAAGCATCTCTGTCTCCTTGCCTGTCTCTCACCTCACCATGTCCCGGCACTGCACAAAGCTCAGGAAACAAACACTTACAATTTATAATTGCAACATATTAAACTGTTCTTTTAATTACTTTTGAACTGATTTGATCTTAATTCAGAAGCTACACAAATTTTATCTGACTGGATCAGTAGACTTGCTATGCACTGCCACACCCCTGTCCTCCTTCTCCATTCCTCTCTCTACATAACCTCAGCACAACTTAAGCTGTATAATGCAGCAATCACACACAAACAGTCCTCCCTGTCCTCAATTCTGCCCTACAGGACACATAAAAGTCCTTTGTTGCAGGCATAGATGTACTGTAAATGTGTCAGACAGTCAGCTGGCTGTTTGTTCTAACGGTTTGAACCAGACGCTGTGTGTATGTGTGGAGGAGGGGTAAAGGGATGCAGAGGAGGTGAGGTGGGGCTCTGCGGAGGAACAGCACAAAGATAGTGACTGTGCAGAAACACATGCTTTGTGTGTTGAATGACAAAAATCTTGATCTAATCGATAAGTTTTTTTTTTTTTGTTATCATGCGTACTACATGCACAATGCTAATAAAACTGGGGAAAAAAGCACATGATGTCAGGAATAAATATTCATAGTCTTGGGTTAATGTGAAAAATATGATGCATGGCATGAATAACTTAACAAGACAGGGTGTTATAGGAAAATAATTCATACTGTATGGTGCAAAGCTGATCGCCTTTCTCCAAGTGAAGTTTTTACTCCTCTTATACCACAAGGTTGTTTATTACTTACATCACACCAGCTACCAACACTCTTACTCACTGTCTTTTCCTTTTCTCAAAGTTACTAAGAAAAAAACACAGCAATGTTAGTGAGAAACTCCTAAAGGCCTGTCTATGACGAAAAACTTAATCGACCATTTACTGGCACTGGAGACTCATCTCCATCGCGTAAAAGGAAGCTGTTTTCATGTTAGGCACGAATGCCTTGAACGATTGCTCCGCCCTCTCCACTCTCCCGCTGGCCAACGTCCACATTATCTCTCCGTTCTCAGGTACATTTGGGCATTTACACTGATACAGCATTTATATCTTATACAGCAGGTGACAGTATGCTTCCATTTGGTTTGTGAGCCGCCATTAAACGCAGGGGAAGAAGAGAATGAGGAAGTTAACCTTCTTACTATGCCTAATATTATTGATATTTCTGAAAAAAAATGTCAAGAGCAACACTCTCGCGTTTCTTCCTACTTTATCAGCTATTGGTTATGTAGGTCAAACAATAAGATTCCGAAGAAGACAGAAAGGACGGTTGACGTCCCATTCACTTTTTTGGTAGGTTTTCAGGTATGATTGGCCTTCAGATCTGATTCGAGCTCATGTTGATCTTTTTTTTTCCCTTTGGCTAAACAACAAAGGGTTTTGAATCTATTTATTACAAGTCTTTTATTATTATTATTATTATTATCTTATTATGTTATATTATTATTATTACAAGCTATTGACTTGTTACCATGGAAACAATGGCATATTAACATAACTCTGTTGTGCATTGACATTTAAATCAAGCTGTTGGAGAAAACTAATTGATATTTTCTATCCAGATTTAATAATCGATCAGCGCTGTGGGGTTAATTTGGCTGAGGCAAAGTGTTTTGTTTTGGTACTGAAAGGCATGATAAACAGCAGAAAGGTGTAGACATGTTCCTAAGCCAAAGCACAATTAACATGCATGGACTGGAGGTATTCATGTATATCATGGTGATCGTGACGTGTGGAGCATGCTTTCATTAAACTGAACAGAGATGAAAAAGAAATTTAACAAAATGTACACATTTTTGCTCTGTAAAAAAGGCATGGCGCATTAAAAATGCTAAGGATAAATGCTAAAAATAAACAAACATGTCTGAGACAAGACAAGATTTACTAAATATACTCCTCATGATCATTATCATTAGCCCCGAAGGCTCTCAAGAATACTGAATATAACACTAACAAGAAGGAAAAAAAGAAACTCCCAGCTGATCAAACGAAGACTTCGCTTAGCAACTAATCAACAGTCTAAAAACAATCGAAATTCCTAGAACTCAAAGAGAAAACAAGTTGCCATGTGACTGCTGAAGTCTAGACCGGCAGTCATAATTTGCCAAGGTATCTCTGACCCCTGGCCTCTTTACACGTCTGATGTTACACGTTTAGGAGATATTTATGGAGGTTAGTTTAAGCGTTTACACTGCTGAGTCAGTGACTTTCGGTCCCTCCTGCTCAACCGTACTCGAGTGGTTCTCATCCCATTGGGTGTGAGCAGGGAGAGCAGGAAAAAGTATAGTGCGCATGATCCGCCAGGTTGAAAAAAAGTTGAGTAGAATAAAGCGAGAGTGTTTGAGAGACATCGACTGCTCTATCCTATTCTACTTTGTCTAAATCAGTTTTTACAGCTGAATTCTTCTTTTTACGGACAAACTAATTCCACACTGATAAGAGAGGTCTGAGTGTCAGATATCGGCTGACGCCTGACACCTGATTCTCGTACCGTTGAACTAACCATTCTGAACATCTGCCAGCTTTTAAAGCCAAGTTATGCAAAATATCGCAGGCATGATACCAGTCTGTCAACATCACACACTTCTGAGGGATAACAAATCTACAGGGATACATTTAGGTAATATGCTCAGTTTACCCTGATACTGGTCAAGACCGATACCTGCTTCGATACCGATAGCAATACTACCCTCGGTTCACAGAAACCCTACTTCTTCTGTCAACAGGCCTATAATAATGTACATAGAACCTGATCTTGTGGATTTTGTCACAACACAATCATCCAAATCATGCTGCTATAATCCTAAAGACAGTCATGTGATCATTGGGACTCTTATTTACAACAGACTCAGACTGAACATCCTTTCATCAAATTTTAGCCTTTACATATCTACAAAAAGAGTCGAAACTAAGAGCCATGATGCTGTGTCAGTTGTGAGAAATTTTTATTTATTTGTTCATTTGACAAATTCACACAAATATCAGTTCAACCTAAGTTTATACGATTTACGGCCACTTTAGACTAAAAACGACGGGATTAAATTCACAAGGGTCTTAGGCTGATTTCCTATTTAACTGGTGCACATCTGTCCGGATGTTGTTGTTTTTTCTGTTGTCCTCTTGAAAATTACAGGCTAATTGTAAGGACACTTATTCATGGTTTTCTTTGCCTCACACTTAAAAAATATGTGTACATCAGTGGCCCTTCCACAGGTATTAAAACACTTCCAACACTTCCCTCAAATCAACAAATCAACACGATCCAAATTTGGCTTATTCTGAATTGTTGCTGCACATCGAGTCACATTTCATTTCATTAATAGTGTGCAAATGTTTCTGTCAAGCTCCTTCCTCAGGTTCCTCGAATGGGCCTGACTCACTTGAATGTTACAAACCAACTGTAGCAATAAAAACTGGACAGAATGAGACTTATTTATTTCAGGAAGCCATTCTGCAATTAAAAATGTTTACACTGTCCGCACTGGTTTTCTTGTCAGTTGGTTCCTCTTAAGGTTTTTCATTTCCAATCACCTCTGGCTCAGTCATTTAGGATCTATAGATAAATCTGTGTCCTGATTTCTATAATGTTGCTCTCTCAAAATGTCCTTGGCAATAAGCACATCTGACCCTGTATAAGGTAATATAGGCTTGCATCAGATCATCTATGACATAAATGTTTTTTCAGAATTTTTTGTTATCGATATATCTTTGCATTTTAGGTGGTAAACTGTTGCAGTTCATCTATAATCCTACAGGTGGAGTGCTCTAAACTATTCACACATTGGAAGGCAGCATAGCATCATGTGTGGGAGCAGCAAATTATTTGCTAAATTTGTTTAGAATTGTCAAAATAATAATAAAAAATAATATATTAAATCGAGATATTTGTAAAATCTTGATACTTACAGAATCGCAACACAAATCAAATTGGAACGCAGGTATCATGATAATGTTGTATCGGGTGATCTCTCCCTGTAGATTCCAATCCCTACCAATCAGTACCACATTTCAAGATCAAATACTGAACCAATGAAACAACACCATTTACAAACACCCGCACAAAATCTGGTACTGTTGTTTATAACAGAAGCCTTGGAATGTCATGAAAGACACAGAGTCAATTATATTTAAAAAGAGAGAGAGAGAGAGAGAGAGACACGCCTACCCTGCTAATAAATCTTGGGCTTTCAGAGCAATGCTCTGCTTTGTATAAAGCCACAAAGGACTTATGTAATTCATCCTCTTCGCATGTCAGATGCCTTTGTCAGTGCACTGTGGTCCAATCCATTCCCAATCCATTCCAAGTAATGTCCATTGTGCGTGGTCAGAAAACGCCACGGCGGTCATTTTGTATTCGATTTAAAATGTATGGGTTCTTAGCTGCAGGATTTGGGCTAACAAACAAACAGCTTGGTATTATTCTTTTGTGCAATTACCTGAACACCTAATTACATAGGTAGGATGTCTACCATTCTTAGAAACATGAGAGCCATTACATTCAGCAAAAAAGATCACAACTAATCGCGCTCACACTGTACAGAATTGTGGACGTATAAGGGGAGAAAAAAAACTCCACAACGAATCTGAGGTTCCTTTATCTGAAGAACAGTTGCATCACTGTTGATGTATTTCTCTTCTGTACGGTACTGGACATTTATTCTGCCATTGTTTAATCTGGACCTCTTTAACCTGTAAGCTCCAAAAGGTCCGTACTCTTCATTAGGCTTTCCTAATAATTTCACTGTATGTCCTGATATAATCTTGCATGATACTAAAGTGTTCATAGTATAGTATATAGTTAGATATAGTTTGTTTACAATATATATAGTTACATTATTAAATTGGATATCACTGGTTCGATTCCTGGTCTAGAGAGAGCTGATTGGCCGAGCTCTCTCAGAGGGGAGGGATGAGAGGTACTTGGTGTTCCCACATTAATCACGGCTCTACAGCCAATCAAGGCGTCTGTGAGCTCACGCAAGCAGAAGGAGTGGATAGCGCTGTCCTCCGAGTGTGTTACGCCGCCCCCAACGGTGCGTGAGCGAGCAGTTCGAAAAGATGCGGTCGGCTGGCGTCACGTGATTCGGAGGAACCACGTGATAGTCTTCGGCCCTCCAGACTGAGTGGTAGTAGTAGCCTTAATGGGAGAGCCCCCTAGTGACGGGGAGGAATTGGAGACGACTAAATTAGGGAGAAAATCGGGAAAAAATCCAAAACAATTATTTTTAAAAATTGGATATCAAAAAGATGCATAGCAACAGAATAAACAATATGCACAGTTTTGCCCGTTGATTTCTATTCTTGCATAAACTGTGTGTCACCAGAGTACCACACCTATAGCACTCAAACACAATAGTGTTAAACTGTATTAAACTGCAAGTGCACAATTCGAGCACTGCTACAACTGTGAGGGCACCAAAAGCAAAAATATTAATTCACCTAAAGCTAAATTATGGAACTTTTATCTCAGTCGAGAAGAGAATAATACACAACTTAGCCGTATTTAAATGCATTTTCTGTGATTGTTTATAATCGTGTGTATTCTAACGCTCAGAGTGTTTCACAACAACATTTTGTTTTGTCAAATACAATGACGACAAATCTTTGAATCCTCAAAAACAGTTTGGTAGGAAGATGAACTCAAATATGAGTCATAGTTTAAGCTAATGCAAGCTGATGCAATGTCATGTGACTTAACAGCACCTCAGATGAGAAGTGCTCATACTGTACAACTTTGACTGTGACGTTTGCGTGTGAATCATTACATACACTGGTGTGTGTATTAACCATTCAAACAACCAGCATTACTCTCATTTTATAATACTGACTGATTAGTAAGAGATAAAGTTAATTTATACCTCAAAATGTTGAATTGTTGATCCTGATTAATCAGAAAATGCTGATTAATTTTCTGTATCGGCATGACTGACAATAATGTCTGATCCAAAGAAAATCACATTTTAAATTAATGTGATGTTAGAAACTTCTATAGTATCAACTAATTTGCAGGAAGATTTGTGGCAGACGCTACACATAAAATAACAGGTGTATGATTAGTCTTTCTAAGAGGAGATGCAATTTACTTGTAAGTGCTGAAAAATGCCACAAAGTGCAGTTCCTCGAAAGACCACTTGGAGACCACTGATGAATTAGGAGTTGATCCTCACAGACCACCCAGAGTTTAATTGTCCAACTTCACAACAGCAATAACATTTGTAGCCCGGTCTCCTTAGCTAGATTTTCCATTTAAGACAACTGTATGGAGGTCATTTTTTTTATGCGACTCTTCAGTTAAATTTACACTAACCCATAAAATTGTGCATAAATAGGGATGTGGCTGATTTGAGTGACAGTTGCAAAGCAGATGTTAAACAGCTATCTGCTATGCATCACTTTAGCTAACAAGCTAACTGGAATCGCTATAATTTAACATGTCGGAGTTGACTTGGGTGACGTGCAGGGTATGGATGACAGAGTTTAATCAGACGCAAAGTAACATTAGTGTATAAATGAACATTAGCCACTTTCCACACATTTGCCCATTTATGGATTAATCAGGGTTTAGGCGTGGTCAGATCTTGGCAAGTCGTTGACAACCAGAGATCCCACATTTGAGCTTCAAATCCACTCTTCAGAAAACCTGGGGGTCACTTCATGAAGGGTTTATCCAGTTCTTTTTATACATTCTATGTATGTCAGCTGATGTGAAGAAGAAGCATTAACAATTTTCCCATAGCAGCACATCCTGTAACATTTTATTCCTTACTTTTCCCCCGTGATTTTTTTTTACCCCAACTAGCAGTGAGAGTCTGCTGTAAAACCAGTGCTTACTGTCTCTTAATGAAAGTTCAAAATAAAACAGTACTTCTTTCTCACAGCTGGATAAATGGCGTTATTATTACATGAAATACAAAGTGACTTATTCATAAAACATGCTTTTCAGATCCTGCAAAAAAAAAAAAAAAAACAGGCGATATCTATAGAATGATAATGGAATAAAGCAAACGCATGTTAGTAAGATACCATCTCTGAGGGACATACTGTATGATACGGTCTGGCCTAAGTGGAGCAATCTTAGGTGACAAACAGGTTCTTCAAGCAAGCAGATATGTCAGTTATGAGCTGTGGCATTGCCTTGAATGAATGAGACATACAGTAGTAACTGATATCCAATGCACATCCTGTTGCTTAAAAGCTTATCTGTTGTGCATTTTTACACCAGACCCATGGTTCTCACAGTGGGTTCTGTGAAGCACAGTCATGAGATGTGTAATTTCTTTTTTAAATTGTCTATATGCCTTTGGACAACAAAGGTCACAATATCCTAGATCAAGTGACACCAACAAATCCTGAAGCTCAATTAAGCCTTACTGACAGATTCCTTATAATACTCAACATATGAGGGAAAATCCCAGTGTTGGATACTAGTAGTCATCCTGCTAGATGTCTCAGGAGATCATACATCAGGTAAGTAGCCATTAAACGTACATAAAGCAGGATTTTTTTTACCAGGTTTGACATTTCAATGTTTTTTTCAACATATAAAACCCATTTCCCTATTCTTTGCCATGATCATGAAGCCCTGTGATGTTCATAAACATTATAATAAATGTGATTTATATTTGCCTATTGTTACTGATAAAAAAAAAATATATATATATATATATATATATATATATACCATACAGCCCTTTAAAGCCTTACTGGTTACTAAATTACTATATTCTGATTATTACTGACTCTAAAAGCATAAATAAAATGAAAGCGGTTAGATTTACCATTAGAACCATCCGGTAGATGAGACAGAACAACAGCCGAAACCTAGCGCTAATCACCTAAGCCCACTTTATGAAGCCCCGCCCACAGGATCTGCTCTAACCAATAGAACAGCCAATCTATAAAATAACTGTCAAGAAACCAAACAAAACACTAACAAGCTCTTTGTACTGGAAGTCTGCTTTCCAAAAAGCAACTAAACACGTTTCTCCAACAGCCACACCTCACAATTAATGTTCCATTTCCAGGTTATGTATATATACGAATTCAATGCATGCAAATATAAATATTACTCCTTAAATAAATGACTGCTGTAATCGTGCAGAACAGACAATAGACAGGACTCAGGGAAGCACTTGCACTCTGTGTGCACAGTACTTTACCGAGAGCGCATTGAAAACTGTCTCCTCTAAGGCGAATAAAACCAGAGCAGATGTGATGGATATGACGGCTGATATCATGTGATGGTGGAATCTGTAGCTTATTTAATAATCTACTACAAATAAGCTGAATGTCATAGAAGAAATTGATATTGGAAAAGTGAATAAAAAACAGAGCTACAAACAAAAGGCTTCATATTTATCCTTATGCTGAGCGCAGGTCTTGTATCTTCCCATTACTGCACGTTAAGGCATTGATAGCTTTAGGGCAACAATCTGCATTTATTTGCAGAGTAAAAGCACAAATAGCTGAAACAATGTCCTGACGCCATTTTTGTTTGTTTAATTGTTTTATTCATCTCACGACCGCACTACAAAATAACGGTCGCCTCTAAAGGATGACGGTTAAACCCAAAACTACACCAAACTTTTTCTCTATTTTTTTTTTTGCTAATTATTTAAGCTAATTCTTGTCACATTTAAAAATATTAAATCTCTTATAAAAAATAATTTTAACACACGAAATTCCTACCTATAGTCTAAAGCGCAGAGCTTGTCAACACTCGAGCTGGCTCTGGCTTATTTTTAGGTCCTCACACTCGACCCTCAGTACACAAAGTCATTCAGGATACAAAAAATATATTTATATGATACCTTTATATTTCTCGAGTACGTCCTCGTAGGCTTGGAGGAAGTCCGTCTCAGTGGCGAGCACACACGGCCCCGGGGTGTAATGAGCCATTTACCCGGCTGCTGGAGGTATAAAGGAGCGACTGCCGCCCGGACCCGGACCGAGCCGCTGTGTCTCACTGAAGGCGACGCCCCAAGTGCTTGTCCCGCCCACCACATCCATTAACCGACCAATCAGAGCGACTTCCTCTCAGGGGTCGGGAGAGAAATCACACCGGCGTGCGCGCGCGCGCGCGCTCCATCATATACCACGCCATGTGCAACTACATAAGCTAAATAAAATCTATATTATTGTATACAACTACATAAGTTACATGAAGCTATATTTACAGTATAAACGCAGATTTATAAACGATCTATTCACGCGCAGTTTAAAGCGTGTATGCATATTCTCTGTAAGCTTTAATAATGTACGTAAGCAGCCACAGAGACTTGGTTGCTGATGATGATGTATGATAATCTCATGATCGCAGATCACATCATGACACATCAACACCAACGCAGAATCATGGCCATCCTTGTCATGCTCAATTATAACACAGTGTGAGTGTGTGTGTGTGTGTGTGTGTGTGTGTGTGTGATAAGCTACTGACAAATCCTCTCTAACCCCCATAGTAAGGCAAAATATTTGTTTTCCCCCCTCCATATTAAGACAAACCCATAATCTTCCCCTGAGCGACTGTGTGAGAAACTGCTGGTCATACACGTGTCTGGAAGGACAGTCGATATCCTCATGGTCCTGCTGCTAGCCGGATTTCATCCTTCTTACAGGTTGAACTGTGCGCTTTTTACAGGTAGCACAAGCAAGAAGACCACTGAACGTTTATTATGAGTATTATTACACATCTGGCAGCACAGCATAAATGTTCTTATAATTCCAGCTGGACACAAATATAGCCTATGATATATGAAAACGAAACACTATGGCTTTTGTATAACTTATTGCCTGTCATTCTTGGGTTTTCCTACAATTCACTTGCGATATGATTATTCCACAAGTCCTAATTAATACATTAGCCGTGAACTAATTATTAGAATTATTGTTAATAAATTACATTATTCTTACTACTTTCGTCCTGTCATATGATTATTCATTTTAAACTTTTTTTTAGAACACGCCAGAAGGTTTTATTTATTTTTATGATTATACTAGGATTATGACTATATTTAGGTCAGTCATCACATCATTTCATCATTTGCAATGATCTGCTGTGTTGAAGGAGGAGAATGGGGAGCATGACAACGATAACCATTATCATCATTATGGCCTTTCAGGTTATACAAGGACAAGTCGTCAAGGCTGTAGATTTACATACTATCCACACAAACGTGATTTATATTCGCCTTTAGTGATTGGTTTAAAAACAATAATAACACCATGCAGCCTTACCAACACCTGGTTACTGACTCAGAAAGCACAAATAAAATGAAAGTAATTAGACAGAACCAAGCCTTTCATCCTGTACCTGATCAAAAGCCGAAATCTAGCGTTATATCTGCACACGCCAACAATAGACGGACGGTGATATATTTACAGACACAGGCCTGCCCCAGCCCTGGATGTAATTACGCAGCGAGCTGTGAAATGTCTAAGGGAGGGGGGATTAAAAAAAAACAGCAGCCTGTAGCTCTGACCTGCGATCCTGAGCACGGCTCTCTCAGCCGGATCCAGCACCGAGCCGCCGTGGATTTTGCGCTTGGAGCGCTCGTGCCGGGGTAAATTCCACGGAAGTGTGTCTCCGGGTGCAGGGGACACACAGCCTGATCTCACGCTGTAGTCGTCCTCATCCGAGAAATCCACAGATGAAGACATTGAGCAACGCAGGGACGCGTTCCCGGATCCGGAGCTCTGTAGGAACAATGGTAAAAAAAAAAAAAAAGGAAAGAAAAAAAAGGAAAGAAAGAGAGATCTCAGTAAACACTCCACATCCTGATTGATAAATAACACCAGCGCACCGGCGCGTTTTCTGCTCTCACCATCGCTGCTGTGCCCGGGAAGGTGAAATCACGGAGGAAATGAAACGCTTCAGGAGATCATCTGCTCGCTGGCACTCTGAACCGATCTCTCACTGACAGTCACACATAAGCAGATAAAAACAAAAGCGCACGCCGTGTGTGGAGAAACCAACGTCTGAGTGCGTCTGGCTCCCCCGACAGGACAAGACGGAGACTTACCGCTGTGCAGATTTCAGCTGGAGGAACCGAGCGGCTCGTGCCGCTGATCATCGCTATAAAGGCAACTCAGAGACAAGAACCGCACCCTATTCGGACGGTAATCGGTTTCATCCAAATCGATCTCGGTGTTTGTTTTTTTAATGTTGCGGAAGCGCGCAGGCTGAGAGCAAAGACCAGGCGAGACCTTGTGGCATGATAACGCGTCATCGCTCCCTGGATACAGACAGACTATATTTATTATTATGGGATGTATAGCAAGCATGGTGTTACAGCGCCATCGCTCTGAGCTCGCTGGGTCGGCGCGTGATTAACGGTACCTCCACAACAATTCCCGCACACACGCAAAACACATCACAAAAAAAGAAAAAAGCGGGCGGACGGTGCGCGTTTTACGCCTCTTTGTTTGCCTCTAAAACTCTATTTCATTAATATCAGAATAAAACATAGTCGAGTAATAATCTTATATATATATATACACTCAGCAAAGAAAGAAACGTCCCTTTTTCAGCACTGTGTATTTCAACAATAATGTTGTAAAAATCCAAATAACTTTACAGATCTTCATTGTAAAGGGTTTAAACAATGT
>JAQMYJ010000039.1:27595905-27619755 GCA_030014305.1 Clarias laeviceps
CATTTCTAGGACCCCCCCCCCCCCACCACACACACACACACACACACACACACAAACTTCGTCTTTGATTCCATTTTTTTGACCTTCCTTCTCTGTGTTCTCCTCAACCTCTGACTCTTCCTCCTCTATACCCTCCTCACTGTCAACCTGGTGTCTCTCCTCTTCATCACTGTCGTTGTCAAATATAATTCCACAGCTTCACGTGCAGTATATTATGCTGACTGAACTGTGAGTAAGGCCTCAAAAAACTGTATATACCAGAGCTGCAAGAAAGTTGTATGACTAAAACAATGTTGCAGTTTTGTTTTTCAACATTTGTGATAAAAATTATGTTGTTAATAGGGTCCCATATGGGTTGCCATAGTAGACAAAAAGGGGCATAAGACGTGTGTTTCTGGGTGCGTCTGTGCACAAGACACCGGCATGTTCGGGTATGGACTGTAGAAATGTGTTTGAACTTTGTTTTATTGTAGTCTTACCCATTTATTTCCAATGACCGGTCATTTTTGACCGGGAACACCATGAATGTATAAACGTTCCATAAAACACACACAAATTTTTATAAAAATATTTAAAATGTGTTTTGTGTGTTCAAATGTCATTTGCGAACAAAGTCATCGAACCTCGTGAGAAATGGATAAAATTTACTGTACGTTTTTAGAGAGGAAACATGTAAATCGGTCAGATTTGACCAGCATGAGGGTTAAAAACTTATAAGGTTCATCTTTGTTGCAGACAGACCTGTAAATGGGCTTCAACCTGAAATAACAATATACCTGATTACATTAAAGCTGATCAGTTTATTTTTAGCTTTAACCTTTAAACTATTTCTACAAATAATTTTCACGCTTGCGCTAGTATGAAATAAATTGTATCTACTATAAGGCAAAAATGAGAGGTGTCTAGTTAGTGATCCACACAGTTCGTTCAGTTTTATGTTTATAGCACTTTTAATAATGGACGCTGTCACAAAGCTACAAAAGCTTTACGGAAATCCAGATGTTGATGATGTATATTTAGATCGCTAATGGATAAGCCAGTGGTGACAGTGTCAAAATAAACCTCTGAGACAATATGAGGAAGAAGCCCTGAGAGGAAGCTGACTACCAGAATTAAGAGAGAGCCCATTCTCTTCTGGGTGACTTTGGCTAAAATTATTGTAAATCATTACAGTATACAGTTGTAGAACAGGAAAGACAAAAACAGTATGAATAGTTTTGAACGGAGCCATGAGCATTGTGAATAAGCGTTCTGGGACACAAACATTTCTCTCTCCACCTACGCTCTAATCTCTAGATTATTTAACTTGAACCCCTTACTTGATTTTTATACAGTGTGTCAAAGTATGTGCAATTAGAATAATTATCATTACTTTTCCCCCTGTTTAAAATGATATTGCCAGATTGAGGAACAGGTGAACAGACAGAAGGCCCAAGCAGCTTCAACCTTAGATCGACTGGCTCGCCAGGTTGCTGTGGAGAAAAAGGAGCGGGCAGAAAAGTGCAAAGCGTTTAAGGTCTGTACTTGGGAATAATGATGAACTAAAGAATTTTCTACACTGCTGATAAATGTAGTATGCATGTGTTCGGCATGTAGCAAGGGCCATGGTTGTATTTGCCCTTTAGGAGAAGATGATCTCGCAGCAAGCTCACGGGCGTCGTGAGTTGGCAGTGACTCGATGCAGCAACGAGGACAGCAGTGATGCCAAGCGCTGCGTGGACATCTGGCTGAAAATGCCAGGTTACATAGCTTATCGAAAATTGGTGGAGAAGAGTTTTTTGTGTGTGTGTGTGTGTGTGTGTGTGTGTGTGTGTGTGTGTGTGTGTGTGTGTGTGACCTAGTACATGGGGCATTCAAGTCGAACCGGGACTTTTGATTGTGCAAAATAACAGAGCACAGTTATGAGAGCAAAACTACCTTATTTCTCTACATTAATTCACTTATCACAGTGTTTGACTAGTGCTTGGATAACGTCATGGTGGAAAAGGTTCTCCCAGTATGCCGGAGCCATGATCGAACTGCCTGCTTCACATCTGGAGCGCTGGCCTCCTAAGATCTCCTCTAATGGGCCAAACATGTGGAAATGGCTTGGAGGGAGATCAAGACTGCATAGGGGAGTGTAGCAAGACTTCCAGCCGACTTCCTGTAATCTGCAAGTGGTGTTTGTGAATTATGTGTCTGTGGGAACTGTACAGACAATGTGTCTCTTCTGCAAGATGGCGAATAGTTTTCAAGGATCAGGCGTTCCGCTCTCTAAATGTTCACAGGAACGACTGCAGTTGGCTCTGAGCCACCTTGGCAGGAGTTATCATTCACAGACGTATATGTTTTACTGTACTGTGCTTGCAGTCTTCTTTAAATGTCAATAGATTAACACCTTCATTCCTGAGAAATTTTCATCAAAAGTTCCGTTTTTGACTTGAACACCCTTCGTATAAAGCATTTAATATTTAACTTTTATGTAAAGCAGCACATTTCCATGAACGTCTTTTCCCCCTCAGGACTAAAGCCTGGTATCGTTAATCCTGGTATGGGCTGGAGGCGCAGGTCTGCTCCCAATCCTTTGTTAAGGTCCTCCCCACAAACCTGCCCTGTCATCAACTGTGGACGCGTATATGACAATGTCCCTCTGCTCGAGGGTCACCTTAAAAGGTAAGCGTTTTACATCTATTCGAACTGGGTTGCTCCTGTGTGCACCTGTGTATATCTGATTACCATGACTTGGGTTTACAGACTTGGCCCATGTAGATATATTACAAAGGAGTTCCTCATTTTAACGTTGGAGTACACTGGTATGAGTTATTAAATTTTTCAATAAAAATTACAGATGAACTAATGGACATGAAGCTCCTTAGAAAGCTTTCAGCTCTTAAAGCTGCTTTCCTCTTGTCTCTTTAGTAAAATATACATTTTCTTTGTTGTGTGGAAATTCATAGAACAATGGTACTTTTGGTGTAGTTGTGGTTCAATCTTATTTGTGTTGATTTTATAGATTTGACCACTCTCCCTGTGATCCCACTATCACGCTTAAGGGAAGCCCCACGTCTGTGTACGCCTGTGTGGCCTGTGGCCGTCATTTTGACACAAAAGAGCACTGGAGAATGCATCTGGACTCTGAGGTCTGCCCTTGTTTCATAAAATCGATGATGCGTCATTTCTTTCTAAATCATTAAAAGGAGCAGATTGCAGCCAGTTTTGCAAAAATGATGAATGAAATGTCAGTCATTCCCTTTAGTTTAATTTTCTAAGAAATCCTTCAACATCTGAATTGAACCTGTTGTTTGTTTGCTGTTTCAGTTGTCTTCCTCTAATGCAGCTGGTCATGACAGCTCTCAAACCTGCCTGTTGATTGTTTGCTTCGCTTGCCCCATATGTTTCCTCCTCTTTAACCTCAAAAACGAGTGTCTCCAACATATGGAAGCCAAAAACCACTCCGCTCAGTCTGGCTCTCTGCATGGTTAGTCCCGATGCCTTACTCCAAACTACTTCAAGCTATTCATTTTTCCCACATGTGGTAAAAATGCCTTACAGCTCATGTTTATGTTCATTTTTTTCATAGCAGCGATGAAGTCATCAGGGCCAATTCCAGTTCCACAATATGCAAAGAACCGGCTAATTGCTTTATGTAAAGATATTGCGTTTAGAGTCAGATGTACAGCTTGCTCAAAGGTGCTTAATTCACACATGGAAGCCAAGGCTCATTTCAAGTAAGTTGGTTTTATGTATAAAATTTGTGCATGCTTGAAATGTCGTCTTAACCTTCATTTATATATTTTGTCACTCATCTGTGGGCCCTTATCATTTCACGTATGAAAGTCCCTTGGATGAATGAGAAACCATATTCAAGATGATGATACTACATATGTTATTACATTATGAGGTGCTATTGTGCCCTTTCTCCTCTTCCAGTGTGCTCTGCAGACAGGGCTGCGCTATTGCACAAGCTGATCAGAGTGTGGCTGATGTCATGAAGCAGCTGAGAGTTTTGAGCCAGTGCACTTCCTGCTCCAAAATCTTCTTGCGCCAAAGACAGATAGAGGAACACAGAGAACAAACACAGCATGAAGTAGAGATGATTAACAGCATGGAGCGGGCACTTCTAGTCTACAGCCATTACAGTGAAATTCGACATGGCCTCAAGGCTACCGCCAGTAACACCTCTAAACATGCCAGTGCAACCATATCTTCATCGCATAGAGATAAAAGAGACGAAAACGACTGTATTTGGTCTCCTGCCAAGCGGCAGAGACTCTCTAGCTCAAGTCCTCAAGTGATATGTGATGGACCTTCGAACCTCGCTTGGTTCTGTGAATGTGGCCTGCACTTCCTGGAGGAGGATCAAGCCAGCAAGCATCTTCTAGCAGCCAACCAGATCTTTCACAAATGTGCCGTCTGCGGTAAGCTAATGGGCGAGCCGTCCATCGCTCGTCTGCACATGAGCAGGTTCCATGGCGGCGCTCATCTGTCCAACTTCCTCTACCACTGCAGGCTGTGCAAATTAGACATGCCAAGGATTGAGGACATCCTCTCTCATGTTGGTGGTTCCCATCAAGGGCACACCTTCTATGAAGAACGAGAAAGATCGAAAGAGGAAATCTTGTCTTGTCCTCCTCAGAAATCATCCACCAAAGCAGGCAGCAGGCCAGGTGTTTGCACTCCACACAATATCCAAAGCAAAGAACGGTGGCTGTGCCGAATGTGTGAGGAAATATTCGACACTGAAGCAATGGTGCTAAAGCATTGCAGCGATGTGACCAGTCACAGCTTCCAGAGGTTCGCTTGTGGCCACTGTCCACAGAAGTTCTTCAAAGAGTCGACCCTTCGCAGGCACTGTGCTAACGAGCACAATAATCAGCTGCTCCTTCGCTACTTCTGCGGACTCTGTGACAGCATCATGTATGACTCCGAGCAGGAGTTCATTGATCACTATGCCAGCCTGCACAGCAACGATTACTACCGCTTGGACAAACAAGAGGGTGGATCTCTCTCAGTCCCAGAGAGTTCTGAAGAGGTACCAACAACAAGTAAAAGCATTCCCCAACTCTGTCCATGCATGGGCTCCCAAAAAGAGAAAGGGGAAACCAAGGCCACCTTTACAAGGTGCATGAAGCAGCTGGCCATAGAAGGCAAATGCAGATACTTCTGTCACCAATGCTCAGCAAAGACATGCTCTTACGCTGAAATGAAAACACACATGCACTTAAAGCATGAAGCTTTGGGCAAGGACAGGAGCTTTGACGTCATCTGTGAGTCATGTTCCAGGAGCCACAAGGACGTGCCCAGTTTCCATGCACATTACCACGCTCGTCACTGCTTACTGGAGCCATGTGTGTCCTCTCGATGTGGTGGATCGAGCAAGGTTGACGAACCGTTCATGAAGATTTTGAACGCAGAGGAAATCTCTGCTGAAAAGAATGGTGAGGGTTAAACGAGAATTTCTAAATTGTTTCCAGAGTGAAACTTTTTATTTTT
Organism: Clarias laeviceps; assembly: GCA_030014305.1. Classification (NCBI taxonomy): domain Eukaryota; kingdom Metazoa; phylum Chordata; class Actinopteri; order Siluriformes; family Clariidae; genus Clarias; species Clarias laeviceps. Next base: position 27,601,378 of record JAQMYJ010000039.1, read on the forward strand.
GCCTACAGTTATGCCACAAAGTGGGAATTATTGTACTCACTGACCTGTTTCCATTTCTAGCTGAGGAATTTCAGGATGTAAAGACAGCCATTGCTTCAAGCACCATTTCCAAAGCAAACCAGGGTGAATTTGCAAGAATCTAGTTATTTTATTCTAGTCTGCACATGTGTATATTTTATAAATTTATTTATATGTATATTTAGGTTAAACTTTATATTTCCTCAGATAACTTTGATGAGGAGATTAAACTGGCTTTGGCTTTAAGTGCAGAAGAAGCGAAGAAGCCAACATCATTTGACCAGGGTGGGTCAAGGTATTATTTTTTTTATTTTCTTCCCCCCCCCCCCCCCCCCCAACAGTTTCCTCAATGTGCACATTATTTCTAAAAGTGGATGACTGAGCTTGTATTCATTAATCATGTGTTTATTTTTGCCAGCTTTGTGTGTCTGAAAAGAGGTACCAGCATAACTATAAAATCTTGAAAGCTTGGTAAACCCACACTGGGGTGTTAAAGGGAAGAGGAGAAGCACTATCTGAGACCTTCTTTACACACGGTGGTGTTTGGGGCGCTGTTAAGTCTTTTTAATGTGACTAAACTGTAGTGCAAAATTAGTCAAATTTCTCTAACTCGGATTGGTTAGGAAGTAGACTCAAGATTTGACTTTTAGAATGGCTTTATCAATCTTCTCTAAAACCTGACCATTTTTAGGGCCCTGCAGATAAAGGGCATTTCTACAACCATGTTTCACTTTGACTGTTGTGTGCTTCTGAGGGAAGACTAATTTAGGGGTTTGTCAGCACCAGATTGAATACAGCATCAATATGCAATCACATTTTTTATAAGTATAATAATTTTCCTCACATGCTACCTGGCCCCAAAAAAAATACGTTATCTACAAAAATTAGATGAATTTGATGCCTTTGTCTTTGATTACAGTGCACAGTGTGGTGGCAAATTCATGTATGAAAATGATTCCTCATGCTCCCAAAACCACACACTATCTGCTTACTATCAAGTGGTTTTCTTATTATGGGCACTCTTCTGTTTAATCTTTATCCTGAGAGTTCTTGTCACATTGTACATGTGGAAAAGCGCTTATGTTCACTATTAAACATAGCTGTGATTTCTACTTTCGAGTTTTTACCTTGCATCTTTAATAAGCGCTCAAGTGATCGCCATTCATGTGTTTTCTGACCACATTTCCGTCATGAAGTTGGAGGGTCAGCCTAAGTACAGTCATTTTAAATCTCCTTAATTGTTTTTGGTGCTTGATGCTAGTAATTTGGCCTGTCTAAAATGGAAACCTTTTTTTTTTATTCCTTGACCAGGCAGTGTATTATGACATTGTGCCAGTTAAGTTCATTTAATTTGCAGATTGTTATACAAATGTGGAAGGTTCGGGAAGGGAAATTTTTTGAAGCTGAAGTGGAAAGTGTGATGAAGAAATACTAGAAAACAGGAGAACTTCTATTTTCCACCAAGGCTACATACTGAATTATTATATTAATATGAAGGGTTTTTTTTATATAGGAAAGATTTAGGCAATGAAACTGGAACAATATGTGAAATATTCTCACCACATGATTCATAGATGAACTACTTCTTTTCTGTGTATTTATTAAATTTTTTAATGTCACCATTCCCCCCCTCACTTGCTAATTATTTATACTTTACTGTTTTTGCTTTAATGCGTCCTGTGTTTTCCGTGCACACACATGAGCTGTACATAGGAATTACTTGCTATCTAACTTTCTTTTCCGATGTCCTCACTTTAACAGAAATGGAAGAAGCTCTGAAGAGAAGTCTGGTGGACTTTTGATGAGGAGTTATACACCCACACACCAATGATCCTTTATTTTCATGTTGTTCAAGTACCGACTGTTAAATGTTTTGTGTTCTATGGAGTAAATAAAGAAAACGAAGTGTAATTATGTTGTTACCGTTATTTAGTCCAGAACATCATATAATGTATATTGATCATCATAATTGATATTTGATTAATAAATCTTTGAAATTTATGAATGTTGAAATTACATTCTAAGTTGATTCAAACATTTAAATTGCTCTTATTGGTCTATTTTCACCTTTACTGACGATTTCCTATGATACGATACTATGACACCATGCAGAGATAGTAAGACTAGTAAGATTTAGTCCTTATTGCATCCTCTACTTAATATTGGCAATACACACTTTACTTCTTTAATCTCATCTTTTTATCTGTTCACTGCTCAAACAGATAGATAAGCTTCAACTTTAAGGCTAATCAGTGCTGATAGTGCTGATTGTTGCATAAACTGCGTACTAGCGGAGCCGCCTCTCGCACATAACTTGGTGCAGTTGTGCCAGAAAATATTTTTCTGAGTTTGAGGTTGTTGCAATTTCTGTCTTTAGGAGCTAACAGAAAAAAAATGCCTTTATGTTTGAGATGTAGTCAGGGCACGCCATGTGTATTGGGCAATTTGTATTTTTGCCTCTGTACCCCACAACGGTTTTTAAATGAAGCAAGCAACGATTGAAGTGATTTTTCTCAAAACACAAAATCCCCAAGGCAACGAAATTTAATGTTTTTATGGAACAGAGAGTCAGTCAGCCTCAAACCAATCAAGCTGGAGTCTGCCTTATTGAAGACAAACCTGAAGAAAGTCCTAGGAACAAATATGAACTGAAGACTGCAATAGTAAAGACCTGCTTAAGCAGCTCAAGGGAGGACGTGCTGCTGTCTATGGGTTCCTGAGCAAAAGAAATTCCTTCATTTGTCTAAATTAAAGGTATCTTATCCTTTTACAGTTTTTAAATTCCATTTACCTTTTACTTTACTTGCTCTTCCTTCCTTTACCAATTCTTTACTGCAGCTATCTTTAGTTCCTGCTTCTTTATGTCTTTCTTTCTTTAGTTTTGTCTTCAATAAGGCAGACTCTGGCTCAGTTGGTTTGCGGCCAGGTGACTGCTCTGCAAAATCATTCAATTTCTTTGCCATGGATATTAAACATTTATGATTGTGAGCTTATTGAATTCCTTTTGAGCCTGTAAAAGTGGAGAACTAGTTTTTTTTTAAAGACTGTAAATTCTAAATATGAGGTGGTATAAGTTTTGAGTTTAGCTCTGTTTACAAGAAAGTACTTTATTTTACCTGTATTTACACACTCACCTTCCAAGTAGTACTCTTGAGCAGCAATACTGCGCTCCCAGCGTTCCTGCCACTTCTGGGACATTTCCTGGAAGTATGTCGAGCACCTTCTGCGTTTGACGCTGGATCTCGCGACCTTTGAGATGAATCTTCAGAGATTTAAGTCTGCGGAAGCCAAATCTGGAGAATAGGTTGGGTGCAGAACTGAGATAATCTTGTTTCCGGCAAGAAACTCGAAGACAGGATGCATGGTCGTCCTGGAGCATTGAGTTTGAACGATGTGGTTGCGCATGTGGTCAGAATAGCACCAGTCACACAGTTCCTGATGTACACAGGACAATGTCTTTTGACACACAGACTTGTGAAGGTTGGTGCTCCCTGTGACTGCACGCAGCCTTGTGCTGCCATCTGTTGGCATGTTACAAAATTAGTCTCAAAACTTTTTGATACCACCTGATATATATATATATATATATATATATATATACTGTGTGTATAATATATATATACTTCACAAATCGTTTGTGGTGATACAGGGAAGCAACATTGTATTTTTTCAATGTGTGTGTAATATTAATACATATATGTTTCTTTAACTGTAACAGAACTAAACGTTAAATACGTTTAAAACGTATTTAAAGTGTTTCAGGGTGGACTTTACAGTTACCTCAGAGCACAATGCTTATTCTCAATGGTCTTATCTTCCTAAGGATCCCACCCTTTCCTGAGTAACACTCCTCCGGTCTGGAGAGGAGTGTGACTTTACCACTGGGAAGTTCCAGGCCATGTTTGGAGATGTTCCTCAGGCTCGCTGTCCATCAAGGAACCTTCTAGAAAGCTCTGGAGTGAATACGAGAAGAGAGAAAACCGGCTGCACGGCGTCACACACAAACACACACACGGACACTCGGAGAGAGAAAGAGAGAGAGAGAGACAGTGTGTGTGTGTGTGTACCATCATGGCTCAGGCGAAAATCAGCGCTAGGTTGAATCCCGACGCCGCTAAAGGGAAGTTCAGCCGGTCGGTGTCGATGGCAGATCGTTCCATGCGCTTACTGGAGAATCTGGACGAAATTGAAACGAGGTAGGAACATTAGCATGAATGTTACACTTCTGTAAGGGTTTGTGTGTGAAACCAGGGCGAGGTGTTCCCTCCTTATCCTGCGACTTCTACTGTATATAAATAAATAAATAAATAAAAGGTTTTATCTGTACATTGTTCAGAACTCGCTCTTTCAATCATATCTTTATGTTTCATACACAGAAACCAGTCTCAGATAATAATAATAATAATAATAATAATAATAATAATAAAATTGTCTGTATGTCTGTCTGTATGTCGGTCCAGCCAAATTATGTCACAGCATCACGCAGAACTGTCTGGACAGACCTTAATGAAACTTTTTCAGTATCTGTCTGAAGTTTGACCTTCACCATAAGTGAAACCAAAATGTTGAGTAAAAGCTCTCAACATGAACAGTTATGTGCCGCATTCAATAATCTACTTTAAAATATGCAAGCAAACACCTGTTCAACTGAATATGTTTACTGGGATTATGTAATATTTTTCACAGCGCTGGAGAGAAAAACAAATTGATCAACGATCTACATTTTCTATTACTGAACATAAAGTGTATTTGGCTGATGATGAAAGAAGTAAACCTTAGCATAAACAAGTCGTAAGATAGTCGACCGTACACTATTTTAATTCTCTGTATTAGTAAGTTAGACAGGGAGTTCTGCCGTACAGACAGACAGACATGTACGTGGGCTTCAACCTGAAGTAATAATAATATCACTGATCACATTAAAGCTGAGCAGCTTATTTTTAGCTTTAACCTTTTAATTCCTTCTAAAAACTCTTTTCCAGTCAACGACGGGTTCTTCAGCTAGTTATAAACAAGTCTTAATAAACTCTGTTATATCCTATAAAAACTTGTTGACATGAACCATGAACAGCTGGAAGAATGCTGCTGATCGTGCGAAGCTATAAATACCGTCTGCAACGCGAGGTGCACTGGAGGCATTACACCAGACTTCCTCAAGTCCAGCCTTGAAGAACTACACAGCTTTCACAGACTTTCCTGTTTTCCTCATCTCATTCAAGCAGCTTTGAGTGTGTGTGTGTGTGTGTGTGTGTGTGTTAGTGCGGTGAAATCCTGCTAGGCTGCATGAATAAGATGTTAAAAATCATATAACTCATACCAGTTATCTCGGTTTGGTCATGTTTTCCATCATAGCCAGGTTCAACAGAATGATTCTATACTTGGTCTCTTTGGGAGAGCTCAGAGTGATTAGAGTTATTATTCAGCATTTTCCGTGCACTCCAGATGAGCACTCCGACCCCTTGGGGAACACACCGAACCGACACCGCTTCTGAGGCGCCTGTGTGTTGTGAACACAACATGATCCAGGTTCACTTCGCTTCACCCTTTGTTATTGTATTACAGCCCAGTCAGAGCTACAGTGTGAACAGAAACATGACTGAGATCACGTCAGGGCTGAAGTGGACTAGAAAGAGAACTAATTCCTTGTTTAAATCAACTTACAATGTGAACACGAAAAAATAACCAAGGTGCATTTCTTTTCTTCCAATTTTTGGTTTGCTTTATTAATTAACACCCGAACGCACAGATCTGTGCCGGTAACACAGCAAACTGTAGGCTTATGACGATTAAAAAAAATATATATATATATATATCTGCTTATGTGGAAGCCTTGCCAGTGTGTGTTAACGGGAAGACTACAGGCATCAAACGTTGCATTTGGGTTTTCGGATATATCAGGTAGAATGAAAGTTATCATTACTTTTATAACATGTACATTTTACCACTACTGGAATGTCACTCTGTTCTTCCCCATATCTTGAGCCCTATATATGTTTATTTAAATATACAGCAAAACAAAAAATGGATAAAATGATGTGAGTGTTAAGCACTATATTTGGTTCATTTAAAAAAGGACCATATGTGTAAACACATTCAGTTTTGGATTTTACCTTCCGGTAAAGTGGATCTTAAGGAAACTCCAGTTTGTAACAGGTTGTTTGGTTGTAAAATGGAATTATGCCTACAATTTAAAATGGTTTAATGTGGCTTGGCCGTACTGTGGTGTAGTAGTTAGCACTGTTGCCTTATACCTCCATGGTCCGGGTTTGATTCCTTCCTCGGCATCTGTGTGCATGGAGTTTGCATGTTCTCTCCATGCTTGGTGGGTTTTCTCCAGTTACTCTGGTGTACCTTCTACAATACAAACACATGCAGATTATTTTTTTAATTGGTGTTCCCAAATTGCTTTTAGTGTAAATGAGTGTGTGTTTGTGTATATGTGTGTGTGCCCTGCGATGAATTGGCACCCTGTCCAGGATGTACCCCGCCTCGTGCCCTAAGTCTCCTGGCATAGGTTCCATCATCCATCATCCAGCGGTATAGATGATGAGTGAGTGAGTGAGTCGATGTGGATTGATTATAGTACTAGAAGCTTTTTGGCAGCAACAACTGCAATCAAGCGTTTGTGATATTTTCCACAGTGTTTCACATCACTGTGGAAAAATTTTGGCCCACTCTTCTTTTCAGAATTGTTTTAATTCAGCTGCATTGGAGGGTTTACGATGATTAATAGATTGTTTAAGGTCATGCCACCGTATCTCAATCAGATTGAAGTCCCGTCTATGACTAGGCCACTCTAAAACCTTAAGATTTTTTTAAGCCATTCAGAAGTCGACTTGCTGATGTGTTTTGGATCATTGTCCTGTTGTGCAACTAAAGTGCGCATAAGGTTAAGGTCACAGACATGATGGCGGGACATTCTTCTTCAGATTTTTCCAGTAGAGTGCAGAAATTATGGTTCCATCAATTATTGGAAGTATATCCAGGTCCTGAAGCTGCAAAGCAGCCCTAGCATTACCAATTAATTTTTCACACAGGGCCAGGCAGGTTTAGACAGCTTTTCTCTCTTAATAAATGAAATAATTCAAAAACTGCATTTTGTATTTACTTTGATTTAGGTTAACTTTGTGTAATATTAAAATTTGTTTGATTATCTGAATCATTTAAGTGTGACAAATATGCAAAAAAATGTGTTTTCCAATGTGTGTGTGTTAATGCTTTAACAGAAATATCTTTCAGATAATGCCTTTTTTTTCACTCCTCCTCCAAATGTACCAGTTCAGTGACTATGTAAATGAGCTACTGCTCAACCACACGCCACTAGAGAAAAGCAGAGCTGAGCAACAAGCCGGGGGAGGGGATCTTCTTAGATGAGGTCACTTTCAGGGAAAAAATGTAATTGGCACACTGAAGACACATCTGAATGTCTAAACATTAAACTAAAAAGTGATTTTTACACAATAGGTCACCATTAGGATACATACATTATACACTACTATCATCTATCTGGTCACACACTTCTTACTCTAGAGATTGATGTGTGTATGTGATTTCATGTACTAAAAAATGTCTTGTATAAACAGCAATGTAACCATTGTGTGTTTCAGGGTGGAGGCACTAAGGGAAGCCGCCACAGCTATGGAACACGAGAGGGAGTGCTTAATAGAAATGATCCAGTCCATTCAGAACAGCCAGGAAATGCGAACCATTTGCGATGGTAAGGCCACACATGTGACTTGTGCACAGATTATAGAAACCTAAGTGCAGAACTGAGACACATCCTGCTTTTCTGCTTCTCCAGGAGAGAGAGAAGAACTCACTCTGACTGCTGGTAGACTCATGAGCCGGACACTGACGGTGACCGTGTCTGTAGACACCATCCGAAACCCGCAGCAGGAGGACGCACTGCGGACAGCAACAGCCATCATCGATGAGATCGCTGCTAAAGTGCTCGACGACATGGAGAAGGCGAGGAACAAGCTGCAGGCCCTTCACGCCGCATGCCTGACGGAGACAGCGCTTGTTCCAGTTGACCAAAAATTCCAAACCATTGTGATCAGCTGCGCGCTGGAAGACCAGAAGAAAATCAAGCGGCGTCTCGAGACACTCATAAGGAACATGGACAATGCGGAGAAAACCATCAAGATCATGGATAACCAGAAGGTAGACGAGTCCAAAAGTGCTAACGGCAAATGACGATGTTTGGACAGCACCACCAGTTATGGAGTGCCTTCACTAATCGATGGGATCAGCACAGCTTATCATGTTTTTTAATGTAATGTTACACTTGTACAGTTCAGCATTTTGGACTTCTGGTTAATTACAAGATCACTAAAATTTTATACACTGCCTGGCCAAAAAATTTTTTTTTTACCATTTTCAGAAGGGTCAAATTATTGGTCTGCAACAAGCAAAGAAAACAACTAAGGAGATTTGAAATTTCTGGGTCTGGGTTAAGTACCGTAAATGGTCAACTCTGGAAATGTGGTCAGAAAAAAAGGAATGAATGGAGATCACTTAAACACTTAAAGTTGCATGGTTAAACAAAAACAACAGTAAAAAACATAGCTAAAATTTATAGTGAAAGTAAGAGCATTTCCATACACACATAATGTGATCAGAACTCATCATGGTGGCCACTGTACAATCCTCTGGAGGCAGTGTTATGATCTGTGGTTGGATCTCAGGTCTAGGCTCAGCAATGTCATGTGGCAATAAAATGAAATGAAAGTAAAAAGCACTGCAATTCCATTTTTTTTAACTTGGATATATTGTTGTCTAATTCTATTAATTGAGTTCTACCAAACAAACCCAAACATCGAGTGTTGAAACATCTTAGAGATTAACTACATAAAATGTAAATGTTAAAAAAGAGTTTGAGAGTCTTATGCATATCTGTAGTTGAGAGCGCTTATAAACTTTCCAGGTTTTCTAGGGTTTCAAAGTAAAACCAAACAACACTAAATACTTGGCTTAGGCCACACTCATTTAATCCCAATACAGACATGGATAGCATTCTACTGCATTCAATGTACTGTATGATGGGTTTTGAGCTGCACATGGTATACACACGCTAAGTGTTCAGGTCAGACCTCATCTGCCATCATGCTTGAATGGAATTCTTCATAAGGCTGCTAAGGAGCAAAGTGCTCGAAACGGGGGAGTATCCGAGAAGCCTTTGTAAACAGAGATGGGATCACGTCTGAGCGCTAAGTGCTGTTGAGTAGCTATTGATCATAAAAATAAACCACTTGAAAGTTTTTGCAATGTCATGTAGTATCTCAGGATTTACCTTTAGTACAAAAACAAAACAATTTACCTTAGTTTCTTTTTTTTTAATGCTTTGTGATAGAAAACATAGCATGGGAGAAAAACTAAGTTCAATAATTAGTAATGCACAGTGCAATAATTTTGTTCATGCTCAAATATTATAATAGAAAACCTATTTTTAAGTAAAGAGAGACGGAAGATTAAAATAGAGTCTTTATTTGTAAAATGACCACCATCTACCAGAGCAAAGACGTAAATGTACAAAGTGACACCAGATAAGACACTTTCGGGGAGAAAAAAAAACAAAAAACAGGCAAGTTGTTTTTTTCCTTCAATAAACATCTCTGGAATATTTATAGACCAGCGAGCGAAGGAATGCTCACTACATTTAGTTGGATTGTAAATCTTTCCATTTTAATATAAAAGCATCATAACTGAAAGCACAAACATAGACCACAATTAGCAGTTGTAACAGATAGAATATTATGCTCGAGGTTGTGCTCGGTGATAAAGTGACCTGGTAATATACAGTACAGTGCAAAATCTTGAGCCACCCCTCATTTCTTCATATTAAATAAAATTGGGAACAAATGTTTTACTGCGACAGGCTGTAAGTGCCTAAAGATCCAATAAAAAAATATTGTAACATTCTGTAACAATGTCATCAGCAACCTCATTTCCCCTCTTGTCTGGTTCAACCACTCAGCATTTAGCACCAGCAGTATACTAATCATGGGCCTGCACCGGTTTCTCACTTGTTTATGCCTTATGTTAGATTTGGGTTTTTTAGTTTTTGCTTGAATGATTTACAGGTCACTGTGTAGCTTAACAAACAAAAAACATTCCTCTGAAACTCAGGTACAAGGGCTGGACTAAAAATCAGTCTCTAACATGGCAAAAATGAAAGCCTGGAGAGATATTCCTCAAGACTATATTAAAAATTTCAGAGCCTTTGGAAGCAAAATATAATGAATTGAAGCCTGGCTCAAGACGTTTGCATAGTACTGTATACATTATTTTTTTTTACAAAGTGCCTTGACTCCATTGTATTGTAGGTATGATTCTTATATCCAAGGAGTGTTAATGATTAAATTACACACAAATACAAAATACAAAGAGAGTAAAGTCATATAAAGCTGTAAACATATCGCTGGTCATTGTGGCCAAGTACCATCGATACACATTCGTACATGAATTAAATGTAAGGCATGCGTTGTGTGTGAATGTAATAAAAAAAAAAAAAAAAAGTAGTAGTGTGTTTTACATATTGTCATGAATGCTCAGCTGCAACAGGTGATTTCCTCATTTCATCAGAAATTATACAACAAAACAAAACATGTATAGTATAAAAATATCAGTGGGGAAAGAACTCCGGCTGAATATTTGCAGGATACTGGAGGATCATCGCTGGGTTTCATGTTTACATTTTATTCAGGATTAATACAGTATATCTCTTATATCTGTCTTGTATCGTATTCTATATCATTGCTTTGTATAAAAGCATCTACCAAATGTACACATGCACAAATGTCTTGCAAACTGTAGTTAGAACACAATCCAAGACACATGATCCTTTCAGAAAAAGGATTTTATATACGGCAAAACTGAATGCCACAACTGTTTATCATTTTTTGGGAAAACCCAAATCAGTACAACACATGGGTTGTGTTCACATTACCAGGTTGAGGTGAGTCCGATTTGTGTTTTTCTGAATCCATGGAACAGATCAGATTTTTTTTTTTCAGATCTATGTGAACACAAATCTGATCTGATCAAAAATCAGTATAAAAAGAGCCACTGTCATATTTGGATCCAATGGTAAATAACCATGTGGCATAGAAGCAAACACTCAAATTCATGTGGCTTTTTTTACCTCTAACACTTCACTCAACGTCAGTGTCCTCATCTGGCATGGACAGCTCGCGCTTTCCAAACGATTGAGGAATATTCATTGAAAGGACGGGGAAATTATAAATCTTAAGGCAATCTATAGAAAGCATGTAATGGGTGTGAGCATGCAGTCAAAAGATTATGGGTCACTTGTGATCACTATTTCACGTACAAAAATCTGAATTGTGCAAGTAAGCTTGCTGTGATTGTTTTAAGTGATTCTGACGCCTGAATAGGCAGGTTGTTTAGTGCCAAGTTTCTCGAACAAGATTCTCTGAAGTTTATCCAAGGGGTCAGTGATGTTTATTCATACAATCTGGGAATTCGTCGTTTTTACTAACAAATTTGTCCTATGAAGACGTACTGTACACTTCATGTCACCAATTTACCCAGCATAATAATGTCTGTTCACTCAACAACTGTTAATAATGATAATAAAATAATGAAACGAGGCTTTAAATAGAGATATGCAGTGTATTCCACTGCTCACGTGGAATATTCTGTAGTGTTAGTGTTTGCAAGCAGCCGAACTGAGCTTCAATGCTGTGCATTGGTGAACTCTAGTGTTGGTCAGGACAAGCTGCATGTTAAACAAAGTGTGGTCACATTCTCAGAGGTTAAAATTTTACTAACAATATTTACATTTCTTACAAGTACATACAGTTTAAAAACTTTTTTTTTTGGCACTGTTGTTAATTCTAAGGTTTTTAAGATGACATACAAAAATACTTTTTATTTTATTTTAACATGAACATCTAATTGTTTTTATGGAAAGATGTGTTACCAAGTCATACACCTCCACACACATATTGCACAAGAGAGAAAACAGTCCAATGCACAAATGGTTTGAGTCAAAATGATGTACGTTATAAAGAATCTTGTTAGTGTTAGTGTGTGTTGTGTTAGTTACCCTGCTCTACACCATATAAAGTAACACACTTCCTTCCTATAATCTTGTTGCATCTACTTACACTTCCTTTCATTTCATATCAATTTGAAAAATATGTTTGCTACCCAAATCAATGGGTCCGAGTCTAGATATAACAATTTAAGGAAAAAAAAAAAAACCAACTATTTTTAATCTATGGTTTTTCTTGGTGATTGTATCAATGCAGAGCTACTTTGTTAGTTTGGCTGTGAAAGCAAGGCATCATTTCAAAGGCCTTATTAAAACGTACCAGAGTGTCACAAACCAACATCGCTTTCCTGCAATTCCACCGTTAAAAGACATTCAACCTTACATGTGACATGAGGCTGATCCACAGGAACCAGAGACATTCTAATAAAAAAAACAAACAAAAAAAAAAAAAAACACACACAATATGGTGAAAAGCTGACCTCAATCTAAACACCCCCTCCGATCTCAATGTGTTTATGCCGAGACGCAGCCTTTCACAGACTCTTATTGATGTTGACGACTGACGCACGTTACCCGGACCTACAAGGCAAACAAGGCATAACGCATACAAGGAGACGTTCTAGAGAAGTCTGCAGCTACCGAATGGGATTTTAGTCTTCTTGGTTCTTTGCTTGTTCGGTCGCAGGTTGATGACCTCACGGCCATTGAGATCACTGGAGTTCTTGTTCGGGTGGTTGCCGCTGCTAGTGTTGAAAACGCCTAAAAAGTGAAGCAAACAGATCACAATGACTGACACGACCTCATCATGTACTTGCACACAGGACATACTGTTTAATAAGAAGTTACGATCAGAGGTACACAAAGTACACAAAGTCTGCACTTGAGTAAAGGCAAAGATTCCCGAGGGGTTAATATTACTCAAGTAAAAGCAGAAGTCGGGCGTCCGAGTGGCGCAGTGGTAAAGCGCTCGCCCTATCATCCGGAGATCGCAGTTCGATCCCCGGGTGATGCTGTAACCTCTCTCAGCCGGAGGTTTCGAGAGAGCTGATTGGCCGAGCTCTCTCAGAGGGGAGGGATGAGAGGTACTCGTGCTCCCACATTAATACGGCTCTACAAGTCAAGCGTCTGTTACAAGCGTCTGTAAGCTCACGTAAGCGGAGGCTCACGTAAGTCCTCCGAGTGTGTTACTCCGCCCCCAACGGTGCGTGAGCGAGCAGTTCAAAAAGATGATCGGTGAAAAGATCTCTCTCTCTCTCTCTCGTACATGCTGTTTTTTTCAAGATTCATTCAAGATTCAAAGAACTTTATTAATCTCAGAGGGAAATTGCGTGAAGTCGCCGTCTTCGAACAGCTCCACTTTTGATTCAAACTCTGGTCACATTATTGGGTGTGTCTTGAAGGAAAGGCAATTCATGAAATAACACAATATTTTGAATATTGTTAAAAAGTATATCGACAGCTCAAAGTTTGTCATCGTCTTGGCATGTTTTTCTTTGTTAAATCAGTTCCATTTATTATTGAGTATGATCGATTACAATAGAGAAGACAACATATTTATGCTATAAACTTGAAATTCTAACACGAATACGCAGAAGATTAATAAATGTGTATCATTTTCTTTCTCACCAATTTTATTGCTTGATGTGTGAACGACTTCAGGATCTTCAGCCGTCTGCTGCTTCAGTCGCTGCAGGTATTTTTCCGCTAGATATTTAAAAACTATAAGACAGAATAACTGCAATTACAGGAGGGAAATAAATACTAATACACCAGAATCACATTTAGCTCTCAGGACAGATCAACCAAACAGGGTTATGTACAGTTGGCAATAGAAAAGGACAATGATCATTTTCATTATTAATGTTTTTGTTATGGCCAGGTCTACAGACTACATGGAGTACAGTTTCATTGCAGCGACACTTATATATACAGTAGAGCTGCTACTGCTTAATTCCTGAAAAAAACCCTCCTGCTAAAATCAATATGCAAATTTTTAGAAATATGATTATTTCATTTGTTTTATTAGGACTTTTTTTTAAATAGTTAAAAAGTTAAATATTAAATTAAGCATCCATGTTAGCTTTTGCATATGAAATGTTATTAACCTTTGCATAAAATGTCATGTCTCTAGACTTGGTTCCTTAAAAATTAAAAGACATTTTTAAATATTAAAAATAAGTGCTATATCAGTTAGTAAACTCTTCCCTCCCACATCACAGCTAATAGTACACGGTCTCTATCTTTTGCATTTTGTATGATATTTAGTCTGAGAGTTAAGCATGCTTTTACTCACATTATAAACTGACCATGACTGGCCACTGATGCGTCATTTTATTGACCAAGCAGTGATGTCATTTCATTCATTACCCGTCCCTGTAAGATCAGTCACCTTACTGTCACAGTGTTACCAACCTTCATTGACGTTGAGATCCTCTTTAACCGAAGCCCGATAAAATCTCAACTTCAGCTTCTTAGCAAGACCCTCTGCTTCCTCACTGCAACAAAAAGAGTGTCTGATATTAATGTAACGTGAATGACGGATCATTACAGTACAGGAGAATAAATTCAATTAAATTCAGTTTTATTTATATATATATGTCTCTTTTAACAATGGTCATTGTCACAAAGCAGCTTTACAGAATTTAAATATTCTATTCCATATAAAAAATATGGAAACGAGTTTGATGTGTGAGGAAATATGTATAAATCATAATTATCAATTTGTTCCTGATGAGCAAGCCGAGGACAACGGTGGCAAGGAAAATCTCCCCGAGAATGGCAATAGGAAGAACCCTCGAGGGAAACCAGACCCAAAAGGGAACCCATCTTCATTTGGGTGAGATCAGATCTGCAGTCATACTGTGCATTAGGAGGCTGAGAGTAAAGACTCAGTCTTACTTTTTAATCACTGTGTCATCCAGGAGGTCGATTTTGTTCTGCACCAGAACGGTGGGAATGTCTCCAACTTCCATCTCCACTTTCTCCCTCCAGGTGCTGATGGCCTCGAACGACTCTCGGTCCGTAGTGGAGAAGACGAGTACGCAGGCCTGGGCACCTACAAAGTGCACAATGTACAAATAATAATAAATAAAGAATATTGGTATTTAAAAGTGCATAACTTACAATAAAACCAGTAATTACTTTTAAGACTTTACTCCATATAGATTATTCACAAAATAATATTTTAGATGTTTGGAAGAAAAAAAAAAGTGAAAAAAAAAAAATCCTCTTTAAACTTCCTGGTGAACCTCACCTCTGTAATAAGCCTTAGTGATTGCGTCAAACTCCTCCTGACCCGCCGTGTCCCACAGCATCAACCGCACGTCCTCATCATTTACTCTGGAACACACATGAGCCGAAGATTTCACAGATTAGCAAAGCAAAAACATGTGCGTGTGGAACATAAATCATAATTAGCTCCGGTTAATTACACAAAACAGTGCATTTGTACTATCGACAACTAAACTGGAACAGCTGCCCTTTAAACTTTCCATATACAGTTCCTCACACTTCAGGAAAAGAAAAACTTTTTAATACTAAACAGAATATACTATAAAAGAATATTTTAATACTAAATTTATGGCCATACTAAATTTATTATGTATTGCAATACTTTATGCATTTATTACTATCATATATTAGTATATTATATGATATTAGCATATGATAATATTATGATAACATAATATTAGTAATATTATGTTAATATAACATACATCATAATATTTTTCTTTTGGTGAAGTGGGTATAAAAAATTTTTTTGGCTGACTCTGTATTTTCATCTATTTTATTTATTTCAAAATTCCTCTATCCGATGCATCAATTTCGCAGCATTTCATCAAGATCGAACTAATCTATGGGAACACCTCACGAGCTCATGGTGTCTATTATATACAATGGTTAATTGTTAACATTACATTCATATCCTAATAAGATTAATATCAAACAAACTTAACAATATGCTGAAAATTGACGAACCTAATCATACTCGAACCCAAAGAGGGAAAAAAAAAAATCTTGTCGTATCCTTCAATTGTAAATCGTTTGTAAAGATTTCAAACAATGGATTAGCTGTTAAAATGGTGCTCTCGGTCTTTAAATTTTGTAAAACGTTAAAACGCTGCTCACCCCACTCCCCTCATCAGTGTTAAATAATTCATTCGTGTATCAGCATGGCTCTGACAGCAGGACTCCGGCTTAGCAAGTTTCCATTGTTGATTGCTGCACATTTTTGTCCGCACGCTGACTAGCAGTGATGAGTCAGAATCTTAGTCACAATGGCCTCTGATTAATTTTTACGTAAGACAATCACACTCAGGACTCTATACATAAATGCATACACATACACACCGTTAAAGCTTTTGGCAGTTTAAAAGACTAAATCACAGGAAGAACGTTCTGTCTGAAGGAGCGATGATCATGTGCTATTAATTATGGAAAAAAAATAAATAAATACTGTAAGCTTTTTCATGACAAGTTTATAAAAGAGTGAACAAAATCTGATTTGGATAAATAAATAGCAGGAGACCCAGACGTCCACTGATGACTAAGAGAGTGGAAAGCAGAGCTCATTAACAACTACAAAAAAATCTGTCTGAGCAAACAGGGCACTTACACTATTTGCCTTTCCAGGAAGTCAACGCCAATGGTCTTCTTGTAATCCTTGGTGAAGATGCCCTTGCAGTATCTCTGGATCATACTCGACTTTCCGACGGCACCGTTTCCCACAACCACCACCTTGATGGCCACCTCCATGTCCTCTTCCAACATGGCTGCAAGCTTGGCTTGAAAACTCGCGGGCTTGTAGTCGTCTCGCTTGAAGTCTGTTCGGAAAAGAAGTTACGACAGCTTTTTAAACGGCGTCCTCAGACATCCAAAGACGGAAAAATCACTTGAAAAACTATGGGCGGCCATTCTGGCTGTTTGTTTCCTACTGAAAGGCCGAGCTGCTTGCTTTAGGGTGTGGTAACACAGCGTTCTTTCCAGAGACAACAAATGTTATGACCACAACGCACTGGTTTTGAGGAGAAAATGCGTACGCAACAAACACGACAAGCATTTCTGGACGTTTGGCTGAGTGACTGTAGAGAGAGATTGTCGCACATTAAAGTCACGTGAATTGCTGATGATCAGGCACAAAAACATTTCTGTTGGTATAACAGAAGCTCTACACCATTTCAAAATTGTACCCCAAAACCACAGAAGGAACAATCATACTCAATTTTTTTGTTTCTTTAAACACACAATCTTTGTACAAAGATTTCCTGATAAATCTTTGTACAAAGATTTTTTTTTTTTACATATGGTAGAACTGGAAACTTGCATTACTAATCCTCAAATTTATTTGCTGACATTGTACCTAATGCTCAATAACTGCCCATATACACGAGGGTGAATAAAAAATTACCAGCACTTTTGATTTTCAGCGCACTTTGTCTGTCAACAAGCTTTTACATTCCCAAGTTAAACGTTTGAGCCTGAGCTCTGAGACACAAATGCACCGCCGTCACCACATAGGTGAAAGTCCGATGACGCGAGATCAGGACTATAGGGAGAAAGGATGCTTTAACACCTCAAAACAAAGATTTTGCCGACAGTGTGGGCAGAAGTGTTTGGTTGGTGCAACGTCATGATCGGTCACAATGCCTTTGGATATCAGTCCTCTGCATTTGATCCAAAGTTAAGGCTTCAGCTCTTCAGTTAACTTCTCAATGTAATGAGTGTTTAATCTGTTAAATCTTTTTTTCTGATAAAATGTTCCAATACTGGCCCTTGAGGAACAAAGAACACTGTAGCACTGTGTACAATTTTCCAGCTGATGGTTGTCCAGATTTTGTTTGCAGATATCCAAACGCTTTTTTTTTTTTCTTCCGTGAATTGTTTCGGCACCAGTTACACACTTTTGCTCACACTGCAGTTTCAAATGAACTGATGAATGAACACGCTCACAACTGCACAGCACGGATTGGGGAGACAGTAGACTTGAATGGAAAGCACTGATATAATAAGGGAGGCGGAAAAAAAACAGGGATGAAAATCATCAGATATGAGATCACAATGCTTTTTGGTGTATTGAGATTTATCTCGATTCAACATTATTTTTTAGCTTTTGTTACAATTCTAAACTAACTTAGCAAATAATTCACTCCTCCACACAGGATGCTGTGCTGCCTGCCCATGTGTGAATAGTTTAGAGAGCACCACCTGTAGGATCATGGAGGAACTGCAACATTTATCCAAATCAAATGCAACCATATACAGTGAAACCTCGGATTACGAGCATAATTCGTTCCGGAAGTGGGCTCGTATTCCAAAACACTCGTAAACCAAATTTAATTTTC
>JAQMYJ010000039.1:27619855-27631024 GCA_030014305.1 Clarias laeviceps
GCTTTACTCGCGCGCACACGTGTGTTATAAGAAACAGTACACGCGCTGTACACACGCGCTTCCGAACACAAAATAAATATATGTTTTACACACACACATAGTCACAGTGTTATAGTAAACAGTACACGCGTGCACGGATGTTGATTATACCAGGAAGAGACGAGCACTAAGACCCAGCAGGGGAAACGATTCCAAGAGCAAAAACGTTGGCTCAGTTGTGATCACATGATGCTCGGCATCAAAACAAGAAGTGCATGCGTGATGCATGATACTCGGTGCTCGTAAACCACGACAATGCTCGTTTTTCAAGTCAAAATTTATTAAAAATCTTGGCTCGTCTTGTGGAACACTCGTAAACCGCGTTACTCGTAATCCGAGGTTCCACTGTATACCATATATCAAAAAACTTTTTTTTTTTTCATGGTGATGCATAAATTGCCACACACAAAAAAATCCTGATGCATCACCCTTATCTCGAATATGTAATGACCTGACCAAAAAAAAATAAAAATGGAACAAGAACCACAGGAGAGACATTAGGACGCTGGAGAGGCCACACTGCTTTCATATCCTGTTACATTACAGAGGCCTCTTGACTCCTGTCTCTTAGAAAGGTAACTAAATACAGTGGGACGGTCTCACGCAGCGACAGTACCCACAGGAGCACTTTAATACCCAACAGAGCAAGACAGAATTCACATAGTTTAGCTTTCAGGACATGTGTCAGTGCAGTAAAGGAATAAAGGGAAAGAAAACATTCAAGAACCTAAGTAACTAAATGATCAGAGGTAATGTGTCGTCGTGCTCAGGGTCTGCATCACAACAAGGACGTAATTAGAGCCTTTTAAGAACCCTTAGTGTTATTCGGTAGTCCCTCTCGAGAAACCATTAAAGGTTCTACTTGACAAAAGGTCCAAGCGGAAACTTTTATTTTTTGCACCAGCTTTAAAAATTTAAAAGAAAAAAAAAATATCTCAGATTAGAGCCCGTTGCTAGAGGACGCTACATCAACAGTAATCATCAGCGATAGAGCAAAATCATGTCGTCTCTCGAGTCATAGCTGATCTCTCCTGCTCCCTCTCTCTCTCTCTCCAAGGCACACCATTTCATTCTCCAAAATGCTCACATGAGGATTATTAGATAGAAGAAACACGAAGCAAGCTTACTGTACCTGTAGTAAATGAGCCGCTCTTGGAGAACATAAGAAAAAGACACACAAGAGGAAGTGTCTTAAATGGGTTAAGACTTCCAAAATGATCCTTTTGTTTATTTTTTGCATACAGAACCCAACAGGCTATAACTATATTATGCAATTCTAAGGTCACATGACACGGGTCTAAAGACGTCTCTGCAGGCAGCTGCGCAGCTTCAGACAAGTCGCTGCTCAGATACAGCACATTCATACATGACAAGAAAATCCCAGGACGTCAGGATGTGACAGACTTGTTGGAAATCTCAACAAGTTACAAGATTTCCAAACAACAATGTGCAAGATAATTTGTACATTAACCAGAAACCTAACATTTCCTTTGTTGGAGCTTCATTTACACTCATCATTGTGTAATGTCGTCCTAATAAGAATTCAAAGCTAGAAGTAGTGGAGCAAGAAATCACTGCAACAAAGCTAAATGCGATGAGCTACTGCAGACGGTCAGCACAGCTAGTTAGTGACGAGTAGAGTAGTCACAAAGGACAGAGATAACATGAAAGTCTTAGAACCTGACCAAACATTCCCAAACACCAAATCACTGACCACCATAAAGACCCCCACACACACACTGCAATATTACTTTGTCCACAACCACTTCCTGCATGTCTATTTCACTTGTACTCTCTCACCCTCAGCGCTTTTCTCCTCATCAGCATTTTCCTGACTTTGTCAGGATGTCGTTTGTGTATATCTAAACAGTCAGTTCGGTAGTTTGTTCTGCTGTGAGCAAAGACCTTTTCCATCCCAAAAATCCATCCCTCTAGGAACAGTGGAGCCAATGTTGAGTCCCCGGAGAAAACCCACCAAGCACGAGGACATGCAACCAAGCAACTCGGGAAATCGGGAATCGAACCAAGACCCTGGAGGTGCAATGCGACTGTGCTAACCACTAAGCCACCGTTCCACCGTAGTTGGTTAAAATGAAATAGAATTCAGATCATCATATTGCCTAAGTTGTGCTGAAAAAAGGATCTCACTCTATATTGCACAATAATGATCCCTAAAAACAACCAAAAAATGCTCTAGTTTTTAAGGAATACATGCTCTGACAAATAGCGCCATCCATCCATGTTTGAAAATCAGTGAGTGTTTAATTCCTCATACTTTTACTTGGTCTTACTCTTCACATATGGGTAGATGGAGGGAAGGGGTTAGTAGGTTGGATCTCTGAAAAGCGAAAATAATAGAAATATTAAATGAATCAAAATATTGTGTTAAAGGTTCATATGCATTTGTTGTTTGTTTGTTTGTTTGTAGACCACGTTTGCACTGACAGCAGGTATATTTCGCACACCTGCGGGAAAAACACTGGATTAACTAACTAGTGTCTCTGGTGTGTCACAACAACATAATGTTGTTTTATTAATAAACTAAGAGTCTTTGGCAAATTGCTCTGTTATAAGTGGAGTGACACACTCCAGACTGTGACTACATGAAAAATAATAACCCACGCCGTTCCTCCTCAGCGTGTCGCATCACACCACCCTGGGGCGTGGATTAACTCCAGCATGTTTTGAGAAATTCACACAACGCCTTTCCATTATGAATATGACGGATGTGTACTGTATATTGATCTCTGACGTCATTAGGTGACTTCCTGAGCGTGCATTAGCTACTTAACCCCCCGAGGAAAAAACAATGAATTTCAACACCTGTGTGTGTGTGTGTGTGTGTGTGTGTGAACAGGTGGTGATGAGGTGCGAGTGTGTGTAAGGATCTATTCCTGCCATGCTTCCAAGCAACGCGTAACCAAGGAAGTCTACGTGTGTGTGCGCGTGTGCGAAATCAATTAGATGAAAGCAATGGAAACTCTTTAATGTACACTGTATCCGTGACGCCACGAAATATTAAACGGAACAGGATATTTAAAGAAAGGCTTGTTTACAAGGTTTAGAATGTGCGTTCAGTGTTAAAGAAAAGAGTGTGTGTTGTGTGTGAGAAGGCAGACGGTGTTAAGATGATAAACACACTGATTAACACCCAGTTGCTGGGGGGAAGCACCGTTACCAATAGCGTTACGGCTAGCAGCACAGCTAACGGCGTCCCTACACCGCGCTCTACGGCGAATTCACACCCCGAAGGCAGGGATATTTACCGCGCTAAACACAAATTCTCCGTGACATCGCCGTCGTCTTACCTGCTGCTCTCGCCGTTAACGCTTTCTCTTCCCGCTACATTCTTGAGCTGGGAGCGAAGCGCAAGCCGCCGCAGCCCCGCTGTCGCAAAACGTCGCAAATCTCCGCAGTTAAATCATTTGAGCTGCTGATTTTCAGGGTGTACACGCTCGCTGCTCCCGTTAACCATCTACATAAAGTGAAAATATCCTCAAAGAGCCGCTTGTCTCGCTTATCCGAAGCGCTTTCTTTCACACCCGTGTTCTAGAAAAAAAAATCCCGCCCACTTTTTCTGCATTGGCGAATAGTTCACGCACTGGCATTAGCTGCTGTTCATGGCGCCCCTGTTACGTCAAAGCATCCGCCATATTGGAAAGGACCAGATCAAGGGTGTGTTCACACTTGTAGTTCTCAGTTCTTTTGGTTCAGCATTCACCTCCATACGTTTCAAGGTCATTTTCTATGCAGAAAAAAGATCAGTGACAGACTGCTATTCTGCAGAAAGTACAGGGGATTAAACTGCTGAGGACTGGGGTGAGGCCATTTTCTCTGATAAACCCCCTTTCTGATTTTTTAGGACATCTGGAAAAAATCTTGTCCGAAGAAGAAAAGGGGAGCGGTACCATCAGTCCTGTGTCGTGCCAACAGTAAAGCATTCTGAGACAATCATGTGTGGGCTCAATCACAATTTTGCCTAAGAACACAGCCATGAATAAAGAATAGTACAAAACCATCCCCCAAGAGCATCTTCTCCCAACTAAAAGTGATAAAGTGGTTCGGGGAACAAAACATAAAAATTTTGGGCCTATGGCCAGGAAACCCCCCAGATCTTAATCCCATTGAGAACTTGTGGTTAATCCTCAGGAGGCAGGTGGATAAACAAAAACCCACAAATTCGCCAAGCATTGCTTATGCAAGAATGGGCTGCCATCAGTCAGGATGTGGCCAAGAAGTTGACTGACAGTGTGAATTTCAGAGGTCTTGAAAAACACGGATAAAATCAAGGTATGAACTGCAGGTTGGAACTGGTCTGATGCTAGGAAAAAAGTTTGCAAATGCAAATACACTGCCTGGCTAAGAAAAAAGTCATTCAATAAATATTTCATTCAATCACCTTTAGCTTTGATTACAGCATACAATGTGGTGATCAGTTCATGTGTGAAAATGATTCCTCGTGCTTTCAAAATCACTCTTACACAATTTCTGGAATATGGCCGAGCAATCAGGGAAGAAAAACTCCACAGATGTGATAACCTGGTCATTCAATTCATTCAGGTCATCAGCTGACTTCATTTTATTGCAGCAGCATAACATTGCTGACCACATGAAGGGTCATGAAGCAACTCTCTGATGCACTCATCACACTGGAATAGTGTCACCCTGAACTCATCACACCACAAGACCTTTTTCTGTTACTCCAAAGTCCAATCTTTATGATCCCTAGCAAATTCGAGCCTTAGGCCCAATCCTAAGAGTTCTCATCACATATGTTGTTGTTTGTTCATCACAAATGTATGTTTATGAAAATGCTCTAATTTTCACTATTATACATAGCTATGTTTTTTTTACTGTTGATTTTTTTAATAATGCAACTTCATTCCCACACAGGTATGCCCACAGTATGACATAAATGTTGAAGATGATGCCTACTGTTACATTCAGTAAGGAACGCAGACGTTCCTCGCGGCTCCATCCACGTGCATGAGTTTTACCTGCAGCTCCGCCCAAATGCAGATCCTGAACGCATGTGTGCTACCATTTCAAATGGGGAGTCCAATTAACTCGCTGCCGCTCCTCATGCTGCTCAAATGTTTCGGCAGCCTTTATTTCCGCCTGTCTTATATGCCGTCGCTGTAGACACTCTACAGTCTGATCCGGGGTTTCAGTAGCTATGAGCTCTTTAGACAATGCTGCCTACTGTTACAGACGGTGAGAAACACCTGTCACACGATCAGAGTATGACATAAAAGTGTAAAAAAATATTTAAAAAAAAAAATTATAATAATGTGCACCTCAAACACAGATCACCAAGGATTATTGTTCGATAGATAGATAGAGTACTTTACTTAACTACAACAAATAGAAATGTATTATATATGTATATATTAAGCGCTAGACAAATTGGCAAGAGAAACCAAACATTCGGTGAACTACTGGGGCAAGTTAAAGAGTAAACATTACTAAATTACTAGTAATTACCATATTATAAAGTAGTGCTGCCTTAATGTCAGTTGTACAACAATGATAACGTATAAAATCCTCCTTAACTAAAAACGCACACATTACTAGAACTTTCAACTTTCTTAAAGTAATTATTTTCCCCTTTTAAAAATAAATAAATAATAATAATCCAAACGTTCCTCACTGTGCCAGAGTTTTCAGAGAAAATCTGAGTTACTACTCGTAATTAAAACCACTGAACTTTGCTCTCTCCAATATGGCGACACGACGATCTACGGTTTTTTGTCTACGCAGTGAGCTGGTCAGACATCCAATCGGTGAGCTGTTTGTATTAACCAGTAACCAATCCTAGCAAAGAGGGCGGGATTTGCCTGAAAATGGGTCGGCATTGTAACCATGGTATAATACCTACCTTCAGGATTCCTTGGCTCGGTTTACAACGCGCATGCGCAAGTATTTCCACGCATGACACATGCGTACTACGCGTTTGGCAGAGGGGCAGGATTTCACTACTTTTTTATGGAATACACACACACACACACACGTATATAAATGATTATTACTTATCTTACATGGACAAAAGTATTTAGCTAAACCTGTTACTTATTAAATCAAGGTGTTTCAATCAGGCCCCTTATCCCCATCAATCTGAGTGCTTCAGTATACCAAGAAATCTTGGACAATGCTATGCTTGTGGCAACAGTTTGGGAAAGGCCCTTTTCTGTTCCAACATGACTAAGAACATGACTATAAAGCCATGGATTGATGAGTTCATTGTGAAAGAACTTGACTGGCCTGCACAGAGCCCCGACCTCTACCCCACTGAGCACCTTTGGGTGAACTGGAATGGAGATTGCGAGCCAAACCTTCTCTTATTAAAAGCCTATAAATACAGAAATCTCTAGAATAACTGGGTTTTATTAGTTATTATTTGACACATACCACCACCCTACCATTAACACACAAGATAAATGTGGAGAGAGTCCTCCCTTAAGTGGGATTAAGGGTAATCTGATTTGAAAATCATTTTATTAACTCTACTTTCTTTATGTGACTTTGAACCATAAATTCTGTAAAACTATTATGGATGAGAAGCTAGGGTCTGTTTGCTTTCTGAAAAGCAAAAATAGGAATGAATAGCAGGGCTGAAATGGGATGAGACACCAACATAAACCACATTCTCAAAAAAGCCCAGCAGAGGACACACTTTCTGCACCAACTGAGGAACTACAGTCTGCCACGGGAGCTGTTGATGCAGTTCTATACAGTATTGTCTATACCATACCATACCATAACGTCATTGAATCTGTCCTGAGCACATAAATCACCGTCTGGTTCAGAGCAACCATAAAACAGGACAAGACAGAAACACAGCAGAAAAAAAATATATAAATAATTTCTGCTTCCCTGCCCACTCTCCATGAATTGTACTCTACAAGAACCAGGAGACAGGCAGAAAGAAAAATCACTACACATCATTCACACAATGGACAAATTTTTTTCACCACCTCCCTTCTGGGAGGCGCTACAGAACCCTGTACACCAAAACTGTTAGACACAGGAACAGTTTCTTTCCTGAGGTGATCACCCTCATGAACAGTTGATGTTAATTGTGCAAAATGCTGTATAAAAGAACCAATGTGCTTTTTTACATGACAGAAAACATGAGCTGGTCCAAAAACATAGTCGTTACAGTAGACGGCTGTGCTTCATGAGGCTGCTCCCTTATCCAAGCCTACAGGGGACATATAAAGAGTATCTGTGGCATTATGGTCTGGTTCGGAAACCCCACCCAGGCAGAACCAAGGGCTCGCCAAAGACACAAAGTCTGCAGAGAGAATCATTGGATCTGACAACGCTGCAGGAAAAACAAAAACAAAAAAACCCAGCATCCTCAGGGGCACAAAGCACCCAGCTCATTCGCTGCTCATGCACAAACACACAACAAAAGAAACAGGGAAAGAAAAGAGCATGTCTGCCTCACCACTGTAAGTTAGTGTCTCATCATATAGGCCTGCTGCTATCCTATGTTACTATCCTTCGCCTGTTTATTATCAAAGAAGGTGAATTATAAATACTATCAAATGTGCAATTAAACCTTAAAAACAAATTGAAATTTGAAAAGGTAGATATCTGGCGATGATACCATAGTACATTACGTTTCTACAATGTTATAGTCTTTATAGTCTGATATATTAAATCCTTCTGCTATTTATGCCTGGATTATATGTATAGTCTACTTTTTCTTAAACAGCATTAAAAAAAATCTCGTTAATATCTTTTCCAAACCTCTTACACCGCACACATCTACAAATAGTGTATTAGAAGAATGATCAGTGATCGCTATATGTGACACATTTATGTTATTTGCACCACACACATCTTGTACTGTGTATTGTACTCATCATATGTGATACTCAGCACTGTTATTTGCGCTACCATGCACACACACTATGTAAAATGCTGTCCTGTTCATACTTTCATGTGTTGTGTACTTCCTGTTTATACTGTCTTGTCTATGAACATGTAAAAAAAGAAAACATCTACTTTTGATAGGATTCAAATTTCTTGTGTGCGTGTCAACCTCATTCTAATTTTGTGCAATAAAAGCCGACATCTTCAACATGCCACAGATCTTTAAAATCTCTACCAAGAACTGTGTTTCACCAGTTAACTAAGAAATAGTTAGCTTTAGCACTTTGGTGCTAAAACAAAACCAAAAATACAAGTTGTTATTGATTTTTGTTTTCAATTTACGGAAATAATTTTATTTGAAAACCAAACAAACAACAAATACAATAATTGACAAAGAAAAAAATAATCAAACTATGCACCAACCCAGATATCCATTTATACAATTTATGTATGCTGAGAAATGCTAGTCACCAATGCATATCAGTCCAATAATCACATACAACTGTAACATTAGTTGTAGTGATGACTAAATCAGTGATTGCTCGAGCAAATCAACAGGGAATGTTTATTCAAATTGATACACACTCTCTCACAAACTGACAAACAAAGTCAAAAAGACATGATTACATGTACTGTACTTGAACAGTCTCTATTGTAATACTTGTATAGCATGCAGTGAATATTAGGCATTGCTTGCTGGAAATGTACTGTAAATGTTGGTTTAGTTAGATGAAGAGGTACATACATGTAACACTAAAGCAGAACCGGCGGTATTTTTGTATAGTACAGTGACAGTGATTGTTTTCCATTCTGTTGCTGTTGCACAGTTAATGCTGATCAAACTGATTTTGTCATGCTGCTTTATCGTGGAACAAAGGTGCATGGATTGATGCTTTTCACAGGATGGCAAAACGTCCAGAGTGACAAATCAAGTTAGGAAAAAAAAAAATAATTTTCAAGTGCTCGAATAAACAGCAGATGCCTGCAGGGTAATCAATAAACAGGGTGGAGGAAAACCATTTCTTTTTTCCTTAAGCATTATTGGATGCTCTTTTATAGCACTTAAAACAACAGGGAATGAAAGTGATCAAGCCCAGTCTATCCAACTCAACATATATAAAGTGCCCAAAGACGTTGCTGTCTTTGCAGAGTTCAAGGCCTCAAATATAAAATGCTACTCCTCAAACAGTCAGTACTTTACTTTCACACCAAACTAAAGCTATTATATATAGATATCACACTGTCCAATTCTGAGTCATCACTTCTTAAAATCCTTCTATAATCTTAAAAAAAAAAAAAAATTGACAATTGCATTTTTATTTTAAATTTAAATAGGGCTAAGTGTGATTAACCCTAATAACAGTCTACAATATTTGTTTTTTCCCCCATGGGAGAAAAAAAATTAACAAACAAAAAACTGAATATGCACCAATAAAAAGTCAGAAGTCACAGTCTACTTTATGACAACCATCAACATTCACAATACCAGATGAAGCGTTTGTGTTAGCACAACGAAAAAGCTATTTTGACTTCATAGTAAAGCCAAGGTCATGACTTGGAAGCGAATATTGGTAAACAAGTTCTTAATCCCCTACTTGAATAAATGCTAGTGTACGGTCATTATCTGAAATGTTCAAGCGAGGAAAATCAAGTCCTTGGGTGAAACAATACTAATGCGAGAAGCAGGGAAAGCTGGACAGAGCTTTCAGAGGGTATAAGAGAACACCAGAGCATTTCAACAGGAACGTCACTTGTTCCGGCTTATTATTTCAATCTGCTGTTTTAGAGTAAGGCTCCGCTGGTGGACTTTTGAACTGTAACAGAGCGAGGTACGCTGATGTAAAGCAGACATCATGCATACAGATTTGCAGATCTGGTTTGAATGCACAATGTAAAATAGACAAAAACTTGTCTTGTAGACATTGCAGTTCAAAGCAATCACAAGTGCACGCATCAGGGCTAACGTGGCCCGTAGGCTTCTACTATGTCTCCTTGTCCCATATCGATAGGAAACTTCTGGCTGTCGTAGCCTGAGAAGCTGTTACCGCTGTTAAAACCTCCAGAATTCGCATCCTCGCCATTATATTCTTCATCTTCTGACTGCTTGATGTCAGGATTGAACTGATCAGGGATGTGAGTGGGAACGCTGTTGAACACAGGGCTGGATGGGTTAGAAAGATCTGGATCGCAGGTCTCCAGCAGAGGGGTCTGACCTATAGAAACCACCTCGGTCACATCCGCGTGCTCGGGCACATGGACAGCATGATCAGAGTTCACCATTCCCTGTAGGAGACACAGTGGAGTAAAATTACTTCACATGTTTAAGGCACTGTTGTTATCTGCTTTTTTATATGTTCAACAAGACAAACGTTTAACAATTCACTCGCCACTAAGAACACAAATTGACAATGTACAAATATTTGCATCAATGTCCAGAAGGTTTAAATAAAGTCTTTCAAACAGTTAAAAGCCTACCAAGAGCTTGGAGATTATTGTGCTTTGAGAGTCAGGCTGAGTCAGTTTTATGTAAACCACGACTGCCAATATGATTAAGAACAGAAGGGCACCCCCAGAACACAGCAAAATGGTCACAAGCACTGCCCAATCTGTAAAAAAAAAAAAAATAATAATAAAGATTAAGATTAAACAAAAACAACTAATAAAATTTGACAAATTAAACAAACCAGTTGAAATTAAAGTTCCAATACTTTATTATTTTTACAGTAAAAATAATGGGTATAAGTGAAATAAATGACTTTCTGGTGTGCTGTTAGAAAACACTTCCAATTATTTTTCTCTAACAGCACCATGTTTTTTCCCTTACATATCCATGTGGGGTTTCGTGCTGATGGAGCAGGTTGATGAATCTTACCCGGGTCATTAGGACGGTCTTCGCCGCACACCTCTTCTCTAGTTTCAGCTGATATGCCGTCAACAGCTCCTTCGACATATACAGGCACGCATCTCCCGTTAAGACTTTCAGTTAGGGGTAAAACTCCTGTGCATTTCTCATCATCTTCGTTACAATCAAATTTGCTCTCGGTCTGTAAAATTGATTTAAAAAAATTAAATATGGATTATTTAATAGGAAAGAACTGCAATTTATGACCGGTAATGTACACACAGTCAAACTTCTTTTCCTTTTTTTTTTATTATTATTATTATTTTTTAAATATATACATACACATACATATATATATATATATATATATATATATAGAAACAAATATATATATATATATATAAAGA
>JAQMYJ010000039.1:27639261-27652787 GCA_030014305.1 Clarias laeviceps
ATCTCCACATCATTGCATTCAGTTTTTATTCACAATTTGTTTAGTGTCCCAACTTTTTTGGAATCCGGTTTGTACCAACAAATTTAGCATTTAAATTGGTATTTGAAAACACGGGGGGAAAAAGGCAATAAATTACATCAACAGAACTTTGAGTCTCAAAATCTGATTTTCCAAGGTCACTCTTAAGTGTTTTTGATTTAATAATAAAAAATAAAAAAAAAGGATTAAGGTTCAGACATTTAATTTGAGATTTTCTTGGGTACAAAGAACACAAAGGGTATCATTAGGAAGTGTAAGACCGTATCAATTGTTTTGTGCAGGATATAAGTCATGCAGTTTCAACTAAGTGTGTAACACAGGGAGCAATATATGAAATTCTCCCATATTACCATGCTTACTGGCACAGTACTGAATCATTGCAAAGGAACACAGTAAACCAAATCATCTAAACTACATTTCTGGGAATACAATAAAAATAAATAAAAAAAAGGAGTTGCTTAACACCAGCTTACTTTCTATTGCAATAGTGTGTGAAACAATAGTCAGGGGATCAACAACCTTTAAAAGCAGACCACTGGGTAAGGTAGGGCCAGGGGTAGCTCTGTAGTTAAGGCATTGGACTACGGTTCGGAAGATCCCAGGTTCAAACCCAGGTTCCCTGGTCCAAATGCTTGGTGAGTTTTCTCCCACAGATTTAAACACACGTAGATTAAGCTAACTGGTGGTTCCAAATTGCCCAGTGTGTGAGGATGCGTATCTGTACAGAATAAGCGGTATAACAAATGAGTGAGTGAAACTGTACGAGTGAGTACTGTGTAATTTCCTAAGCTGTGAATCATAGGTAAAATGCTGATTCAATTCAAATTTATAGTTTCGGTCAATTTTACTTTTCAATTCAACAGCAGTAATGTTTATTACTTGATTTGTTTCAACAGCCATATTTCTTGCGGGTTTTGAAGTATAAAAACCACTTAAGGTATCTATCCTAATAGATAATAGATAGATTATCTATTATATTTATCCATATTATCTATTAATAGATAAAGTGAAATTTTGTGTAACCTGTGCTTTTTTTTATTTTTTATGTCTCATACAAAACGAAGCATTGCATCAACTGTCCATAAAATCTAAAGTTTATAAAGATTATCAAAGGTAATATTCAATGATATTCTTGCCAAATATGTATAGTAGAAACAGTTTGCATTTTCTGCAAACATAGAGGTGTGTATATAATTTTGAATTTTTAAAAAGAAATTCATCGGTTTTACTATTTAACATTTCTAAGTTTATCTAATTAATTTTAAAAAAGTAACTCAATTCAGAATCGAAAACTGACTCATCAACTCAACTAATTGAACTGACTAACAAAAGAAAAGGATTTAGTCCACGGATTGAGGTTGCGTGTGATTATAAAATATACAGAAAGACAACGTTATGTACAAAAATGAACATTTGATTCAACGGCCTAGTTGGCGCATAGACATATCCACCAGAAAAGCCAATTTTTACCAACAAAAATAACAAGCTCAATTGTGCTATTTGCATCACATATTTATGCCTTTCAGTACATTTTATTAAAATATATAGATATAAGGTATTATGTTGAATGCAAACTGAAAGAGGAAGTCAGTAAAATTTGAAGCAAAATGATTTTACTGACTAATTAACGATTAATTAACAGAGGACAAAGACACATAAGCAAAGGGGTTCTTGCTGCATTTATGGTCATGAATGCTTTCTAGTTTTATATTCATTTCTGATGACAAATGAGTTGTTTCGTTTTTTTCTTTGGCATACTGGTGACACACGGAACAGCTCATCGCCACTGCCTCGGTATCACACTGTAGCCAGCCACTCGAAACCACCATTTTCCTTCCGCTGTGTCGTCCTCCTTTTCCAGCCAAGATATTGGCTAACTTCTTGTAAATATTACCACATACTAGCTAGCTACTTAGTTAACCTGAGGTTAACACTAGCTTGCAGCAGACAGCTTGCAGACAGGTGACTCCAGCGTAAAGCAAACAGATGTGGGGTGGTGACTGGCACGTTTGCATCAGTGTGTGGTTCTGTGCGTCGGCAGGCATGTGCAGACAGCAGAGGAGCAGGAGAAAGAAGCTGCAGTTTGACCAAGATGAAAACTTAATTACATGACTATTTGGGTATAAATATTTTCCTGCCACGTGGCAGACGGCCCTCTGGGAGTTACTCGCCAAATGGAAATAATTTGGTAAATTGCATTTATAAAACATATACCCAAATGTAAAATTGTACATTAGTCTGCATTTAAAGGCAATTGGTGACCTTAACAAGCTGTTGGTCTTGGCTAACTGAAAGGAAACTTGGCCCGACATAAGAGCTGACAACTGAAACAATGGAATGCATTATAAAATTCCTTCAAGAAGAAATTCCAACAAGGAAAATGGCTAAAGAGAAACAATCATGTGGGTTTGGGAGATCTAAAAAATTATATTCATTGTTGAATCACACATCTGCACTGGTCAAGGAGATGATTCTTGAACTTTTGTTTGGTGCCGTTTTTATAAAACATATAAAGTTGTATGAAGTCGAGTGTCAAATTTCAAAGCAATCAAATTTCCCTATTTGTTTATGATATGGGGGTTGCAGGTCAGGTAAAGGACCAGGGGAGACATTATGACACAGGTGGACAGAAAAAAAATTGGACACTCCCCTCATTCAGGTGATAGAAAAGATCTTTCAGGATGATAATGTGTGTTACTACAGTGCAAAGTGTTACAAGTTCTTTTAAGTAAAGAAACTTAATGATATAGCCAGCAAGCGGGCGAGATATTTAAATAAATAAATAAATAAATAAATATTGTAACGCTGATCTGTTAACCGGTAATTAAAAACCAGTTTGATGGTGAACATTAATTTTCATTACCTCAAAAGACTTTAAACCAAAGGAGCCCAACAAAGTAAAGACTGTGTGCGTGTGTTTTTTTAAAATTTTTTTTTTTATGATAAATCTATCCTTATCCTTGCATGAAGTTATAACACGCCAGGAATTACATTACATCATACATTTGAAGTATGATTCACAATTCATCCGTTAAACAAAATGACGACGTCTCATTTTTAATCTGTTTGGAAAACCTGCCTGAGGATCCTGTAGGTGTGGTTATTGTGCTACTGTCTGGTCGTATCTGTGTGGGAAAGTGCCTGCTGAAAGATTCCACACGCTCAAAGCTCCAGAGACCTCACATTCTTTAAGCAACATGAAAAAAAATCAATTGAATAGGATTACAACAACAATGAACACATCCCCCTTACACTTGGTCTCCTAAATACTCCAGATGACTATAAACTACACTACCTGCTTAGGAAAGATAACAGTGTTTGCTCTTGTAGTGGCCTTATTGGTTTTGTTACAGTCAGCCATGTTTAACTCCCCTGTTCTGCAGATACATGTAGAGCTCATACATATCTGTCCCGTATAATGCAGCATAATATCTAAATTCTCTAAAGATATCTTTCTACACTCCTTTTAACAAAAACAGCATCATTTTAGGATCATGAAATTTAGGCAATTTTTTTTAATGACCTCTTATTTAAGCATGATGACGGCATTTTAAAGTGTCCACAAAAAAAATAAACAAATTAATGTGATTTTAAATATTGATTATAACTTGCTGTGTTATAAAACACTAAGTAAACCGATTTTGCTTAACTACCCTTTACTCATTTAATGGAAAGTAGGGATGTTTTGCAGTCAAGATAATGTACCTGGCTAGAACACCAATTGAGGTCTTAATCATCACAGGGAAAACAACAATAATAAATAATAATTAATAATAAAAAGCAATCACAGGAAGCAGCGGTTTTAACCTACGCTTGCTTTCTGTTTCTAACCACAAGCACCCCTGATGCGTTTTCTTGTAAACTGTATAGAGCAATGTTCACTGTGGTTTAGAAGTGTGAAAAAAAAAATCCCATGCTGTAAAAAATAAAAATAAAAAAACAGCAAAGTCAACTCTTTTGCTTGTACTGTATCTGGGGCATCTACTGTATAAAACAATACACTGTACACGTGATTGAACAAGTGCCTAACTTACTCAATGAATAAACAGAAGCTAAAAGGAAGTTAAAATTTTTGTGAGAACAGCAGAATCGTCTTATTTTTGATTTGTTTGAAATAACTATTGGAATTTTAAATCGATCAGTTTGACTTAAGCTCGCCAGAGGCCAAATATGAACTGAAAACAAGGGGAAAAAAGTGGGTTTTTTTTATTTAGTTTTTTTAAATGTGTTTCAGCACATTTGATGGAATGTCTTTTTAAAACCTTTAGCATCGTTATTGAGGCCTACTAAAAGAATAAAGAAGATGTTGATGTCTGAGTCGTTATTATACATTCCTCCAAGTACAAAGAAAATGGGTTGAATGTAAGGGAATAAAACAGGTTTGAACATGCTATGCATTTGAAAGTTCACACTTCAATGCTGCATTCTGGCGGTAATTCACATTGGTTGTGTGCCAAGATACCAAACGATAAGATAAGCCTTTCCTCTTTCCGGGAACCTTAAATCACATGACATCCATGAAGCCATTATGTAAAACCTTACCAACTGAACCAAGACTAAACTACATTACAAAGCCATAACCATCCTACAGGACTAACACACTGTTAGGACAGTTGCCAACTTTGTGAGCTTGCTGCTAGAACTTTTTAGCCTCCTGTTCCTCCTATTCTTCATTTCATATAATAGCCAAGACACAACAGAATAGCCTAAAGAGCAAACTTTTGGTCACCATCCATTCACACGGACCAGCCTGCTTTGTTAAGTCATGACAGCCACTAACTGCCGGAGGTTACGGCTAAAATGTGAAGCTGGCCAAACACAACTTCTGCTGCTCATGCTGCATCACATGGAAGTGTAACAGGCTTGGTGGAAAGTGTTGTCTATCCTTATCCATAAACGCTCATAAAGCATAAAGCATGAGCTCACAGACACCCACAATTCACTAGCGTTACTGTAACTGACAGGGAGAGAATGTATGCCATTAGTCTCACCCAAAGATCACAAGCAGTTTAGCTTGTGCTTACCCCTCAAACAACCCAATCCCCCGACCGGCGTCATCGTTGTAAACAACCAATCCCCCGACCGGCGTCATCGCTGTAAACAACCAATCCCCCGACCGGCGTCAACTTTTACAACAACCAATCCCCCGACCGGCGTCATCTTTTACAACTTCCAATACCCGATCACCGTTGTTTTTCTAATACCCAATCCCAGATCAGCGCTGTTTTTCCCCCACAACAACCAATCACTGATTATAATGAGGATCTCACCACTACCATACAAACAGAAGGAAAAAATTGGGATGAAACCAAAACCATATCTTTCTTCTTGTCTGGTGATTACAAATAATGACTATTATACCAACAAAGACGATATAATGCATTTGTTTTAATCTGATGAAATCGTCTTCAATCTGAAGCGTCACCTTTTCTTCTTTGAATACTAATTTCATGCAAATAGTCTTAACAATTCAGCACATGGCGTTGTTGAGCTTGAATGAGCTCCTTTCTCTTGATAAACCCTCGGTAACTCTTTACACTCCCTGACCGAGTAAAGACTAAAGATTTACATTAGGAACTAAAGAGAATTACATTAGGAACATTTGAACACAAGACCATCTACGGGAACTAACAAGCTTTTACAATTTATGGTAATTTCTGTTATCTCTCTGTTTAAGACTATTATTATTATTATTCCTCAGTACAGGGCCTCGGCTTGATCAGGCCTAGCGGACATTTTCCCTATTTCGCACACAGCGCTTCACCAAACTCAGAAGCGAGTCTGTAACCTTCACGGTTTCTGGATTTGAACACTGCAAAAGCGTGGTTGTGTGTTAAGCAGGGATAGCGCGGTATGAAACCTTAAATATGAATGCTGCCAAAAAAATACAACAACTCGGATGTAATTTAGTTAACGTTATAGCTTCTATGTGACTAATAATACTGCGACTCTTCACCTATTTATTAAGCTTTTATATCGATTATATGTTTACATTTTAGCCTGTATAGCGTTCTGAGCTACAGTTAAACAACACACGCAGCAATTTCAAGGTAGAATTATGGTTCTATTTTAGACTGCCAGTGTCACTGTAGTTTTTCCTCTCTCTCTCTCTCTCTCTCTCTCTCTCTTTCTAGCGTTGATTTTACCAGGCTGTCGCTAACAACTAAAACAAGCGAAGGGTAAAATAAACATGTTGAATCATGTTAAATATGACAAACTACAACTAGCTAACTAGTTGAGTGAGACATGATTACTCACCAGGAGAGATTAACAGGCAGAGAGGTAACAGGAAACTGCTGAATCTCGGCAACATTTTATCTCGGATATTATATATATTTATTATTAAACAAAGAAAGATATCAAGGTTTGCCTAGATATTTTTTATCCACTTCTGGTAAACGTTTTTTCTTGCCATCTGTTTTAGTAAATCTCACTTCTCCGCAGCGAGGCTCCTTTAACACCAAACCTTTGCTGAATTTCCCCTTAAACTCCACGGACTTCCCAAACCAACTCGGTTCAATCACAACTTACTTCCTGGTTCACTACATAGGCGTCCTAAACAGTGTCTCAAACAAAGCAAGCGCGCTTCATCCGGCACGCACGCGTTTAGGACACAGTCGATTTCTTAGTTGTTGTTTTTTTTACGCGTGCGGTTCTCACAGACTGTAGTAGAACGTTATTATCTCTCGTGCACGAGCACAGACGCGGGACACCAGTGCGAGGTCAGATAAGGACGGTCGCGCGCGCTCAGAGCTGCAGGGTTCCAGACGTAGGCAGGGTTCCTGAAAAACATAGGCGTGTCTGTTTCCCAACTTGAACAGTAGCCCGTTTTTTTCACTGATCTAAACTAAGGAGAGACGTTCAATCCTGCCGCATTGTCATGCATTTTATTGTAAACACGTCATGTTTTGTGCTCTGAAATCATAACCACTTCTTACCTCAAAGAGCACATTTTATGCAATACATATAAATTTTCTAATAAAACTAGAAGTAAGTTGTAAGCAAGATAAAAGTGGGTTGGGTCAACCTACAGTTCACTTCTAAGTGTTATTTAGAAGTTTATCTATTACAAAAATATGCACGCGCTATGGGGAAAAACTACTCTGTTCAAAACACAAATATCCATTACAAAAATTCAAATTTTATTTGTATGGCGCTTTTAACAATTTTCAAAAATGTGCTCTCAAATCAGAAATACTGCTTACAGTGCTGTGAAACGAAAAATTTGTCCTTTCCTGATTTTTGTTAATTACTTTTTTGCATATTTGTCACACTTATATGATTCAGATCATCACTCACTCATGTTTATACTGCTTTATCCTGTATACAGTGTAGCGGAGGGCCTGGAGCCCATCCCAGAAGACTTAGTGGAGGAGGTGGGTTACACCCTGGACGGGGCCAATCCATTGCAAGGCACGCACATACACAACCTCACACACTCATTCACAAACTAAGGGCAATTTGGGAACACCATCTGCAGGTCTTTGGACTGTGGGAGGAAACCAAAGTACCCGGAGGAAACCCACCAATCACATGAAGATCATGCACACAGACCATGGAGGTGCAATGTGACAGCGCTCACCACTAAGCCACAGTGCCACCTTACAGCGCATTTCTTTTTTATTATATTTTTATTTATATTTTTATAGATTTTTAACAATACCAAAACAACAGAGCCAAATTAATATACAATTGATGCCCACAGCAGATATTTAAACAGAAACAATATCATGTTATTACGAAAGAGTTACAATGGAAAAGCCAAAGGGCAAGATAGTCCAGATAAAGAAAACATATGAGAAAGAAAACAAATGGAACAAAGAAAGTCAGGACAAGGGTCTTGATTGTCCAAGTAAATTCCACAACGAGGCGCATATCCGCCTGAATAGTTCAGATTTGTTCTGTAAGTCGTATGTAGGTTTTTTCAAGGGGGGAAGATTAGCTACTTGTGGCAAACAAACCTTCAGAGTTGCTGCACGAGATGATAAGTGCAAGATAAGTATACATTTCTGTGCCAGATAAGTGATGAAATTTAATAAACTATTAAATTGAATCAGTAGGAATATACAGTTCATCAAGAAAATGGCTTTGCTCTAAACACAGATAAAAATGTGCCCTCAAATTAGAAATACTGCTTACCGTAATGTGAAAAAAAAATTGTCCCTTTTTGATTTTTATAACTTTTTTTTGCTTATTTGTCACATGTATTTAGATCATGAAACAAATTTTAATATTACACAAAGTAAATAACCAAAGTAAATGCAAAATGCAGTTTTTAAATATTGATTTCATTTATTAATGAAAATAATTGTCCAAACCCGTCTGCTTCACTTTGTCAGACAGGTTCTATTTAAGTGATTTCTTGATCAAACATGTCTGGCAGTAATCAGGCCTGGGTGTGGCAAGTGAAATTTGGGGGGCAGGGACATAATTTAAAGATGTCAAAAATCAGTAAACCAAATGCTTTTTCACAGCAAAATCTCAAAGAGGACATTTTTCTAATGGATAAATTTCTAAATAACACTAAGCTGTAAACATAACAGAAGTCTGCTTGGTCTGCTTCTCCTTCCAACCTGCACTGAATTGACAAAAAATAGACATATACTGTATATTCGTTTATTGATAGATTCCTTTATTGTCAGTGCACAGGGAGTAGTTAACCTACAGTGTTGGCCAAAGGTATTGAGACAAAAATGAAATGTATTGTTTTAATTCCTTTTTCATTATTTAAGAATCGAGATGTTTAAGAATCAAGATGTTGTCCAGGAACAGTGTTTCTAGTTTTGAGTTTCTTGGCATTTCTTGCAATGAAAAGTCCCCTTCCTCTTCAGTTCTCTCAAACCCTTATACACTGGTGCTGGTGTCATCAATTAAACAATTGATTTTCTCATTTTGAGTTTGTTTTTAGTCCCCTACTACAAAAAATGACCAAACAAATATACAACTATTAGAAACAAACCACCTGACTAATCTCACTCACTAGAACAAAATCTCACTTTGATACAAATCTATTTGCATCTACCTGTAACTAATTTACATGTAAGTTAATATCCAGTTAAGTGATAATGCTACCTACAGTACAAGCACATCTGTACAACAGAGTATTATATCAATGAAGACCTACAGTAGGAACCTAACTGGATTTTCAACCTGAATCCCTTTTGGTTTCATAACTGTACTTACGGTTTTTCAATTTAGGTCATTCTTTCAGTTTGAGGTGTAAACGTAACGCTATTCTCAGAGCTCCAGTTTAATCTAAGATTAAATGTTTAAGTGCTTTGGCTTGTTCTGCTAATTCATATAACATTAAAAAAAGGAAGAAGTAAAATAAACAATTACTGTAGTCAGTAAAATAAAAAATAGCTAATCTGAAATTAATGCAGAAAATATTTAATCAAACAACCAAAACAAGGCATACACTGAACTGATTAAGGACTGCCATGAGTGATAAACAGAAGTGGGTGGTTCACTCACTGCAGTACAATTACTAAAGAACAGTCACTGCACTCGGATGCAAAATGAAAAAAATGCTTGTGTGTAAGTGCGCACACACATGGTCACAATCTTATAGTAAATTGTCCATCAACACGGATGTTCACTATGCAAGTGACGCATGCGCACTGAGACTGAGCATGGGAGACGAATACCCACAATCCAGCCCCCTGAGAGAGAGAAGAACCATTGTCTCAGTTGTGATCACGTCAAAATGCAAAGAGCATGCATACTACTCGTATTTCAAAACCTTAAGTTAAAATGTATTTACAAATTTAGCTTGTCTTGCAAAACACTCGCAGACCAAGTTACTCGCAATCTAAGGTTTCACTGTATTGAGCAATTAAATCACACAATACATTCAAATAAATAAGAATTAGTTGACATATTGTATATGAGGATATTGTAGAACCATAACAATAAACATATTTATTTATTTATTCATTTATTTTTCCTTTAACAATATATTTTTTAATTTGAAACAGGGATATAACAGAGTAAACATATAGTGTTTCAATGCACACTTTATAAACCCTTATAAACCCGTATACCACTCACCCCACCCCTCCCTGACTCCAAGCCAGCTTTAAATGTTTAAGAAAGGCTAGACATCAGGCATATTTAAAGAAGGAAAGGAAAGAAATGAAAAAACATGGAGATGGAAGTCTGGGTTCTGCATGCAAAGAAAGGAAAAAGAGAGAAAAAACAAACCAACAATCAAATAGGAAGGGGATTAAATTATAAATGTATATGAAAAACCTAAGGAAGGGCCTCCACACCTGTTGAAATTTCAAGTCACGGATTGAGTAGTGAATCTTCTCCAGGGACAAACAGGATGTATATCACTGGGTGTGAGTGGGTGACGTTGCATCCTTCCACTTGAATAGAAGAGAATGCCTGGCCAGGAGTGTAGCATAAGATAAACACTGTTTAGCTGGAGTTACACTTATCTTCCTCTCCAGTGATGCCAGAAAGAGCAATCAGAGGGTCTGCTTCAAGATTGTTTTCAATACAATATGTGCGACAAGGTTTTAAAGACATCCCTCCAGAATTTTTCCAAATACGGGCATGTCCAGTACATATGAATAAGAGACGCCTCTTCGCTTTTGCATTTATCACAGCAAGAATCAACATCTGGGTAGAAACGAAAAAGCTTAAGTTTGGAGAAATGAGCCCTGTGTACAACCTTAAACTGTAATAAAGAGTGATGGGCACATAAGGAGGTTGAGTTGACAAGCTTGAGAATTGAGTTCCAAGTATCATCTGACAGCGTCAAATTTACGTAGGTCTTTCTCCCAAGCAGTTTTAATTTTACTCAAAGAGGTGTGACTCAAACCCATCACTCTAGGCACTCATCACATCACTCTAACCCTAGGCCTTTATGCAGTGGGGACAAACAGAGGAGATTATCTATAATATTTGCATCAGGAGCCTCAGCGAAATTAGGGTATTGAAGAGCTATTGAAGTGTCTTACTTGCAAATATCTGAAAAAGTGAGAATTGGATAGGTGAAACCTTGTGCTATCTGAACTGAGCCCATACTCTCAATGTATGCCTAATAACTGAATTATTGATTGATTTAATTGAGGGGATGGGGAGTGCAGATCCAAGGAGTGCAGAGACTGAGAGGTTTTTGACAGAGTTTATCTCCATTTCCACCCTTGCAGCCCAATTAGGTTGGTTATGAAAATATGTCCAAAATATTTTTGCTGCCCAGTAGTAAAAATGAAAATTGCGTAGAGCCATGCCACTGTCTTTTTGATCTTTAATGTAGGGACTTGTTCAATCGGAGATGTTTACCTTTCCAAAGGTAAAATGATATAATTGAATCCAATACACCAAAGTAAGATTTGGGAATAAAAACAATTACAGACTGAAAAAGATATAAAAATTTAGGATGAAAGTTTTTGACCTGTTTCAACAACCTAATAAAATTTTGTTTAAAAAGGTGTTCATGTTTCCTTGTAACTGTAAAACCAAAATAGATAAACAGATTTTAAACGGGTGCATTTCTGTTGTTAGTGCTGCACTATTTAGCAGAAAAAAGTTCACTTTTGTGCAAATTCAATTTATATCCTAAAAAATAGCTAAATTCACTGAGCAATGACAGCAAAGTTGGCAGGGAGGCGTTTGGAGTTGATATAAAAAGTAGAAGATCATCTGCATACAGGGCGACTTTATGTTCTTCTCCCTGCCTCCAAATCCCAGAGAAGTGTTTGATCTAACCAAAGACTCATGTAGTACAATATTGTGCTACTATTATTTACCCTGTTGTGGTTGTAGTGTCTGTCTCTATGGAAAGCTCCTGACAACCTGCACCAATCAATACAAGATAACTGCTTGATACTCTGTTCATGTTTAATGTGCTTCTGATAAAGTCTTACTCTGTGTCAGCTTGCAGCTTGTAGCTCACTTTCAGGAACAACCATTAAAAAAAGAAGACGTTCCTCTTTTGAGTTTTGATTCCTTTCATGTTTTCTAACTCATTCCGTACTGTGGAGCTTCCCATTTCTCCTGCTTGTCTGCTTTGTTAAAGTGTATACAGTGTATTAATGTTATTACCAGAGGTGGGCAATGTACATAAATCCTGAACTTGAGCAAATGTTGAGCCTCAAATACTAATTAAGTAAAAGTAGAAGTCCTTCATTTACTTTTGTACTTGAGTAAAAGTGTCAAAAAAGGTATCAAAAGTACAGGGTTTTGTATTAGCTCACAACTCATAGTAAATCTCTCTCTCTCTCTCCCTCTCTCTCTCTCTCTCTCTCTCTCTTGTGATTGTGAATGTGATGTTTTCATCGCTGTCTGCAAGCTCTTCTTCTTCCACCTGTTTTATTATTAGTCTTGTCTGGAAGGGAGGGAAATGTACACAAGAACACATAATAGCAGGTGACTAACTTCAAATTCATATAGAGCAATGATAAGGTACAGTAGCACAATGCCATGCAGAAATGTACTTAAGTGGAACTACAAAGATTTGCTACTT
This sequence comes from Clarias laeviceps, assembly GCA_030014305.1. Classification (NCBI taxonomy): domain Eukaryota; kingdom Metazoa; phylum Chordata; class Actinopteri; order Siluriformes; family Clariidae; genus Clarias; species Clarias laeviceps. The sequence continues at coordinate 27,651,776 of JAQMYJ010000039.1, forward strand.
CTGAGTAGAGTAAGAGTGAACAGTATCCTCTAATAAACTGTAAGAGTAAGAGTGAACAGTATCCTCTAATAAACTTCTCAAGTAAAGTACAGATACAGTATGTGGAATAGATACTTACGTACAGTAATAATGTACATTGACTTAGTTGCCTCCCATTTCTGTTTATTACTCATGGCAGTCCTTATTCAGTTCAGTATATGCCTTGTTTTGGTTTTCTGATTAAATATTTTCTGCATTAATCTCAGATTAGCTTTTTTTTATTTCACTGACTACAGTAGTTGTTTGTTTTCCTTTTTCCTTTTTTGTAAATTGTTAGCAGAACAAGCCAAAGCACCTAAACATTAATTCTTAGATTAAACTAGAGTGCATTAAAATGCTCTGAGAATAGAATTACATTTAAACCTCAAACAGAAATAGTGACCTAAATTAAGAAACCGTAAGTATTGTAATGACACCAAAAGGTACCCAAGGTGAAAATTCAGTCAGGTTCCTAGGACTTTATTGACATAATAGTCTGTTGTACAGATGTACTTGTACTGTAGGTAGTATTATCACTTAGCTGGATATTAACTTACATGTAAATTAAATACAGGAAGATGCAAATAGATTTCAATATTAATGTATCAAGGTAAGATTTTGTTCTAATGAGTGGGATTAGCCTGCAGGTTAGTTTACACTCTGTAAATGATAAGCTCAGGCTTTCTAATAGTTGCATATTTGTTTGCTAATTTTTCATAATAATAATAATAATAATAATAATAAGTTTATTTTATATAGCACCTTTCAAGAGACTCAAGGCCGCTTTAGAATAACATAAATGTTTACACATAGAAAGAGACATCTGAAAGACAACAAAACAAAATACAGATAAACATGAAACCCTTAGCATTTATCTAAACACATATTCAAAGATTGGGAAAACAGGACAAGAAAATATATGTTTTAAGGTGGGTTTTGAAATCCTGTAGTGAAGAAAGATCACGGATGTGTTTGGGAATAGAATTCCAGAGTG
>JAQMYJ010000039.1:27654209-27687312 GCA_030014305.1 Clarias laeviceps
AGTTCAATGAGAAGGTGATCAGAAAGTCCAATCTGAGATCCATACACAGAAACATTACGTAAACCAGTTGTACAAATTAAATAATATAGTAGGAGGCTAAAAAATAAACTTAATGTGAGAAAATCAGTTGTTTAACCCAAAAGCCAACAAATGAAACAAGATCCAGTACAAGCCAGGGAAAGCATCAAAGTAGAAGAATGCTACAGTTTGGTGATGTGAATGGGTTGCTGACTTGATGCAGTTAAAGCAAGCAAGTGATATATCTTCATTAAGACTATCTGTTTATTTACATTTGTTTGGGGAAAAAAATCTGGTGGTCTGTCACACAAGTTTTAAGTTAACACACCTAGATTAGAATATCAAGAAATGATATCTGAAATCTCATATTCCTCTTTTTATCTCTAATCTCAATGCCTCCAGTATAAAAAAACTGCCATTGCCAATACTTTCAGTCATCCAGTACTTTCAGATAAAACTGTGTACAGTCAGCCAAAAAATGTATACACACTTCAGAAAAAAAATATATATATATATTATATATATATGTTATACTCACTCACTCATCTTCTATACCGCTTTATCCTGTATTCAGGGTCACGGGGACCTGAAGCCTATCCTAGGAGGCTTAGGGCACGAGGCAGGGTACAGGGTACACCCTGGACAGGGTGCCAATATATCGCAGGTCACACACACATACTCCCACTACCGGCAATTTGAGAACGCCAATTAGCCTAACCTGTATATCTTTGATAACCGGAGTACCCGGAGGAAACCCACCAAGCACAGGGAGAACATGCAAACTCCATGTACACAGAGACGGGAATTGAGCCTGGCCGGGAATCGAAACCGGACCCTGGAGGTGCAAGGCGACAGTGCTAACCACTACACCGCCTATGTATATTATATTAATATGATATTTATAATATTATATAAAATTATTATCATAATAATAGTAATAAATTTAGTTTTAAAATATTAAGTTTTTTTTGGTTACTTTAGACTTATTGTTCATGTCTCAGGAAAATGACAAGTCACAAAGGCACAAAGCACTGGCCAAGAAAAGTCTATCTATCTCCTCTCCTCTCATTCTCTCTATAACTCATCTCTCATCAATTATCACTTTAAATTTTTTTTTCTTTTGAGTTCTTGTTAGCAGTGATCACACTCACACTCACTGGTCAGGGTGCCAATCTATCACAGGAAACACACGCACATTCACACACCATGGGGAATTTGGGAATGCTAATCTGCTAATTGGCTTTGGACTGTGGGAGGAAACAGGAGTACCCGGAGGAAACCCACCAAACGTGGGGAAAACATGCAAACACAGACAATGCTAACCACTAAGCCACCGTGCCAATCAGGAAGATTGTTAGCACAGTTAGCAATGATGGATGGGATAAATTAACCATTTTGACTTAGAACTGATCACTGAAGAAACCGATCCAGCGTCTAAACAATGAAGAATGGCGACATCTGCTGGTCAAGTGCGTGTAAAACCATGATGTTAAACATCCAACCTACTGCCCCCTAGACACGCACAACGCAATCTACTATGACTTCAGTCTTTTCATTCAGTTAACTTCAGAGATCTGTTCACTGAATATGACTTGCAATTAGTTTTATGCAAATTAATTTGTACGACACAATGATACTATATACTGACATTATCAGCTATAAGATGAAGTAAATCAAGATATTCCAGGTTTTAGACTAGTATTCATATAAACACACACACACACACTCACAGATACAGGCAATCTGTAAATGCAGATTAGTATAATCCTCATGTCTTGAGACTTTGGGAGGAAACCGGAGTACCCAGAGGAAACCCACCAAGGCCAGGGAGAGTTTGTCAACTCTATGCACACAGACCGGAGGCGGGATTCGAACCCTCAACCCTGCAGATGTGACACCACACTGCTGACCACAACAAGCAGGTGGACTTGGTAAAATACAATGCTTTAAGAGTGAATGTGTTTGAGCATTGTGTAATAATGATGCATACAGACATAGATTTGTGTTGTACATACTGTACATAACCCAAAATAAGTACTAGTAATAAATAAACAACAAATGTTACAAACCAAAAGTTAAAGGCTAAACAAATGTGTTGTTTATTTAAATATTTTGTTAAATATGTGATGTATATTAGTCTCTAGTTTCTGTGGTGCTTCAGGCATACTATGAAATTTGTCCTTTTTTTTTTTTTTAGGATTTATCATCCTATACAATACAACATCGCGCAACAACTATGATACTAAACATATTAGATTAAAATCAGATTTTTTAGTTGTTTAATGAATATTTTGATAAATTATGCTTTATTGTAGGTGGCACAGTGGCATAGTGGTTAGCACCGTGGCCTCACACGTCCAACATTGAGGTTTTGTTGTCTGTGTGTGCGGAATTTACATGTACTTGGTGGATTTTCTCCAGGGACTCTGGTTTTCCCCCACAGTCCAAAGATATGCATATTAGGCTAATTGGCGTTCCCATATTGCCCATAGCATGTTTGTTTGCGTGTGTGTGTGTGTGTGCGCTCTGCAATGGATTGGCACCCTGTCCAGGGTGTACGCCATCTCATGCCCAAAGATCCTGGAATAAGCTCCATACGACCCTGTACAGGATAAGCCGTATAGGAGGTGAATGAATGAAGATAATTGCTTTATCGACATTTTTAATATTGCAAATTCAGTGGATAAACCATATTTGAATGAAACCCTTCCACAGCTGCATTATTATTATTATTATTATTATTATTATTATTATTATTATTATTATATGAACTAATTAATAATTATGATTTGATTATGTGATGAAACACTTTTGAAGGTTTGGTTCTGCTAGTTTTATATTATTTTTTTGCTGGAGCCATTTGACAGAATTCAGTAGTTCTCCACTAAGCCAGACTGTAATGTATATGATCAGATAATTCAGCACGCTAACAGTTTCTTTCCCTTGTCCTTCTATTTACCATCAAGCTTCAGTTCTGTCAGCATTAGCATGTTATGTGGAAACCAAAAACCTCACACCAACAATGAAAAAAATGTAAACTTTACAGTTGCCTGCAATGATCCAGCCCAAAGCATATTTCTCAGAATTGACCTTCCCCCCAAGTTCAACATGTGTCAGGAGCACGGGGGTTTCCCAGTATTTAAAGCAGAAATTCTCGCTCTATAGACAACTGCATTACTGCTGATATAGATATATAGATAAGCATTTGTTTATGATTAATGTTTCTTCATATCAAAACAAGGAATCGTGCTTGGTGTTTTCACAGCGTTATCTGATCTCATAGCTTTGGGAGTTCAGTGCTTTGAATCAAAACATGAAGCCCGCCATTTCTTAGCCGCCAACATTATCATGTGTTCTGGCTAAAAACCCAATTTTCAATTGTCATGCTCCACCCTTTCTCAGCCAAAAGGAACACTGTCAGTGTATAAAGTGGACCAAAAAATATAACGTTTTCCTGTAATCCAAAGACAAGCGCTGCTCTGGATGTTTTAAATTATCCACACTGACGTCATATTAGTGAGCGACTGCCTCGTGTTGTTCCATCCTTAGTTTAGGTTTTGCTGCTTGACTTGGCTGGTCATGCATAGCAAGATGCTGAGGACATTGTCTGTGGCTTTGGCAAGCACTGCGGATTCACTGTGGAGTCCAGTGAAAACTTCGAAACATCCCACATTCCTCATCAGTCTCTTAAATCCTCAGCTTGGGAGAAGAACTCGTGCTGGATATTTCTTCACTGATGAGGCTTAGCAGGTAGTCTTTCTTTCTTTCTTTCTTTCTTTTTTCTTTTCTTTCTCTCTCTTTCTCTCTCTCTCTCTCTTTTGATTTTGCATAACTAGCTGTTAACTGTAGCTTTACTTGATGTTGTGGTGTTTGTGTTAGAGAAGACAGGATGTCGCCCCAGCTGGATACTTCATCCTTAATGAGTGTCATATAACTCATATACTGTACTATAAGTGTATGCTTTATTCAGAAATAAGGCACCTTTTCAGCGTGTGGTTTTCTAAATATTGTTTTGGGCCGGAGTTAAAACAGGCTTCCATGTAACAAGATTTTGCAGGATTTTTACGAAGTTACAAAGGGGTTGTTATACTGTTAGGAAGATCATCACGATGGAATCTAAGCGGAATGGAATGACATGAGTCAGAAAATTCGACACATGAGACAGGATACTCCCCTGTTAGTGCAGCCTCAGTTTTGGCCATACATATGTATATATAGCAGTTAAGATGATTTTTGTGTGTGTTTGTGTATGTGTGTGTCTATCTTTCTGTCTTTCTTTCTGTCTGTGCGTCCATGCATATTTATAATAGAGACCAAATCTTGAGAATGTCTTTGCACATGTGGTCCCAGCATGAGTCAAGGGGGAAAATGAGGGCAGCAGTGTGTGTTCTATCCATTGGATCTGGAACAAAATAAACAGCAGTTTGCTAAGCATTTGCTGTGTTCAGCTGGTTCGTCGCAAATAAAAAGCAGCCTGGTGAGTGTTCTGTTCATCAAAAGTGAGCCAGACCAAGTGAAATTCCACTTCCACCAAACGAGATCATTTCCCATAACAGCAAAGGCTTTTTGTGACAAATAAAGACACTAGAGGAAGTCTTTGGGGTGAGTGGAATTTAGCCTGAAAACCACAAACCATGCAACATATTATAATATGTACACTACATCCATATTCCAGGATCGCTGGTTTACAACAAGTTGTGAGGGATAAACCCTTTCTGGCTTAAAATGTTTGTTTTTTTTATGTACACCAAAACCGTTTCTTTCTTCAGGCGATCAGCCTCATAAACAGTCCAAAAAAACCACATAAATAGTCAAATCTGCTGTACAAAAGCACCAACATGCTTCTTATAAACTTCTTACATCCAACTGCACATTATTGCTATTTGCACTACTTACTGGCGGCACGGTGTCTTAGCACCTCCACGTTCCTGGTTAGATTCCTGCCTCCGGGTCCATGGGCATGGAGTTTGCATGTTCTCCCTGTGCTTGGTGGGTTTCTTTCGGGTGCTCCGGTTCCCTCTAACACTGCAAAGACATACTGTACTGATTAGGCGAATTGGCATTCACAAATCGCTTGGAGTGTGTGAAAAGGATGTGAATATTGACCAGAGGTCCTGCCACAGTAAAAATGGAAATAAATACAGTTGAATGGTCGCCATTGGCCCCCACGGTCCCTAGAGGTTCTTAGATGAATAGAGAGATGAAGTAATAATTATTATATGGGATGCACACAATGCACACAGTGTTACAATTTATGCATATTTTTTTGTACATCTGCTACATACTCTGAATATTTTTTCCGCCCAAGGTATGTCGATGTGTCGTGGAATGTGAGTGGAATGCGTGATCCTTAAAAGTCGACAGATAACTCGTCACCAACTTGTGGAAGAGACGCATCTGTCTGTGTACACTTAATCATTCACAAACATCACAGGAACTCGGCTGAGTTATTCCACATGTTTGAGCCATTAAAGGAGTTCATGGACTTTCTACCTTCATGGTATTCAAGCACTAGGGAAATGCTGGATTAAGTGCATTAGTGTATTAGTGCATTAGTGTAGCCGGGGATTATATAGAGAAATAAAGGCAGTTTTTACTCTCATAACTGTGTTCTGTAATCCGAAGTTGCGGGTTGACGTGAACACCCATTGTTTTTAGCATGCCTTTTAATCACACTTCTTCAAACAGTACTGCCTTTCTTATCTGTGTTCTTATTATCACTTACAGAAGACTCTACTCTGGTGCCTGTCTCAAGTCATGCTGATGGTCCATGGCAGTGGTCTTGTTTCCAACACTCCCAAAGAAGTTCTCTTGTAATTCTCAGTAGCACAAAGCCATTTCAACCGGATTAATGCGACCTAACAGAAAGACATAACTCACAGTGGAACACAGTAACAAGGCTGCAAAAATGTTGCTGATACCACAGATTTCTACCTTTGTGACAATGACAGAAGTGAATCTTTTGGGGAATATGGGCTGTGTTGCTCTCTACTGTGTCCTGTCTCTGGTCATGCCGGCGATACTCCATGCCGAGTTCACTCTAGCCAATGTGAGTGAACACCACATCACCATCTGTACATGCATGCAGGACTTGGTAGCCTGTAGCATTATCAACTCCAGTGAGTGTGTTTGTCACAACTACCCGTTCTCCATGCTGGAGCACAACGACAGCCACAGCACAGTGACTTACAAGCATCTGACAGTGTGGTACACCTCGCCGCTCAACGTCGCCCGCCTGCTGAACAACTCTGAGGTTCGCCATCTGACACTGGCCAAGTGCGACTCAACAAAAGCTACTTCGTTAACTGTTAACTACCTTACAGTAAAGAGGCTGGAGAGGCTGTCTGTCTCATACCCTTTCTGGATGCCTGGGCAGAACCATGACATTGTGCTGGGTAGAGATGTTGGAATGCCTTACCACGAGGAGCCAAGGATAGCTGTTATTCACACGGACGTGTTGGTGGGGAAAGTTGATTTGAAAGCATACACAGTGAAAACTATAGTGGATGGAACTGGCCTGACTCAATTTGCTGACATCATTATGCCTATGGATGAACTTCCAGATACGTCCAGCATATTTGTATCTTTCTTGTACTAAGTGTCATTTCAATTCAAAGTGTGGAAGTGGAATGGAAGTGTCTTTCCCCCTCTTTTTATATTTTTATACATTAGATATACCTGAGGAAATACTATCTAATAATACACATCAAAGGGTTAAATGCTTAGATGCAAAATGCTTAAGCATTATTTGGATTATTTTTTATCTGGGGGAACCCCTAAAGAAATTAATATTTGTGGTTAACCTGGAAAAAAATGAGATCAAGTGAACTAAGAATGATTTATAATTTTAATTTTTAATTTATTTAAAGGTTAATCAACTAACCACTCTTTACAGCCATGATGAGCAGAAAAGTTTCCCAGAATGCAAGTCATGTCAAAGCTTGATGGACTGTGACAACAGAAGGCTCAATTGGGTTCCGCTCTTGAGATTCAGGAATAGGAATCTGAGGATACAATAAGCACAGACTGCATGAAGTAAGACAATTGAGAATGGAATTTTTTTTTGCTTGTCTGAGGAATTGTCGTTTATGTGAAGATCTGCAGTTTGTAGGGTCAATAATTTGGAGCCACTAACATGAATGCATGGACCTAATTTCTCTGTGTCAATAATTCAGACTGGTGGTGAAGGTGGTTTAATGGTGTGAGGACAAATTGGCCCACACTAACTTTTTATCCAGCCTTGGTTGAGTGCCACATCCATTTTGATCCAATATTCTTACTAACCATGTACTTCCTTTTAAGACCACAGTTTATAATGTATCTTATAATGACTACTTCCAGTGTGATAAAGAACCAAAAGCAAAAGTCATCTCAGATGAATTTCATGAATAGGGTTCAGTGTACCCAAGCGGTCTTCCCAGTCACCTGATCCAATTAAGGACTTTTGGTATATGGCAGAATGGGAGATTTGCTAAACAAATGTGCAGAAAAAAAAATGCAATAATCATGTGAGCTGATCATCTCCACATAGATTAACATCTTTAAGGAACAGTTTTAGCGGCTTATGGGAACCATGCCATAAAGTATCTGGGGATCTGGAATTAGTATGGTGTTCCTAATAAAGTGCCAGTAGATCCTCACTCTCTGATATCAACTGTAAGGCAAATCTAGGCTTATGATAACATACAGTTACCTACAGTAATTGCTTCACCAAACAAGTGCAAATGCCTTTAATAACATACTCATTGAGTGTTCTACTCAAATCTGAGGGAGCATAATGAATAATCCCTTAAGTACAAACTTTCATTTATTCGTTCATGGTATACTTTTTGTTTATTTAATTTTCCAACGATCAGCTTCTGTTGTATGTCCATTCTGTTGAGATGCATCATCCATACTTGTTCATTTTACTCTGTACAAATAAATACTCTGAGTGTACACTTGAACTAAATATGAAATCATAACTCTAGCACTTAGTTAACGTTGGTAAAGTTCAGAGATGATCATACCACTGACAGCAAAATGGGTACATACATGCAGTAACCTGAAATCCTTGGTAAAAGATCCATAATACAGGGCAAAAAAGAAAATTCTTGAACAATAGGGGCACGTTTAATTCTTCAGGTTAGTCTTATAGAGTACATTCCTGCTGATGTTTATATGGAAAGTGAATTAATATGCTCTTTTCTTTTATCCATATCCATGTGCTTCAGCCAGATTAAAACACTGTACAGCTGTGTAACAGATTCAGTCCACAAGGGGGAGGTATTGATTAATCCAGTATCGATTCCATATTAATCCGAACTTGTATAAACACAGTAAGGTAAAATACAAAATAATAATAATGAATAATATCAAAACAATTATTATTTTTACTATTATAATCTTGTATCCTATTGTATTATTTATTATAGTTAAAGTTTTCTTTCATTGTTGCAGCAAACACATATATATTGCAAATTCTTTTAGAGAATCTCTTGATCTATTATATTTTAGAAAAATCAAAACTGCTTTACTTGACAACATTCTGTAAATTAGGTTTAATTTAGGTCATGTATGGGTTCTGATATCTGGTTTTATGTAGGAAGCTACTGTACAGAATATTTTAAGATAGCTATAACAGCATAATTATCCAAAAACTTTAAAGGAGTTTTAATATATGTAAATATATTCCCATTTCTTAAAATGTGTTGTGTACCATCAAAGACTCAAAAGAAAAAAAAAGTAGGTCTTGTGTTTTGTTTGAAACAGGTGTACAAATTTGCCATCCAGTACACAGGCTGGTTTCTATGAGCCCTGAGCAAGGGTCAAAGTGCCAGAGCCTCTGATCAAATTACTTTCAGCAAGGCAGATGTTGGCGTTTAAAATTAATAAAGTACTCTGGGAATTAGATGGAACCAGTTCAAAACACACATATTGCAATTAACAGAGCCCAATTAGCAACTCTAAACTTAGGGGGTTTTTTTTCTTCCTTTTTTTTAACAAGCTTTTAAAATGTCTTGAGTAGAGAAGGGAAAATATGTGGCCTTTGTACAATAAAACTGGACAGATTGAGATGGTCATGCACACTTACTTACACACACATATGATATGCGTGTAAGTATATTTATAAGTACAGTATATGCAAGTATATTCATAATAAACAGATAATACATTTTAACAGATAGAAATAAAGATAGTATACAGATTCTCTCTCTTTGCAGAAGGTTCACGGCATCAGGCTGATACTAAAAGGTGTGCAACTGGTGCAACAAAAAAAGTTAAGTAAGTAACAAATTTTTACTTTTCATTCATGTAAATTATCAGTTAAGAAGCTTGAGGGACAAAGAAAGACCACATTCATGACCATGAATGTTAGTCACTGCTCAATGACATTACAGCGCTCATTCTTTCATCCTTAGTAACTGCCTGGTCAGGATTTTAGTGGTTTTAAAATAGGCATAATAAATGGTTTATATTTGGGGAAAGAACTAAATTAGGTAGATAATACTGAAGGCAGGGACAAGCAAGAACAATAACTGTATAAGGAGGATAAAAAAAATAATTTGTTAGTTTAGTGTTTTCAGTTTCAGATTTCAGATTTCTAAAACCAAAATTCCAGGTTAAATTTGAATGCATATATCAATATATAAGATGATACATTGTCGTTGCAGTGCCCTGTGTTTGCATCTTGTATAGATGGGTGCTACGCAGCTGGTACTTCATGAAAAGCTGTTCTCTAGACTATTAGGGACTGATTGCTAGGTCACACAGTTGACCTCACTGAGTATGTGCCAGCTAACAGTAAGGATTGTGAGGCATGGACAGGGGAAGCCTGGGCTCTCCAGTACCTTACACTAAATTGTGTGTGGGTTTTGCCATAAAGCTGTTGAAGTCTATAAAAAAATCAGCCTTTGATTTCCTCACCGGCAGTTTACCACCAAAAGCATTTTTATAATCAGGCTTTATTGTTCATTCGCTCCTTGAGGGAGATGCGCCCGTGTTCATTTTTTAAAAGGGCAAATCAACCATAATTCAGTTTATAAACTACGGGCAGGCCGCTGTGAATGCGCGGATGAATATTCATGAGCCTCCCTCAAGCTGCCACGGCGCCATGATTCATTAGGCATATGTAAATATCACTCACTTTAATTGCCCCTAAACTGACTCAACATAATGTTGTCATTAGCAAATTATTACTTATTTGTGAAACTAATGGTACAGTATGGCACCACGCTAAAGCCTCACATATATGATTGCAATTATGAGGGCCTTTTGCTCAGGCTGCTCGGCACACGGAGCCTCATGTACGCGTGATGGATTGTGGGTAAAGGCGGTGCAGTGGTAATAAGTGAGCTTAGCGAGGACACGTCGCTCTGTTGATGAGCCAACAATTAAACACACTGGCAGTTTGATGGGTTTAGAGACACGGCTTAGTTCCTCATCCCACCCCAACCATCACACATATAGCAAATCGGCAACATCCATCTCTCTCATGCCAGACTGCTACTGACATCAAGTTTCTCTGAAGCTGAAGTTAAGCTGAGAATTTTTTTCTTTTTTTTTTTTGCAGTGATTTATGTAAATATATGCTAATATAATAATCTATAATACAGCTGGACAGAATTGTGTACTGCAATCATATTGTTGCATATGACAACTGTAAAATATCTCTTGCAGCAGAATACTGTTGGAACACTGCTGTTTTTGGCCAAATAGAATTTTTTGGTGTATAAATTAAAACTATAGATTAAATCACAATCACAAAAACGAAATTATAAATTATATATATAGTGATTAGGTTACTATTGTGGTTTAATCTATAGTTTTAATATTGCACCTTTAATATTGCCAATTACACCCTTACAACATAGTATATAGAAATAATGATTGAGACTCAGTGAATTAATTGGTGAATTTTAACCAATTATTCAGCTACTTTAAATCTTATAATTTTCTTAAATATAAACCCCATATAAGAAATTAATTTTATATTCTTCAAGTAAAGAATTAATATTTGGTTAAACAATTAAATAGACTGAATGTGAAAAAAATCATGACTTAATTACAAGTACATATTAAAAACAACGATTATTACTTTGCCATTTATTAATGATAAACCCACTGTGATTAAAGAAATTGTGTGAGGTGAAACACAAACAACAGAAAATTAAAAATAGAAAAAGTAAACTTGCTAATTAAAATGATTACACTCTTGACTGTCTTTGAGACAGAAATAAAATGCATAACTTCTTGAACAAATGCTATAAATATGCATTAATTGTAAAATAAACTGAATAAAATGTTACACTAATTAAATACACTTTTTCTTTTCTTTTTCTTCATTATAAGAAGTTCATACTTAGCCTGTATATTTAAGTGTAATATTTTGTCATGAATATACTTTCATAAAAATGAAAAAAAAAAAAAAATTATATTTTATTTAAAAAATCCTTAATATTTAATATAAAGTCAGTCTAATTATTACATATTAATACATACTTATAAGCTTCATATATTTTTCAGTTTTTATGTGATTTTAGAAATTCCAGCAACTTCCAGGAGTGATCCAGCAACTTTGCTAATAGTTATAGTTACATATAGTATTATCCCAGAACTGCTCAAATGGTCCATATCAACATTTTGAGTGTTTCTGCAGTTTCTGCAGTATGATAAAGAGATCCAGTTCAGGATATAATTAAGGACTCATCTCTTCTTGACACCCTCATTCTTGTCACAGGCTGCAAATAGGGCTGTTTAGTAGTCGGAGCATGCATGCCCTGGTTCATGGTAACAGCCCTGCTGCTGACCTCAACAGATCTCAAACCCATAATTGGTGGCAATTCAGAAGGGAATTCAGTCGGGCATTTGTGTGGGCAGTGTTGCACTTGATAAGGATGATGATGTTTCTTTCTTGGCCTCCCCCAACCATGCAGACTCTGGTCTCATCCCCAACCTTCCTATTATCCCATCCTTCCCTAGCCACTCGATCCCCAACTCCCACTACAACACCACCCGCCCCCATCCAGAACATGCAAATCTTTTACAACCCAGCAATTAAGCTGTTTCGAGTTTTTTATGGGGCCAGTTGTGCTGAACAGAACAACAACCATGACAAAACAGGGGCCAACAAAAAAAGCGAAGAAGAGTGAAAGGCCATCTAGAGTGAGAGAGGAGGGTGGAAGGCTAATAAACTAACGTGATGTATGAGAGTTACCGATACACCCCCCTCCCCAACCTCGATTGGCTTCAACACCATATAAATTGGCATGGGGAATAAATTATGGATAAGGCATGTAAGATTGATATTATAGCTTATTAATGTGTTTCGCCTCTTGCATATCCCCCACCTCACACACATCCACATGAAAACACCCACACCCACACCCACACACACACACACACACACACACACACACACACACACCACTGCCGACCCCTCTGTTTGTGTGCAGGCAGGGACATGGTCACCTCATTGTCAGGGCATGTGGGTCTTTAGGTGCAGATGGAAAGGGCACTAGGGGGTCCTTTGCTGCAATCTGCTAGACGTTGCTGCAACAAAATGCCTTAGCTATGCACAAGTCCAGCAAAGTGCATGCAAGGATCTGGCACAGTAGTTATTCCCAGTCCTCATTCTGAAGTGTTTTTTTGCTCCCAGCACACCTGCCTTGACTCATCAGCCAATGAACAGGACTGTTTATGAGTTATAAAGACACACCAAATCTTTCTATAAGGCACAACAGGTGGATGACGGAAAATGCCAATTTGGACAGTAGAGAAAGGATAATGTCAATTACTCTTTTTTTTGTTAAAGCTAATAACAAAATTATAATTTGTTCATTATAACAGGGATAGCAAAAGTCCACAGATAATTTGAGAACCAGGAATAGAAACTATTACTATAGAGAAAGAATTTGAGAAAGTGTGTATGCATGTGTATCCAGAAAGCAGAATGTAGCAGTCGGCAGGGGACAGGGCCGTGGCCATATGCCTCCGCATTGCCTTCTCGGTGTGCAGGCCTCCTGTCCGCCTAGACTTCAGGCCATCTGTTTAAGGGTGAGCTTTTCTTCCTCTTCCAAAGCAGACTGTGGTGTGAAGATTACAGTGGATTCACAAGTATTGTTACTCGGCTAATGGTTAGGATTACAGCTCTAATTGCGTCTTATGGATCAGGACTTCAAAGAACATTGTAAATCTACGGCTCTGAATGTTCATCTGAAGTACATCGATAATAGGGTATTAAGTTTTTGCATACTTTTACGAATAAATTAATAAAGAAATAGTTTTGAATCTTTCAACAACAACAACAACAAAAATTATTTTTCATCAGGATAATCCATTTATTTCCTTAAATAAAAATTGTGTTCCATTGGCACAAACTGTATGACTTTTCAAATACTGTTTTCAAAAACAGATCGGATATTAAAGAAGAAACAGTTCTTCATTCCTTTGTAATTTTTTTAATGCTCAAAACCATACAGTAAAATACATTTTCATTACCTGTTTAAACAATTAATAGTGAAGCAAATGCAATAAAAAATAAAAAGGATTTAAATCACCTGCTTAAATTAGATATAAAGTACCAGTTTATTGAAAATCAGGCAGTTAATATATATGTATTTACTGTGTTACCCATCAGATCAGCATCTTTTGTTAATATGATATAAATATATCACTACTTTAAAAAGCACAATATGAATAATACATAATAGCCCATTTAAAGACTATACACTCTAAATATATTATAATAGATCTGTATTATATGATGTATTATTACTTTTAATCAACTTCTTCTTCTTTTTCAGGTTTATAACTAACTAACATCTAACAATTGCTTATAAACCAAAACCAATGTACAATGCCATACACAAGCACCTTTTTAAAAAATGGCTGATTAAAATAAACACTTCACAACATCATGCAGGATGTACATGCACACAAAAAGTGTTTGTTTTAGTTGTAACAAAATACAACCTTGTATTTAACAATGGATATTTCAATATTGTAATATTTTGCATCCATTATCGGGAAAACAAATTCTAAAGAAAAGAAAAGAATAGGTGTTGCTGACCTGCACAAGTCAGGGAATAGATATAAAAAATGGCATGAGCAGTTAAATTACTCAAATAAATAATAAGCACAATTAAGGTTATTATAAATGTGTCTAAAAGAGTTTTTCTTTTTAAAATTTTTTTCCAGAAACGTCACCCATGACCAGGGATGTCATGTGTCACCAGTGAGGAGGATGGTTCAAAAGAGAGAACAACAAACTGTTTAAAAGCAAAACAAGGAAGCAAGATGCCCTTTCCAAGAGTATGTCAAAAAAAACATCTAATCTTCACTAAACTTCACTAATCGTCTTTAAAACTACAGTGGCCAACATCAACTATCAGCAAAAAAAAAAAAAAAAAAACGATGCATGAAAACCTGCATATATTATTAAGATTATGAGAAACATTAAAAGAAAAAGCATGTAAAGATATTGTTTAAGAAACAAACAAGTTTCCTTGTTTCATTATGCCTAAATATGACATTATTATATAATAACAGGTGATTTATAGATTTTTTTTTCTGGGCAGAAAATTGTGTTAAAAATTTCTTGAAATAAGCTAAATTATATTGCAGTAGAATAAGAGAATTTCAAGCTTGAAGTAAGTAGAAATAGCCAAAGACTTGTTGTTTTATATTTGTTCAAAATACAAATGAATTAATAGAAATATCAGTTGAAGCTGACTATGTTCAAGCTATTTTTACTTGTTGCAGTGTTTTTTTTATCCATTGTAAATGAAAACGTTGAAATAAATCACTAATTATTTAACACCTAATTATTTGAAATCGTGCAACCATTTCTTTCTTAATAATCCTGGATACCAGTGTAGTTTTTAATAAACTGTAACAAACTATCACAAACTTAAAAAAAAAGAAAAAAAAAGAAGAAGTTGTTTTAACTGCCAGACTTACATTTTTTAAGAGTGCTTACATTTTATTCATACTAACCTGCAACCTGCATTTTTAATTTCAGCATAAAAGGCTAAAGTATGAATGTCATTAAAATAGTTTTTAATAAGCTATTACAATGATATATACCTACATTTATTATACAAGTGATAAATTATACCAATCAGTCAGATGTAGAGGACTTCTGGGTAATACAACAAACAACAAAAGTAAAACTTCTCCTCCAATATGACATTTCAGCATTTTAAGGTTTCCAGTTGCAGGAGTTCATCGCTCGTTGTCGTTAAAAGTTATTAACATGATGATTTTTGGACTTGTCTGACACTTCCAGCTAATGTTGAGCTGGTGTCGTTTTGATGGAATAGGTGCGCCATATGCTAGCAGAGCCAGACACCTTCATTTGCCTGAGCAACCTCGCTGTACGTCTTAAACGTGCCATCCTTTTGGCTTGTTTATCTAATGTGCCTGTTAATCTAATTTATTACATTGTTTCATGGTGCTAGCTACAGCACCACATGCTAAGGAGGAAGGCATAAGATATGCTAATGCCTCTGCTGGCCCAACGCTCTAGCAGTAAAAAAAAAAAAAAAGAAAAAGGAAAGAAAAAAAAAGAAAAAACATTTGCATTTGACAGCGCACATAATAAACCAGTTATTAGCATTTTAAATGCATCATAAGAAAAGATGGGAGCAAAAAAAAAAAAAAAAAAGCAATGTGCGCTATTGCTGAGGTAAATGCACGGCCACATGTCATAATCCTGTCTACTGTAGACATAATTCAACAGTATTCGATGACACTAAACAGCTGACAAAATTTTATGTCCCAAATTCTTACCCTTTATGTAGTTCAAGAACACAGAAGCATGTACAAACTTTCAACAACCTCCATTCTAAGTCAGAAAGTAAGCAGGAATAGGCCATGGGTTTGCTCAGCAGTCTGCACTGCAAAAACAATAAGAACTGCTATAATTTCTTACATTCATCAATTAGCCTTGGTGTTGAACTTTATATGTTAAAGGACATCCTGTAATTTGGCCAGGAAAGCAGTGAGCCAGGCATCCCCAGCTAGATTATAACTGTGGAGACTCTCACTACATCTGTTAATTAGTCTTGTTCAAAGAGAAAAGAATCGATAGACAGAGTGAGAGATATAAAGCAGAAGCAGCAGAGAGAACGGACAGGATGTGATACAGATGGCCTTGTTAAACTGGCACTTTAATCCTCTAGCACTTTTATCCAAACTTGTTAATGGATTGTGTATGTAACAGAATACATTATTTGAACTGAAGAGATAAAGTTTCTTAACTAATACAAAAACAAATGCAAATAGGAAGTAAAATTTTTTTGTAAAGAATAATTTTAAAAAGTCATGCAATGTTTTAATTTCAAAACTCCAAGTTTGCAATTTATAAAGACTTTATAAAATTCAAAGTCTCAACACAAAGTTTAAGGCAATGGACAAGAGAAACAAGGGGTGTTCAAGTCAAACCAGGACTTGTTTTGTGATTCTTTGAGAATAAAGGCATAAAACTGATTGACATTTACAGTACAGGCAGTAAAATATTTGAATGGTGCAAACGTTTTAAGGAACACCTCCGTGAATGATCATCCTGGCCGAGTTAGCTTAGAAACTATTGCAGTCATTCCTGTGAACATTCAATGAGTGAAATGCCTGATTTATGAAAATCAACAGGTCCGATCATGGCTTTGGCATATTGAGAAAACTTCTACCTTGATATTATTGAAGCACTAGTGAAACACGGGGATAAGTGCATTAGTGTGGATTTTATGGAAAATTATGGGAGTTTTTATTCTCATAACTGTGTTCTGTTATTCTGTGATCAAAAGTCCTAGTTTGACTTGAACACCCCTTGAATCCTTCTCGCTTTTTACAGTAATATATAGCAGTGGTGCTCACAAATTCTGTATTAAGTAATTATGAATGTTTTAACAATAATATGAATTAATTAATAAAAATGTCTCCATTATGATGTCTAAAATAATTATCTTCAATACAATCATTGCACCTGATTTCATCATCCACTGTAAATGAATGTTACCTGCTATTGTTTAAAGCAGTTCTTCCTGGCAAATTCTACAGGCAAATTCTACAGCCATTCCACCTCTAGTGTCTATGTTGCATTATGCATCTTTTTGGGATGTCATCCATCAGCCCGATAACTGAATTAATTAAAAAAAATTTTTACAGAAAATTCAGAGAGAAGAAATTGTATAAATGTACATTTGCAAGTGTAAATCAGATCCTACACACTGTCCCGAATACAGCTGCTCAAGTGTCCATATAATCTTAAGGTGTTTTTTTTTTTAAGTCCTGACTCCAAGGAAAATGTGTGTCCGTATTTGAATTGTCTTTGAAACAGGCATAACTGATTCGCGATCATGGCTGAGGCATGCTGTCCATGCCACCCTCTTCCCATTACTATGGAAATGAAGCTGGTGTGACAGGTGGCCTTACAACCAACACAATTAACTTCCTCCATTAGCCAATGGGCTGACAAAACCAGCGAAAGCTTTAGCAGCACACACAGTGTGTTTTGGGGCAGAAACTCTGTGTTTACAGCCGAGTATTAGTGGGTGGAGAGGGGTAATCCTTCTCGATATCCCTAAATTGCCCTCTAGTAATTATCACTTGGGAAAATGGCCCTTTTATGTTTCACGTTGATGTGTATAGTGTGAGGCTTTTGTCCGGCTTGGAAAATTACAAGAAGCTATTTTGTATATATTGTGCTTACCCAGGCTTTAACTCATCTGTTGTTGAATATACACCATTTAAGATGCTCTCAAGGGATGCAAATTTTTCATTCTGACTTCTTGCATTTGTATTAAGTAATGAATAAAACATACAAGGCAGGGTGTTGTGATATGGACAGATGCAAAGCATTGCAAGTAATACATTTTTAATTATAAATACATAATTATCTAAAAAAATTAATAATTATTTACACATTTTTTTATTTGTAATTATTGTTCCGTAACTTCCACAAAACAAGTTCCTGTTATCACTTACATTATAGCAGCTATTGCCCCGCTGTCCGTTTTTTGTCTCTTTCTTGAAGTTACTTACATAAAAATTTAGCATTTCATGGTAACGATAAATCAGAAAGTGCCATGTCCTGAACACTTTCTCATGGGGAAAAACTTGCACTAGAGACTCCTTCCATAAACATTAACAACCTTAACAATGAGCATACGATTGTTTTTGTTTTTGTCTTGTTTAAAATCTATTTATAATTATAATTAGATTATTTTGGATGTCTCCAATACAAGTCCATGTGAATAAATTCTTGCTAATCAAATGATGGATTCGTGAATTACAGTACTATAACCCTGTGGTTTCGTATAGGATTATTAAAGATGTATAAGATTTGTGTATATGAGCTACAATATGTTTAAATCTGTTATGCAAGATGACATTTACGTTTTTGTTATGACAACTCTAATTGAAAAGAGCGAGATCATTTAACAGGTTGTTTCTTCCCTTGATGCCACAGCTCTTTACTGGAGTGGATCCACAGTATCACTCTCCTGCATGGGAAATGTTTGTGTTTGCATGTGTGCATTTCAGCAATCAGCTGAATAACACTGCTGTGTTCCTGCTCAGACAGTAATTAGGTAAGTGTTAGTTTAACTCCCTGCTGCCCTACAGTAAACCTCTCCTTACCTGAAGAGCTAATGGCCCTTGACTAGTGAGCGTTAATAAGGTGTGGCCCTGCTTCCCCGGGGAAATGGACAGAGAAAGAGAGAGAGGGAGGGCAGGGCGTTGTGTGGTTGCTGTGTGTGTGTATGTGTGTGTGTGTGTGTGAGAGAGAGAGAGAGAGAAAGAAAGAGAGCGATTGAGTTTATTAGTACTCTAATGATATTGACAAGAGCTGTATAATACCCAACAGTCTTCTACTGTTGAGCCATCAGTTAAAATAAATAAATAAATAAATAAATATCCACGAAATTACAGTCTGTCAAGAGGCTCTTTTCAAAGCTTTTCTGAAAAGCCCGGAGCCTAAAGGCCAGATTGTGAAGCATGACCACCAACACTCATAGTTTGACCTTAGGTGGGTACTGTATGTGTGTGTGTGTGTGTGTGTCCGTGTCTAGTGCAGGAAGTATAGTGATATATAAATGTTATATTAAATACTTTTTATTTTCTAGTGGTATATTTAATAAACTTTTTTTTTTTGCCAATTCTTATTTTTTTGGCTTTTAAAACATATAATTCCAAATTACTGTAATTCCCAAAAGACAAACAGAACCTCAAATCAAAAATAAAAATTAATAATAATAATAATAATAATAATTATTATTATATGTTTTTAGATTTTAATGGTTATTATAATAATAATAATAATAATAATAATAATAATAATAATAATAATTTATTATTATTATTATTATTATTATTATAATAACCATTAAAATCTAAAAACATATAATTTTTGTAAACTATGTGAACCTGAGGCATGAAGTGTTCCCTGAGAACAAGTTGAAGTCAAAATAGAAAATATTAACTGTAATGAGGTAACTGAATTTTTTATGGTCCTAATATATTAGGCAATAATTTAGAAAGCTAACGATATTATTCGTTCATTCATCATTAAAAAAAAAAGGTTCTAAAAGTAAGGCATAAAAATACATTTGTTGCATTCGCCACAAGATATTTTTTTAATAATATGTATACAGTATATATTATGTAATGTTCATTGATTCTTAGCAATGACATCATAGTAGAATTTATATTCAATTGTCCAGGCTACTTGCATAAACCACAAGTTGTACAAACAAAATTAGATTCATGTAAAATGTTCTTAAGATTCAGGAGCACAATTTAAGCGCCCAGAATTACATATGAATTTAAAGAAGCAGACAACATTATTACAGATTTTCTTGGGTTATTTTTCTCTGCTACTCATGTTCATAACAGTTCCTAGCGAATCCTGGTGCAGAATCCTGGTTAGGGCGAATGACAGGGTTTGGAATGGGCCTGCCATCCTTGGCGTCCATGTTGTTACTAGGGAGGAGGAGCACTGTAATGGGAAACAATCAGAGAGGCACATTTTAGACAGGCCGTTGTAAAGTTGTGGTCCTCCCACTGGTTTTACTGGGTTACCAGGGGGCTGGAGAGGGATGGCCTGTGTTCAATGAGCGTAATCCTGAGCAGGTCATAAAGCTGTGGAGGTCTCTGGTTGGGGCGAACCTGAAGAGAATGAGCACAATGGAGAGACGCCTGATGTACCCTCTCAGGCTACAAGCCTGAACTCTTTTCAGCCTGAATCGCTGAAATGTGGGAACTTGAAAGGCTGGTATTGGTAGGCAAAGAAAGCCATTAGGTCTCTTCAAACTACTGTGGGGAGTCCAGCGAAGTGGCTCCAATGCCACAACATGGCATAACTACAGGGAGAAAATACACTTGCAGAAAAGGCAGTATGAGGCTGAGGAAAAGAAAGTTAACATGCTAAAAGAATACATACATAACATACTCCTATCAGCAAAGTCCATTGAATGAGATCAAGGTCTTTAATTTTTTTTCCATATTCTCTCTCTCTTCCAGCCTCCTTACCTCCTACCTCGCAGTCCAATAGATAATGTGTAATTAATGAAACAACCTCCCTCGGATTGACACGCACAATAGGTTGAGCCGTCCACACCCTCTCTGCTTACATGTAACCCTGGCCGAACACAAAGCACCCTCCCTTGGGCTCGGCTCAGTCTGCAATAGCTTACATGTTAATCTCTTCTCTGCGCTCTGCATTTAGCTGAGGCCTCATGCAAGCCTTCATTTTCTGGTCATGTGCACCCATTGGAATGGGGCAAACCAGACACCGGGTGACATACAAAGCAGAATGGAGGCTACCAGGCTTGAAACCAGGCCTGAAAAGAACCTAAAAGGAGCTGGACAATTGTTTCTGGGCTGAAAGGGACAGTTAAAATAAGGCGAGCTGAGGGGCTGTTACCACCATGTAGGATGTGACGGAGAGACGGCCGAGGAGGAACTCGACTGCTAGACGCAAAGTGAAACAAACTCAGAGCTCAGGACCTTGTGGCCATCTGGCAGACTTGTATTTACAGAGAAACATTATGAAATGAACTGGTCATGTGCAGAAATAATGGTGATCTCTTGTGACAGTTCTTTCAGCACATAGGAAAATCTGTACAACAACAACAGCAACAACATTTTTATTAATTGATTTGAAATATGAATACTCTGTCTCATGAAAAGCAGTCAAGCTTTTTAACATCTTCAAACTGAAATGTAATTTAAGTTGAAAAGTTTTATTGGCAACCTAACAGCTAAAATAATATGCAAACTTTTTACTTTAAGATAAATGTAAACTTCATTTAGAAATTTGCATCTTTTCTTTTAATAGTTTTGCCTAATTAATTCAAAAGCTTTTTGAACATCTTTCAAAATATTGTGGAGAAGCCACACTCTTTGTAGTTCTCGTTAATTAGCAAGCTTTCTTATTTGATCCCAGGAACAATCAAATTCTATTAACAACACTGGATTTTTTAATAGACAACAAACTATAGAATACATCCTCTGATTGTTTTTATACTTTCATAAGTATATGTTTTGAAGACTTTTTGTATGAAGAATGTAGGCATAAAAACAGAAAGGTTTGTTATTAACCACTAAATTTAATTGAGGATGGTTTCCTTTTTCTGGTCGTGAATATGAATTGAATAAAGGTTTAATGAGTCGCTTTCACATGTGCTTTATATAAGCACCCCTTGACTTTCAGTCATTATGATTAGCAAACATTTGAAATGACTTTAGCTTTGAGAAATTTGCCATTTAAACTTTTAATGAGATTTGCTTTGAATCTGTTTAGAAAAGACAACATAATGGTTTCACACTGTACATGAACTGTACTGAAAAAACCTAAATGCTATACTTTCAGATGCATTTTTAGAGATTAAATTTTTATGAGATTAAAATAATATTTGGTCCTCATGTTAGAGTTCTTGCTTATAAACCAACCTGAGATTGCAGTGCAGGTATTTTCCAAAAGAAGAAAAGAAAAATGACTCAAAGTGACAGAGATGCAAAACTATATCAGAGTTCAGTTGTTAAAATCAGATTTAAAATGTTTTACAGGTATAACTATTTTTGCTGCAATAAATATTAAATTGATTTTAATTGATTTCCAAATTTTATTGATTTCCCTACAAAACAAAAACTTTCCAAGGATAGTTAAATATGTGCCGCTATGGTACCTTATTATCTTTCTTATTAATCTGAACCTAGTTAGGAGACAAGTTAAAATTGCTTAAATTGGCCAGTAAATTATTTCTAACTTAACCCAGTGTTTCATGCCTCCTGACGTGCATACTTTTGTCTGAGGTTATCTTGCCTGACAAATGTGTAGTAGTTCCACTGCCCCCCACCCCCAGATTTCTCCATATTTTGTTTTCAAATAGCCAGACTTATTTTTATGTACTCTTGAGGAATAATTCTCCAGAATTCCTGAAGGACTTTTTCAGCTCCCACTTTTGGCTCTCAATTCTTTTGCCTTTCCTTTTCAGTTCAGTGCCTGTGCCTGACCAGTTTTAGAAGAATGTTTTTTTATTTGTTAAGCCACACAGTGACCTATAAATTCAAACATACAACAACTTCAGGTGGAAACCAGCGGGTAACAGGTGGAGATAATGGCAGATGATCAGACAGGTAATTGGTATACTGGTGATACAGAAGGCTGAGTGGTTGGAACTGATGAGAGGGGAAATGAGGTTGCTGCTGAGATTGTTACAAAAACAACCTATTTTTACATTATATCTTTAAGCATACAGACAAACATACACACACTGGAGACATCCAGAATATACAATAATCTCCTTTAAACAGTTGATATTGAGATGCGTCTGTTATTTATCTTCTGTAAAGCCTTCATAACAGTTCTAATCTGAGGTGCTGTAAATTGGTGATTTTTGAGGCTGTTAAATCTAAAGGAACTTCTCCTCTGCAGCAGAGGTAAGTTTTGGTGTGTGTGTGTGTGTGTGTGTGTGTGTGTGTATTAATAAAGTGCAATATAATTTCTTGATTTCTTATTATGTCAGTGTTCACTCTTGATTCTTATTACTGAGTTGTAAGTGAAATACTAATTTCCAAGGATAGTGATGATTATTTTTTTCTGAATAGATCCATAGGTTATTGTGTCTTCCTCTGAACGGATTATTTGCTGTAACCCCTTTCCTAAGTGGACCCACCACATGGATTTAAGCTAAACGTCTGTTTTGGATGAGTTGGGAGCGTGGGGAAGAGACGAAGCACAGGGCGCGAGGAGAATGAAAAAGCAGAGGGCTTAAGAATGGATCGGCCACATTAGAAGCTGCCTGCTGGGACTGTACTGCTGACTAAGGGGAAACTTGAAAACAAGTCGGACATTTGGGCCACTGCCCTGGTACTGTGGGGAAAAATGTGTGGGCCCAACAGACTGCAGGAGGGTGGGAGTGTGTGTGTGTATGAAGAAGGTTTTCCTGCTGTTTGGGTTTCCTGCTCACTGAGTATATGACACCCCTACAGATCTCCATCCCTGTAACAGGCACCTCTCGCATGCATACACACATACCCCCTCCTTTCGTCCCTTCTTTCCCCTCCTGCATCTCACACACGGAGACATTTTTCCACATTGGCCGGATTAGGAACACTTTCACTTAGATCTATGCAGTCGCCCCTACAGACAAAGAAACACTCGGGGACAGGATTAGTAGGATTAAAGGGGATTCACATATGTCCAGTTCAAGCAATTGGTATTCAAAGCTTTACACTTTCAAATGCCACCAAGAGAGAGCAAAGAAGTCCAGAGCTTTTCTTTGCATTGCAGCACCTTTATGAGGTACGGTTCCCTTTCTGCTCCTACAATGCCACTCTGAATACACATTTTCACTTTTTTTTTGGAGGGGATTTTTTTATTGCTTTGGAACACCAAGAAGTATATAAGATGGAAGGGTGTTTGTGTGTCTACAAGTGTTTATGAATAGATGGCCTATTTCTACCTTCTCAGATTTTTACCAAAGTTTGTGCTTATTCCGTGTCTTGGTTATCTTTCCACTGATTCAATCATATGGGACCAGTTTGTTATAATTAGTCATGGTCATGCAGATCTTTGACAAATATTCTTTCTATTTAACCTCATTGGAATCTTGATAATTGTTCATAACGCCTTATGGTATCCAGTCCCAAGGTATAATTTAGGCTATCGATGTCACTATGATGTGTGTTGTATTCTGTAACTGGTTTACAATATATAGTTATACAATATTTAAAGTACAACTAAACAAATATCATCCCAAATGCATTTTCTGAACAACCAGTTTGTATTTAAAAGTATTATGATTAAGAACAGAAGTTTGTTTTTTAATTTCCCTACAAAATGGAGACAGATAATTTTAGGTTGATCCAACATAGGCTTATTTTATATTAATGTTGTATTTTTTGTCTTTATGGCAGCCTGTTAATTAAATGGAATCATTATTATTAATTAATTAACAAAACTTAAAAAAACATTTTATTTTTTTATAAAATCTAAATATATATAAATTATAAATATATTTATTCATTTAATACTACTACTATTACTGCTACTAACAACAACAATAACAATAATAATAATAATAATAATACACATACATAGCCATAGATATAATTCTTTAAACAGATTAATCTCAAGTTCATGTTAAATGCATCTTCCTCCGCTCCACCTGTTACTGCAGTTTCAAGAATTGTCTAAATTGTTTTAAATTTAGTGATTCCCCTTAAATCTGACTTAAAACATGAGGTCTCACAGAAACGTATCAGTTTCAAGATCACATATGCAACCTGTGTATTTCTTAAATAATAAAAAAATCTGATCTCCTCTGTATTATATATAAAACCTTGTTTGCTAAAATGATCAAGTTTTTTTGGTTAAAGTTCGGAAATAAATGTTACAATAAATAGGTTCAATGAATATGAATAAATACATTAATTGTATTAAGCCATCTTCTACACAAAGATACTATATATCTAGAATGATTTAATCTAAAACAAAATACAATTAAATAAGAAAAAGAATTATAAGCGATTCAAGGTTTACATTATACCATTTATTTATGAGATGTCAAAAACATTTTTTGTACATGCATAACTATCAAAAATATTGAGATGGATCTAAAGGGATACCTGTTAAAAAGAAGGTGCATATTGGAGTGAGCTGATTAACCTGACCCCCGGTGTTATTCTAAAAAGTGTCGAGAAGGATTGTTCAAGCAGCTTTTGGACTCAGAGGATCCTGGACTGAAGTGTCCCCCTCCCCTCCCACAGCGGTGTTACAATGAATATGAATAGCTGCTCCTCTGGTCGATGGGACAGTGAAAGCGCAGCGCCGCGGATAATGCGCACGTCATCCTAACGAGGTCTTTATGAATGAGGGCTTCTTTTGTTCCGGCTTCACTCAGTCCGCACTATAAATGCCCGAGTCCCGCGATCGCTTCACCAAACAGCAGGTCGTGCATCCTCGGACCCAAGTCAAGACAGTGCCTTTATCGGTTACCGGTTACAGACCCCACTACGGAAACGGAGGAAAAAAACAGAGAGACTATATTACACGGGAAAGAAAATCAGGTGACAAAACAGGAGTGACTTCAAATCAGAGATAGTGTGAGAGACGGCCTCCTGACTCGAACCGAGGTGATAAAATGAATTCGGACTCAGGTTCGAGCAGATCCTCCTCGCCGGACGTGGACGAGCTCTACGCGCTCAAGACTTCCTCGTCCTCGGGACAGAACGAGTTCACGACAACGATGAGCGAGCACTTGTCGCGAGCCGCCGGCGTGGACAGGACGTCAGCAGTTGTCGGGGTCGGAGGCAAGTACAAGCTAAAGAAGCAGGTCACCGAAGAGGAGCTCCAGCAGCTTCGCCTGAAGATCAACGGACGGGAGCGCAAACGCATGCACGACCTGAACCTGGCCATGGACGGCCTGCGTGAGGTCATGCCGTACGCGCACGGGCCGTCGGTGCGAAAGTTGTCCAAGATCGCCACACTGCTGCTGGCGCGGAACTACATCCTAATGCTTACCAGCTCTCTGGATGAGATGAAGAGGCTGGTGGGAGAGATCTACGGCGGCGGCCATCACGCAGCCTTCCACTGCGGCGCCGTGGCGAACCACGCGGTCGCACACGCGCCCGTTCCCGCAGCCCCCACGGTGCACCACGCGCTGCTCGGAGGCGCTCTAGCACCGCCTACAGCGTCCTCCGCGGCCGCGCTGTCCGCCGCACTTCCCGCGCTCAGCTCCATGCGCGCGCCTCAGACCCTGATGAAGACGCCGCCGCCTCCTCTCCAAGTTGGCACCGGCTTCCAGCACTGGGCAGGACTGCCGTGTCCCTGTGCCATCTGCCAGGTGCCTCCACCCGCCGCACACGTGCCCATCGCCTCCACGGGACACACGAGACTTTCCATCGACAAGGAGGCGATGAAGTGACTATTCAAATGTCATCATGTAAATTGTATAGGGCTGGACTCGCAAAAAAAAAAAAAAGTATCTTGCATGATGTGTATTGTTTGTATAATTTGCTCTTTTGTTTCTTTTTCACGAAATCTGAATTCCCTCCTTGTAACAAGGATCTCGTCCAATACATTGTAAATTAATTGCTTGCGCGTACTTAATCCACTGTAAATAATCTGAAGGCACCAGAAGACTTACATGTTTAAATGTTAGCTCTGCTTTAAAAAAATGTCGCATTGTTGTTTTTAGACTGCGAGAAGCAGTACATGATGGTGAAGGTGAGAGAAAAGCTAAATGCGCATCTTTACGCAGAGGTCAGGAAGTGCCGTGCGTTCCTTGTAACAAGGATTGTCAGAGTCTCACAGGATAAAATTGTGCGACTGTGTTTTGAGTTGTTGTTTATTTGTTTGTTTGACGATTTAATGTATTTCACTGTGTGCAAGCAATTGAACTCGGCGTGATGTTTTGCTGTCGGTGCGCGTTCATGTGTTGAATCGGGGTTGAATTTTCTGCATGAACGTCAAGTTAAAGCAGTTTATATAACTACAGCATGGTTTTCTTATTTCTTCCTTTAAAAAAATCATTTTTGCTTATTTTGTTTGCTTTGCCAGAGACTACTGCCGTCTTTATTTTTGTAAATTCTTTATGATAAATGAGATATTTATTATTGCCCAGTGATTCTGGACAACATTTCAATAAAACACTTACGATGAAAGAAAATTTGTTCTGCTTTGCTCTTTTACAAGCTGTCGATCTTTCAGAAGTGAGGTAATTAGGCATGCAGACATACAGTTTGTAAAAGGATAGCTTGATAAATTAAGGCAAAACAGATTAACTTTATTAACTTAAAGGTCTGAGCTAATAACTTTTTGACTGCAATAATTTCCAACCTACTTTTGGGGCTGTTTTGAAAAAATAAATTGCAGATAAAATTATAATAGCCTAATAATTTTGCTCTGCACACAGGAGTTTTAATAGACCAATTATTAAACTATGGTATCAAATAATTAATCATGTAGACACAAAAAATATGATGTAGCAACGGCAATTATTTTTGTTCTTTATTATTATTATTATTATTATTATTATTCATACAACTACTACTAATAATAGCAATCCCCAAACCATTCAAAATGTCAGGAAACAAAATTTACTGGCTGATTCTTGATCATTAGTGAAGCATTTATATTATTAAATTCAATAATTCAATAATATATTTTATAAAATATTATCCTAAATCGCATGAGTGTTACAGTGTTGCTCTGAACGGACTGGAGGACTGAACCCGTAGTGGTGCACTTCAGGCAGATCTCCAGCCTCTGGGGTCTTTTCATACTTATCCGGTAGACAGCAGCTAAACGTGTGTTTGTGGAGATTACAAAGTAATTGTTCATATGGGAACGGGAGAAGAAAACATCAGAGAGAGCGTGTGCTTGGATTACAGTAGATAATAATCATTTAGGAGAATGAAATGAGGGAAAACGATAGGGTTTTTCTTTTCCAAAAAAGTGAGAACAAAAGAGTAAGAAAATTGAGTATTATTACGAGATCAGATTTTTTTTTAGAAATATGTTTAAAAATTCTTTAATCATTTGTCACTTGCAGATTAATACGTAAGCAAACAACACAGCATGTAATGGGATTGATTTCGGAAATAAATTATTAAATATTATATATTATATAATATAATTATATATACCTAGTCCTAAAAACAAGGAACACTGTCGTCCATCAAGGTTCAAGAGAAACCTGTTGTTACGCAGTTGTTAAATAAATCTTTTTTTTTTTTTCCTGTATCTCTCTCTCTCTGTGTCTCCATTTGTTTCGCTTAATTACAGTTTTGGTGTTAAATAAAAATCCTCCCCTGCTGGAGCCTCATTAAGCATGTGGACTGAGGAGCTACAACGACTCTGCAGTGAGCAGAAGATTTGCTTTATTAAACTTTGCAGGGTTGATCTTCCCAGAGCGTGTCCAGAATCCTTAAAAAAATCAGACTAATCTCTTCAGATTCCTCTCACCCTCCCTCCTGCATTTTCATATTATTATCATGATTATATGTTCTCAGCAGACGCATTGCAAATAATTCCCTGTTAGTTCTTTTGATTTGCACCTGATTTCCCATGTCATGGAATTTAAGGGAGACAGAACGGTCATTTTCGTATTGTACAGACTTAGTGTATTTCATAATGAATATGAGTTATCAGATATTCCACTCACACAGTGAAAATATTTGAAAAGTCAATTTTGTTTCATGCAATCTTGCAGCAGCTGATCATCTTAAGCTGTCATATATGATAAGTATTTTTAGTACTTTCCTGTGTTTTATACACAACTCTACGTTCCTATCAGAAATTAGGTCCCTCTTAAGAACCCTTAACTCTTAAAAAAAACATTGCATGTACCTGTCTGCATTTAGACTATGCAATCTCTTTTGTATACTTAGGGTGCAGCCATAATGACATAAGGGTCATGAGGCTATAAATGCTTCCGGATAATTTTCTTGTGGCCTCAGTTGAAAAAGAAGCAGCCACTCTGTTAAGTGGAATCTGCTCCATTCTTTAAATGACAAATGACCAGTCTTCGCCAGTGGACACACCTGTTACTGGAACCACTTGAGATTTTCTACAAGAAGAACCGTAGAAGGTCCCTAACAAAGGCCATGGGTGCTAACGACACTATGTCAGAGCTTAACTTGTGCCGGTCGACGCTGGGGGCTGCAATTGAAAATAAATTTTGTCTGAAAAAGGGCGTGTGGGGGCACACAGGAGAAACAGCCAGAACAAAAGCAGTTGTGGGATAAGTTATTGACTCCTCTGACAGGATGAATGCAGTTCATTATGCCCTGCCAGTTAGCACTGTGGTTCGCGTCCCGGCCTGCATTAGGCGGCAGGTGCAAGACCCATTTTGTACCGTCCCGGGAGGGGAAAATGCCTGAGGCCTGTCATCAGCTGATTTCATAGACAAATGTTTGCACCGCACAGCTAAAACAGAAAGCATATTTCCATCATAAGAGCGTTTTGCAACAGCCATTAGTGTCGGCGCTCATTTGCATGCTAATTGGGCTGTTAACACAGTAAATGTCTATACTTCCTTGTTTGTGTAACACAATGGTGTGGTTTAAACCTTATATATTCATTTCCATAGACCTGGTATTTTTATTGGGAATTCATTTATACATCTTCACATGATCTGATTTAATATAATCAGACCCATTATCAGTCTGTTGGAAGCTGGGTTTGCCTTTATAGCCCAATCAAACAAATCTCTGCAGTTCTAGTTCATTGCGACCAAAAGCATTTGTTAGCACATCGTAAATTACAGGACAATTTATTGGTGCTCTTCTGGACCAACTTCAATGCAACTCCAAACCAGGCAGCTTAATCAATTAGAAATAGAGGAAACCTGGAGCCAAACTTACAGAGAGGAACAACTAAAAAGCAAGTCTTTTTAATGGCGAGTCAATCTACAACATCCAAGTCAGTGTTTAATGTCCCTTTAGCTCGAAAAACGCAATGGCAAAAGGAGTGTGCGCTCCCCAATATCCTCCCACTGTGTCTGACAGATGGCGTTCACTAGTTGGCCATAAATGGCTGTCACAGAGTGTTTGTCTGTCTGCCAGAGCCTATGAATAAGGGACTCCCTAGGAGAATGTTACTGCCCCGACATCGCCCGAAAACTAACCGTGCTTGATTGTCAACCACCAACACGTGAGGCCCTCACACCACCCAGCCTTCTGCTCTGATACGGAAAAGGTTTGGGGGAGCAGGTGCGATCAAGGGAAGTGTATTTAGTTAAATCATATGCCAGCACATGCTTCAAAGCTGCCATGGCTAATGTCGCTCAGGGCAAACGTCCTCTGAAAGATAGAGGATTCATGGCCTGGCCTCTACTACTACTCACAGTGGGTGATATTCGGACAGCTTGAGGATGGTGTCATGAAATTCTTAAAAACCAACCAAATCAGATGGCTGCATTCTTCCTCCTCTACTGCCTATTATAATATTTGAGTGATGTGGAGGAGACAGCAATAATTAACCAATGTGATAAAGCCATTCTTATCCAGATGTGAGCCATTATTACATCTTACTTTTTTAGCCAAACGGAAAACTGCTGAATTTGCTGAAGGTGCTGTACTCACTATCTCTTTAGGACCTTATAATGGTCAGTAGATATTGAGGAGTCAGCCATAAAATGGTGTCAGTTTTATTGTCTGCATGAGTTTGGAATTATTATAAAAAATCATATTACAAGGTGGACGAATCACTAGTTTGGGCACCCTAGTTGTTCATTTTTTATTCATAGATGCCTGGTGGACAATTTGGTTTAACAACCAGAAAAATAAAAGACTGTACTCTTTATTGACTTTCACAAAAACAGAAGTTTTCATTTGGTATTAATGCTAAAGTTTAATAGACTTCACAGCGGTGCGAGTGTAACTATAGTGCTACTTGTTCCAACTTGTACTACTTAGTTACTTGTTCCAAATCCCACTACATCCAATACACACAAGACCTTTTTTAGAATAATGAACACACAGGTTTTTGGGTGAAACACTGATGAAATGGTGCAAATAAAATAACAGCTCTAGTCTTATCAAATCACCTAATCTAAAACAATGACCAAAAGCTGACTTTTTATTGAGGGAGCACATACTGTAGTACACATGATGCACTACAATAAAAAAAAACTTTGTAGATGAGCACAATAATTAAATAGATGTTAATTTCCCTTAGTGCATTTACCTAACATTAATACCAGAGTGGTTTTTAAAACTCACACGTATAAGTGTTTAAATGTTTGGTTCATTGTGGTTATGAGAAAATCATTATATACACATACACAAAAATTCATGGTCACATGATAGCATCAATGATGGTGTGACTACTGACATCCTTAGGAGAAACATAATACTACACATTGCTACACATAGATCAGATGAGAAATATCTTAAACAAACCATGCTAAACAAAATGAACAACGTAACTGCCTAATCATGGCTATATTTAGTGAACTAGTTAGTTCTTAGAGTTATTGGCCTTTTGACTGTTCATACCTCAATAACTTAAAACAGATCTCTTATAAAACAGGGAAATGATTCCTGAAATAAAACTGTTCTGAGAAACATTTATGAAAATTTATCTTTTAATTAAATTTTTGAACTATTAAAGCAAACTCTGGCTAAAAAAATATAATAAGTTAGGAAAGAGATCTACAGTAGTTAGTGTGATGGTTGAAGCGGTGCTTTCACTGGAAGTAAGATAAAAGGTAAAGAGGATGTGATATTAATATGATGACAGCTTTTAAATGATAAAATTTATGATTTTCAAGTAGACCAAATGAACATGGATAGTCATTTTGGAATTGTGAAAAGGAGGAGAACTTGGGTTACAGTTCTGAAGTTTGGGGATGGTGGTGGACATTAAAATTCAGTTTTCTGTTAGTAGAGAAAAGGAAATATAGAGATAAATAAAGAGTTGACTAAGAAAGAAGGTAAAGCTTCATTATTGGTTTTCCTGTTAAACCTTGGCAGCTTTACAACTGCTTTAGTTATGAGAGGTTTTAAGCATGTACTGTACTTTTAAGCATCTTTTCCTTTGACACACTTAAAATAACATAGTAATGGTAACGGCGTTCAGTGAGGTTCAACTCATTCGTGTTAACATTTTATAACAAAGTCTTATATGTTATGTTTTAAAAGATTTATGCATTTATTGAGAAAAATGCTACAACTATACATACATACAGTTGAGCATATTATAAAGCCAAAACAAGTTGCATGTTTGTCATATATTTGATATTACAGTAATGCCCTTTTGGGGGAGATGTGTTCACTCTAAACAACCATGTATAACAAAGCTTATTTTGGAAGACTCTTGGCAGAAGTGGATCAATGCCAGCCATGTGCCAGAGGAAATTGGTCACAGTGGGTGATTTGTCGATCAGTGTCTACAGAAAGGGGAAACTCCCTGCAATTTCACAGAAAATAGAGGGAATCAAAGGAAATACCAAACATGTCATACACTGTTTGCAATATTTTAAATCTAAAATATTCAACAATTTCTTGAATTTACGTTCAAGCACAACTGCTGTACGTTAATGACAGCATGAGTATTATATTTTAGTACACTACCAACAACACACAAATCTTGAAAAAAAATCTATAAATAATAGTTTTACCAGTTGCCATGGACTGCCACCATGTGTCCTTTTTAAAGAAGTCTGAAAATATGTGTACGAGTGTGATGAGGCCTCAGGACAGCACAGCTAATTATAGTCTATTCTGTGTGCTGGTGTGAAAACAGAAGTGACAGCAGCAGTGGTCCACTGGCATGGCGGAGGCCACGAGCCCCCCCGCGTCTGGCTGGGCCAGAATCATCATATGGACAAATCACAACTGATCTGGGGCTGTAATGGCTGCCAGATGTTAACGCTTTGTACTCAATGGCTCTCCTGAGACCTCACCTAATCAGAAAAGAGGCATTACTGTGGGGAGGAGCACATGTGTGCGTGCGCGTGCGTGTATATGTGTGTTGTGCACATGACTTGGGTCATTATGTATCTGTCTCCTGTCTTCATACAGCTAGTGCATAATGTCAGATCTATAGATATTTGATAATGAACAATGAGACAAGAACAGTATATATATATATATA
>JAQMYJ010000039.1:27687412-27704815 GCA_030014305.1 Clarias laeviceps
ATATATATATATATATATATATATATATATATATATATATATATATATATAGCATAGCTCCATAATCTCAGATGCTGATAATTTGTGATTTTTGAGGCTGGTAACTCACCAACTCTGATTGAACTTCTCCTCTGAAACAGAGTTAAGTTTTGATCTTGCTTTCCTGGGAAGGTCTTTATGAGACCAGTTTCATCATGGTGCTTGATGGGTTCTGCAAATGCACTTGACAATACTGTTCTTGCAAGAACATTTCCAGAACAACTGACCTTCATGTCTTAACATAACAATTTACTGTTACTTAATTACCTAATGGCATATGGTTTATTTCATATGTTTATTTTTTCCATATACACATACATACAAATATATAATAATTCATTCATCTTCCATACTGCTTATCCTGTACAGGGTCACACAGGGTGCCTGGAGGTGTGAGGCCACAGTGCTAACCACTACACCACCATGCTGCCTTAGTATGTTAGAATCTCAAACCAAATGTCATATCTTAGTTAAAGAGCAAATTAATTATATAAAATATAAATATAATAAATAAAATATATTATAATTAACCAATAATCATTAGATAATGTGACTTGCAGCTTAGGTAATTATTTTCGCTACCGAAATTGATGCTAACAGGTAAAGGTACGTAGTATTGTATTAGCAACAAAAAAAAAAGTAGTCAATTTATATTATAGCTAAACTTACCTCAGCAAGCTTTTTCATATTAAATGAAAGTGTTCATGGCATCTAGGGAGGCTGTTTACTCCCTAATATACATTTTATTATAACTCAGAATATTACATTTTACTGAGTTAAACCTAGGTGCACTCATCCTCAAGTTTTACACTGCAGTATGTTGGCTAATCCAACAGATGACAATTTCGCTTGATATTTGATTTTTCTTTTTAAAAATTAAAATTCAAGAAAAGTAAGGTCTGAAAAGACAAAAACAATAGTTATATATAATAATTAAGTACTGTATAGTTGCTAAAGTATTTTCCACTCCTGTATGCCATTATAGTCTCTCTTTTTCCCATAGCTAAACCCTCTAAACCCAGCTCCTGCTACTCTAGCACTAAAGCAATGTTGTGTAGCTTTGCTCAGAGGGCAGTGGAGGGTGTAATGGTATGGGTGGAATAACAGGCTGCTGCTATGGGAAATATAACAGATGTTGTGTTTGCTGTCGGAGTAGATGCTGAACTGGTATCAAACAGCTGGTCACCGTGACACACACACACGCACACAATCAGGAGAGAGACCAACTACCAATCCAGCACAGGCGAAAACAAGCGGGATTTGTTTATTTCTTCAAACATTTCTATTTGTTTTATAATACAAGCGTATATCTTAAACCAGCAGCCACGATAAAAGCTGAAATATAGTTGCTCTGTGCTCAGTGAGATGACGGATTTTTCGCTGCACACGATGGAACCTTCTGTCTGAGTGTTTTTCTGCACTGTCAGCCGCACAGACCCCTGCAATCGCACTCAGTTTGAGGTCTGTCTCATTGCAGATGCATAGAGTCATAGGAACACACACACACACAAACCTCCAAGACACTTCCACAGTGGGAAGAGGAAATGCGACAAACTGCCAGCCGACGCTCTCGTCACTCAAATCCCTCTCGTCCGTTCTGAGCCGCCGCTCCCTGCAGCAGGGACGGCCCATCTGTCCCCGGCACTGCCTCATTATCCCATTAGCAAACCATTACAGCGTCCTCCTCACCACTGGAGCCTAATCTCATTGCGGAGTGCATGTGAATATACGCTGTAGACCCCTGTAGCTGCAGAGCATCCTTTTCAACACAAAAGGCCAAGATGGCACACTTCTGCAAGCATTTGCTCTAAACCACACAGCACTGCATTGCCATTTGGACACACATCTGTCACAAGGCTCCATGCAGAAGGCTACCTTGTTGTGATCGCCCTGGGACGTTCTGACACATTGTGGATTGATATATTAATGAAATGTCGCCAGCTTGACAGTTGAGATTGAAAGAATATGACCAGGCTGAAACAGCTTCGAACAATTCAGTAGTGATCCGAGTGGATTCTAGGATTGTCTCTTCATAAATGTTTGGAAATAGACATTTGGTGTAAAAGGAAATGCTTGATATCCAGTAACTTTATTGTAAGTGCATTTACAATGGTGTTTTAAAAATCTCAGTATATGTGAGAAATGATCACAATTTGGCCCTTGGATTTATATTATTGTGATGTCTACTTGAATTTGCTAATACGGTTGGCAACCATGTTCTTTGTAATCCGACTTGTCCTGACATTGATATCAATAGGTTCTGCTCATTTTGATGCTCAAATTCATGCACACTCACATTCCATACAAACTTAAATAATTCTTTTGATTGTGTAAAGCTGCTTTGCGACAATGACAATTGTTAAAAGCGCTATACAAATAAAATTGTATTGAATTGAATTGAATAGGTTCTTCATTTATCAAAGACATTTCAAATAATATCTAAAAAAGCAAACAAACAAAAAATTTGTATGGAGTTTACTATTTCCTACTGCATGGAGACTTTTGAGATGCTCTGGATTATAAAGTGAACAAAGATAACGTAAAGCCATATATATGTAAGTACTATATCCAAATATGTAAATTTATTTGCTAAAAAAAAGGCATCAGTTAGCATGATGTATGTACTTAGGTTGACAGATATATGGGGATATATGACAGATCTGTGATAAAGCCATTGATTAAAAAATTTATGTGTTTTTGAAAAATTGAGTGTTAAACTGCTTTTTAAAAATATATTTTTTTTATGGTTGAAAGTATATAAACGATTTAAGTATGCCAAAATGTGAGGTCTGCTTTAACTAAAGCGATACATACACTAAAAAAATGATTTAGGATTTATTATCCCATAAAAACGCTCAGAATAAAACAAGTGCCCCCAGATACAGAATAATAGACCCTGTTAAAAATAAAAACAACATAATTTCATAAGTTCTCAAAAATGTCATCATCATGAATGATGTAATATGACTGACACATCAGGCAAATAAGTGTAATAAAGTGGATAATGTGATAGCAGTCATAAATAGAAATTCAATTTTCAATACAATGTGAAAATGTGTAATATTATCAGAAATGAGAAATGACAATTATTATGATTATTATTATAAATTATATTATATATACTTATTATTGTCTTTAGACAGTTTCATTATAATTAGTAGGAGTATATTCCATAGAACCTACTGTATAATTTCATTAGGTTCTAAGATGCAGGTTGTTTCATTTTTTAAAGAAAAAAAGCACATTATTTTTACAAAACATTGCACAATTCTGCAAAATTTTAAACCACACCCCAAAAAGTTAAGAACTAATAGTAGCAGCAATAATGCTTATTTCAATTAATAATTACTCAATATTGAGTGTAACACATGTTGTATGTTTAAAACACAGCAGTTTACTTTGTTAATGTAGGAAATGGTGCACAAGCACGATCTTGTGAAATTTTATGAAATTTACACTACAAATTATTAACCTAGTCCAAAATGTTATGGTAAATTGGTTATAAATAATATATTCTTATCTTTGTGAAATTTATGAATGATTAAAATATTTTAGTAATATACTATACAACCTTTCTTATACTTCCCATGTGCTATCTTATTAAGAATTATGTCATATTATCAGTCCACTACAATATCATGTACACAGATTTGATCACATGTTCTTTGATCAACTTGCTCAGATCTGTCAATCAAAGCAGACTTTCCTTATCCATCTGTCTTTACTCACAGGGTAAAAAGGAAAGTGATTGCCCCCCATTAGCAACTTATTAGAGATGGAGGGGCATCTTACTTTCTACTTGAGTTTTGTTCCTTATTCCATTGGAGGTCATTTAAATACCTGTGCTGTGCTTTGTACCTCGGGCCGGCCCTGCTCTTTACATGGCCACTGTTATGCAGGAGAAGCACCAGGGCTGGAGAAGGTTGCTCAGGGGTCATCCATCACCCGGTGTCAGAAGAAGGGGCGGCCTCCTGGAGAGTGCCCACCTTCTCCTCTCCTACAGTCAAGAGGCGGTGCAGGAGGGCTGACTGACACACCCACTTTATTCCCAATTTATATGCCAATATTTGAACAGGTTTTTTTATTGGAATTTGTATGTGTGTGAAGTTGTTTTTACATTTTAGTAGGAACAAAATGTTAGTAAAACATTTTAGTACTAAAGGATAGTACTAAAGGATAATAATAATAATAATAATAAAACTACACACACACACACACACACACACACACACACACACACATATATACAAAAAAAGAACAACAATATTTGTGTTTTGTTAGCAACAATTAACAAACAGCTAATGTTAGCACTGTAAGCCATGTATATTTACGACCTTATATAAGCAAATGTATAGTTAATATTATAGATTTAACTAGTTAATATATCTATGCTGATAGA
Source organism: Clarias laeviceps (assembly GCA_030014305.1). Taxonomy (NCBI): domain Eukaryota; kingdom Metazoa; phylum Chordata; class Actinopteri; order Siluriformes; family Clariidae; genus Clarias; species Clarias laeviceps. The sequence continues at coordinate 27,691,851 of JAQMYJ010000039.1, forward strand.
TTTAAAGTATATGAAGCAAAACTCTTTTACTGTCATGTTGATCATGTTTTCAGTTTTTGGACTTGGGGTTGAGTAGGGCCTTAGTTTTCTTCTTCCTAGTTTATGAAATATAAAATGTTCAGATTATGTCGCAAAACTCCCCAAAAAAAGAAGGGGTGGGGGGGGGGGGTAACTAACGGCAAAGTAGTCCTGAGAGTAGATATTGCATTATATACAAACCTATAACAAACAGGACTGAAACTGTAAATTTATTTCTTTATGGTTGCTAGATTTAGGATTTTGGGAAATGCCGTACTACATGTCCTGAAAAAAAGAATAAAAACAAATCTGTGTGTATGTGTGTTTGTGTGTGTGTGTGTGTTTGTTTGTGTGTATGTTTTAAATGCTGGAACAAAAACAATAAAAAGACACAAAATTGCATCGTAGTTGCAAATTAGTGTAAAATATTGCCAATATGCGAAACACATTCGTTTGGATAATTTGCTTCCGCGAGTGAGTTTCGGCTGTTTTTTTTTTTTTCTCCAGCCCACGCTGTTGTCATTACACTGACCGCTCCGCGCCTACCATCTGTGCATTGTCTTGTGAGTGGTAGGTAATAATGACTAACAGGGGGGCAAACACTCTATTTAGCACATTACTCAGAAAACTACTGAGCTGAGCTCCCAGCTGGTAAAAAATTCCTCTTCTCCGTATTATTTCCCCACAGGCAGGCCTGTAGACACAGTAAACACTTTCATATGGAAACACAGCAGCTGGAGACCATATTAACACACATCTGCTTTTACAACAGAGGCAGCATCACGTGCATGCAGCTTTCCAGTACAACAATTTGTGGAATGCAAGTTGATCCATGACACCATGACACCAAGACCGACCTAAATGCATGCTTTTAGGCTATCTCAGCAGACGAAGGATTCCCATTGAAGAAAAAATAGAGAAATGATTATACATAATTTTGAAGACTAAAACTTATCCTAGCATGTTAAAAATTGAAAAGTAAAATCAGTATGTTGATTATGCAGAACATGTAGGCAGGGTGGATAAGGCTCCCATGCCGCATGGCTGACTGGGCATTGTGTGCCACTCAGCAGTGTGCCGAGGCTGCATCAAAGTGCAGTCCATGGCAGCGTTCGGCACATACGGGCCCCGAGCCGTGGGTTCCCGGCGCCGGGGCCGCCTGGCCGCTGAGGCTTCACAGTGGTCCAGTGAAGGGTGTGAAATCACCATGATTAATAATTACAATTATTTGCAAATGTGCCAGCTGCTCTCGCGCAGTGGATGCCTTTGATTTATGGTGCTGTAAGCGCCTTCAGCTATTGTGGCGTCTGAAGCGGGGAGACGTTAAACGACGCCCATTCCCCAGTGCATACACACATACACACACAAAATATGATTTCGCCTTTCTTATCCTTCCGGCCCTCGGGCCACTGAACTCTACATCAGAGTGCACTGGATCTTGGCCCTTTACTGTCATAGTGCAGCGTTTCTACTGACTTGTGTATAACCATAGATGAACAATTCTATGTATTCACTTACTCCATAACCTTTTAAACAAACAGAAAAACTTTAGCTCTTTTAGTTTTACAAATAAAAGTCATCTGTTAATCAATCAACATTCCCACAAGTTAAAAATTACCATGCATTCATGTTATTATGAGGACACACACATGCACACACACACACACACACACACACACACTTTTCAAAGGCATCCCTTGCAATCGGATGAAAGCATAAGCCTTATGTTGTTCTCCTTTTAACATGGCCCATTTTAATTTCTTTAATGTCTTTTATTTGTTCTTGGCTCAGTTTCTCTAACAAATGTATTTTATCACCCTGATCATATTTAAAGTAATACATATGCACGAGGGGTGTTCGAGTCAAACCGGGACTTGTGATGAAATTTCTCTTGAATGAAGGCTTATATAACTGATTGACATTTCCATAAGACTTCAACGCACCTTTTGGAACGCACCTTTTGCGCAAACATTTTAAAGAAGGCCGTACATCCATGAACGATGATTCTGGCTGAGCTGGCTCAGAGCCCACTGCAGTCTTTTGGTTATCTTTCAGAAAGTAGTGCCTCATGCTAGAAAATCAATGGATAACTTGTCACTCACAGGTGGAAGAGATGCGCCTGTCTGTATACACACAATCATGCAGCAACACCATTTGCACATTAAAGGAACTCAGCTGGGAGTATTGCTATGTATCCAGTACAGTCCTGATCTCACTTCAAGTCATTTCCACATGTTTGGGTCAGTAAGGAGTTCCTAAGAGGCCAAAGGTTCAGATGTAAAGCAAAAATGCTGATCAAGGCTTCGGGAAACTGAGAACATTTTCTACCTTGATGGTATCCAAGCACTAGTGATAAAACTGAAAAAGTCCTGGTTTGAGTTGAACGCCCCGTGTCAATAACCTGCATATATATTAAGCAAATTTTGTGTGCCTTTGTAAATAGAAATTTTTATTATTATCAGAATAAAAGAGCAAAGTGATAATATGAACCACATGAAGAATATTTTGTGGGATAATAACACCTTATTTTCAAATTACTGCAGTAAAGTAAAATAAATCTTTTAAAATCAATGGCAAAGCAATAATAGTTTTATCTCCTCAAAAAAAAAAATCATTGTTTTACTTGGAAGGAACTAGAATGAACTTTTTCTTATGCAAAATGTGTAATGGATAATATTTTGAGTACTTGATAAAGAATGTTATGTCAACTACAGATTAAAACTTATGATTAATAATGAAATAATGTGTGTATTCTGTCACTCTACCTTGCTTAATACAACAAATGGATAAGATTCTTATAGAGTTCAGTTTCCACTGATTTTATTTCGATGTAATCTGATATTCCTTTTTTATAAGGTAAATAAATAAATGCAATAAATAAATAAATGCAAATATTTATAATATAAATGTTATTATTTCATTAAAATCCGTTTTGTTCATATTTCCTTTTTTGGTAAGTAACACACGGCATGAAAAAAACATATTGAAGGGTAAAATTTATTTCTAAAATAATTTTAAAAACTACACTATGCCAAAGATGCATTTCTCTCTAATGTTTGTGCTTAACACTTATAATGCTTAGACCTAGTCTGTTACTTGTAACTTGTTTAATACAAAGCGTGTGCACTACATCCATCAGTTCACTTATCTCAGGCTAGCTATTATAATTTACTGCTTAAAATTTTAAAGAAAACACTAAAATGTGTCTATTGACTTTAAAAACGTAAATAATTTATTTTTTTGACTGTTTGAAAGCCAATTTGCCTTTTTAAAACCTAGGAGACCTTAATTCTGGATTAAGTCTGATAAATCACGTCATTTTAAAACCTTAAATTTTGGCAAGAATCTTGTATTCTTAATGAAACTTCTATGCTGAACTAATATGTTGTAGATTGTTTAACAGTTCGATTAACTTGATACAAATGAACACCATATTTATAATTGTGTTATTAATAGCAATAAGGATTTACTGTGTGTGAGGCCATGTATTATACACTTAATGAATAATGTAGAGTTTTACAAATGTGCTGGCCCATTTCCAGCATTTAAGCAAGTTTATTAGCATAGATACACATTATCTCCCCTCTCTCTGTCTCTCTCTCTCTCTCTATCTCTCTCTTAAAAAAACAACAACACAAACTGCTTTACAAAATGTGCTTCTTCTTGTGCTTGGTCTGAGTCAGGTAGTACTGCCGCTCATGTAAGAGCTGGCCAGCCACAAAAGTAGTTCACTCACTATCGGCTGGATTTGTCTCTTTTGGCACGCGACCCAGAGGAAATCAAATGAAGTGGGTGCCAGCCAAGCAGCCCCTCAGTGATGTGTCTATCAGCGGAGGAACGATCCACCAGATTAGTGCGCTCATTAATCACTATCAGAGCCGTATCAGATGATTTCCACCCAGAAGGGAGCTGACAGCCAGAGCCTGTAAACCTGTCCAAAAGTCTTAATTTGATAACTGTCCGACCGGCATCTGTGCCATTGCCTTTTGACGGAATGAAAGAGACAGGCTGTTCATGCGTAAAATGGACAGATAAATAAATATTTCCAGATTCAACTTTACAGCAGTTTCTCAACAAAACTTAAAGGCATTTTGTACTGTTGAGTCTAAGTCATGGAAAGAGATTAGAAACCAGGCTTGTATTTATTTATTTTTTTACTTTCATCTCAGTCACTTTCTGCTATACTCAGGATTGAGACTAGACAAACAGCTTTAAGAAATGTACAACAGAGTTTTGGATGGTTGTGGAATAAGTAAACAAATGCTGTACTTGCTCCAGAACTCCAGAACTATCTATGTATATCATTAATCTGGTAAAGGCCCAGAATTCACATGCTTCACATAAAAATCACTTAAAAGAATAGGTATATCAAACAGGATCGAAAACTGCAGTAAACTTAGTCTTCCAAGGTATGAACGTTTACTGTAAATACAATACAATACAAATACTTTGGTTTTCAAGTACACAGGTGATGCACTCAGTGTCCATTACCCCTTGTTCCTGAGTAGGATATCATGTCGAGCACTACAGCTATTTTCACTTCAAAGCACTGCTCATACTGTAACCTGTTTTTCAGTGTGCCGACAGAATGAGCACAGATGCCAGGCTAGGCTAGACAGTGGCAGGTGATCTAGCAGTGGAAGCTGCCTCTCTGAGGCCACTTAACATGGCGAGATTGCCCGAGGCAAAGGGAAGCTGCCAGTCAAGAGTGGCCACCTGCGAGCACCCCTATTCCACCTGACATCGCTCTGCAGATGGGGCAGTCCCCCAGGTAGAGGCAGCCCAACATTCGCCATTAATCATTGCATAAACCTCACCAGAGGGAGGACCTGCAGGTTAGCCGTCATTTGGCGCTAAATTGAGTGAAAAATAGATCTGGCAATGGGACGCCGCTGCGCATAGGTCCCTAGAGGAGCTCCGGGTGGGTGCGAACACGGCACTGCCCAAGCAGCTAAGTAATCTGTCAGTTAGTTAAAGACATCATAATTCATTTGGCTTAATAAACTCACTGCCTTCATCTGTTTGCTTTCTGCTTTTGTCCCATTTATCTTTATTTGCCTGCATGCCGCAAGTCAAAACGTTTACAGATTAATAATCCTGTATGAAATATGGGGCTCTCTCCATGAGCCCTTGGTTAGCAGAACTGAAAGCTACATACAATACTGTATGTGGATTAGTTAGTAATCTATTCATTTGGCAAATTCTATAAACTGCAGTCAAACAAATGCATTAAATCTTATGAAGAATTTTATGAAAGCAAAGAACATACTGTACCTTATTATATGTTTGAGTGTAATTGAATTCATCAAAAATGAATTTTTGATGAATAAAATTGGCAATCTTTTAGAAACTGCAGAATAAGTAGCATGTACAGTACAAAAACTCAAAACTATATTGTTCTTGCTGCTTTATAGAGAAGTGTAAAGATCAGATCATAATTTGGACTTTAATTTGACTGGTTGGTAATATAATTTATTTAAAACTGATTGTATATCTATTATTAATAAAAAACAGACAAATGATGTGTACTTTTTTAAAATGTTTAAATTTATGTGTACACAGGCTAGAAAAGGTGAGTGCCTCTGATGTTTAAATAATACTTCTCCACATCATCATTCACAAATTAACCTCAGTCCTGAGGCCCGGGGTTGTGAAAAAGAAAGCTTGTGACATAACAACTGAAGGCAACTTCATCACATAAATCATAGCATAATTGAATGCTGACTTGTTGGGTTAACAATCAAAGACAATCACGTAGCACAGTAGAAAACTGACGTAAATGAGCTTAAAAAAGCTGTTAATCTTAAACACTGCATAAATCTAAATCAGTATTCCTTTTAATTCAACAATGTTATTTTGAACATACAGGTCTGTACCACTGCCACTTCCAGGAAAATGAATCCAGAGTGGATTAAAGGAGCCGGGAACAAAGCTGTCTAAAAATATGATTTATGACTATGGGGACTAAACACCTCTGTGTCAGACCCTGCCATACTGACACTTTAGTTATTGTCAGCCATGACAACTCTGGAGGCTATGGGGCAATCCTGTAAAGTGTTCAGCTTCAGTATGACTGAATGTGAATCCTGGATTGACTACTGTACGTACACAAATAAAAAACAGAGCAGTACTTTTTAATATATTTAATGTTATTTACATACTGTTTATTTACTACTACAACTACTAATGATAATAAGAACAACAACTACAATATTATTATTAATAATAATAATAATAATAATAATAATAATAATAATAATAATAGCCACAATGGCACAGGAGCTTGGAGCTGGCATGTTCTTCCTGGGCTAAAAGTTCATAAAATCACACTAACTTCCTAAGACGCTTGATGTTAGTGTAGTTTCTCAACGCATACCAGGCTTCATGCTGTAATGTTTGGTTTCTTGCACAATAGTGCATTCGAAATGTAAAATAAATTATGATAGTAATTTTTAAAAATATTACAAATAATTTTGTCATTAATATTATGAAAAAATTGGTTCGTTGTAAAAAGCTGAAAAGTTGTTTTTAAGACAAAAGCCGCAACAGTAAGACTCAAAGTCTCAAAGATTTTCAGCAAATTAGACTGTCTCATTCAGATTTCCTAGGCAATCATGATCAAGTGTCGCTGTTAAAATGACTACTAGCATTCGAATAACTTGATGATGAAAATGATTATTTTACAGTACTTACTTTTCAATAGAAAATAAAAATGGTAGCATTATTATTGTTTCATCGTTCCATGTAACTTAATATATCCATAAATATATGTACAGTAAATATCTAAAATCTTTATAATTAGGCTTTCAACAGTGTTCTCTCTCTCTCTCTCTCTCTCTCTCTGTCTCTGAAGCTCTATTGCTACTTCAGCTTTAATTAATAGGTTGTGAAAAGCCAGAGCTCCCTGTGTTTTGTTCTCTTATGTATTTGTTCTCATTCTCCAATAGTCAACAACACATCATGGGGCCTCCTCTCTCTCTAAAGGGTGAAGAGGAAAAGTTTTACCTGGCCACCTTTTGATAGGAACCTAAAGGAGTATCTCATGACCCAATCTATTAGCCGTGACATCATCTTGCCATGTTACACTGGACTTACAATCCAGCAGCAATAATTATTAATTTGATACCTTTATCTTTACACCTACTAGAGGTCACCGAGCTGAGGTCATCTAAAGGGGAGCACAATGAGAAGGGGTTAGGCCCCTTCCACTGGGAAAAAGAATGGAAATAAATAGCTATGGCAGCCATTATCAGTTGGCATTGAGAAAATTAAAGGTCATGTTTTCTGATTTACAGTCAACCGATCTAACATTGGCTCAGTTTGAGGGAGGTGTACGCACTCTCAGAAATGCACAAGCCTGAGGTCCCCTTGAGCGACATAACCTGAGAACCAGTGGATTTTTTTTATGCACACCGCCCATATAAAAGTTCTATTGCTTAAAAACAAGACAGTTTATGTTGCTGCCTCGTTGTGCTCTTAGGGACCTTTGTCTGGAGCTACAAAAGACATATTCAAAAAATGTTCAGGTTTGAAATGCATAAATCAGCATCTTGGCTTTGCGATCACATTAGGAACTTGCTCTATTTCATATTTGATGATGGCCGACTCTTTAACTCTTATGTGCCATTCATGACTAGCCAGTCAATGACACGGACGCTAGCAGGTGGTCTGGCACATAAGAGTTAAATATGGTTCAGTCTGCAGCACTCTGAAGCCCAGCATTTGTTTTAAAAAAAACTTATGTTAGCTATTTGCCTTTTCATGTCGAGAAGAAATGACAGGTAGTTTAAGAGAACACATTGATGTTCTGAGCTTGAACTTCATACATGAGATTTAAGGCCTTTTTTGTCTAAAATATGTGACAAAAAACACGATATATGCATTATAACAGTAAATTATTGTTAATGCAATCCTTTTAATATTAACACAAACAGGGTTTGCACCTATTGTTTATAATAGTAATAAAGCTGAAATTAACCAACCAATATTTTTTTATATATATAAACCAAATGAATGCTTCATTAGATACAATATGAAATAAGTCTAGATAATAATGCATATAAATATAATGATGGACATGTCACAAAACAGCTTTATAATAATAAAAATCCAATAAAAAAATAATAATAATAAAAGTATGGATTTATAAATGTATAGATTTATCATTGTGTCCCTATATCCCTTTCAGATTTTGTAATCAGCATAATGGAATGTAAAGGAATGCAATACATGGCATAATACATCTACTTAATTGTGGTAATTGTAGGGAACATGTAGGTGAAAATGTTTTATCATATTCAGATAAATAATATCCTATACAAGATGTATATGACCAATACAATTATTATTTGGAGCCTATAGCCACCATGTTGACTTCAGCCCAGTGGCTGATGGTAATAGTTTTCCCCTCCTCTGCTTTTGCCTCCATTGTTAAGGCACAAAAAAGGGCAGCATCCCCATTGATCACCCTGACAAAGTGCCTAATGGCCATTCCCACACAGACAAGATAGACATCATCCAGGTACACAGCCATGGCAACCGAAGAGCGTTTGAGAACAGGAGCGAGTGGGAGGGGGCAGCAGTCCCATAGAGTGGCGCTACAGGCCGCCACTCACCTTTGACATGGCCCTGTGAATGGGAGTTTGTTTTCTGATTGCTACGGTCCATCCTCACGCGGCGGCTCACAAACAGGCAGTAAACAGGCAGCCAGCAGTTCAAAGCGGGCACAGAAAACTGGGGTCCCACTTTGGCTATGTTCACATGAGAATCAATCTGTTTTGAGTCTTTGAAGTAGGAGCGGGATAAAGGAATAACGGGGGCCCGCTCTGAAAGGGAAACAAGAAACGAGGCTGAAAGAAACAGCAGTTCTCTACACCATCCCTCATGCATCATACAAACAGCAGAGTTTTATTTTTTATTTTTTAGAATGTGCTTTCAAGAAGGTGTTTCAATATCTGCCTGTCTTAGTCTCGGATTCCTGATTAGTAATTAATGAGGCTGAACATATTAACAGAGTATGTTTAAGTTTAAAACTATTTTTCATTGAACATATGTGCGGACTGGTTAAAAATATAATCCCTGCATGTTTCGATCCCTTCACAAAGAAAGCTCAGATAGCTTCTTCAACAATTAACCCAGGATCATGGTGTAAAAACTCAAATGAATGCACTGTTGTTTTATTCACGTTAGCAAGCAAAAAAAACAGGACGTCTGTCAGGAGCGAGCATACAGACAATGAGAGGAGGACAGGGATGCTTTTCCGCTTTTTCTGCCTTTTTTTTATTTTAACACAAACAAGCTCGGACAAGCGTTCGGCTTTTCAGCTAATTAAGCCGTTTTCAGAAGAACTGGTCGAACAGTGACATCTTGGCGGGGAAGCAGCGAGTCAATGGGTTGATACAGAAGAGACGACATTTATGGGGCGGCTAAGGCCATTGTCTCTAGCCTCGCAGGATCTTTTCTAGTTGGCCGCCTCTGCCTGAGTGACCTATACAATGAGAAGAATGCAAAAGGCTAAACTTCTATGCCAACCACAAAAAACGGTCCGTCACAGAATAAAAAAAATTTCATGCTGCTGGGCGGCAACCCTCTTTTGCCAAGATTCCACAGATACTTTGTCCTTTTTTGCAGGGACTGTAAGTTAATTTTAAAGCATTGCCGAACTCTATGTAACACACATGGAAAAAGGCTTAGTGTATTAAATATAACATCAAATAAACAAGCAAAAGTGAATACGCTAAAGTCATTATGTCACTTTTAATTATTATTATTATTACACAGTTATAAAAAAAAAATTGGTTGAGCTTACAGAGTTAATAAATACAATATTATAATGTAACATAAAACATGACAAAAATGGGAAATTATATAATTTTATTCCATGACGCTTGTCATATTTCCTATTATTTTTACAATATAATTTAATAAAAGAGTCTACATAATTATTACTTAAAATTATTAAATATATATAGTCAATATAATGTAATATAAAAAATTTAATGAATACTAATTAAATAAAGCAAGAATGTCCAACATATTATTCTTACAATCCTGCTGTAATCTTTAAATCCAAGCTAAAAACAAATTAAGTACAAATATAGATTATGTTATGACAACTTATTTTCATTTATTTAATTCATTTTCATACAAGATCTTCCTCCGTACACACTTTGCACCTTGATCTAAGCCCCACTGCCATGCTGATGGTGAGCTCGTAACTTCGGCGCAACTTTTTCAGCAAAACTGTCAACACCACCTGCTACTTCTTCGAGGCCTTGCCAGCACCGGCCTCTTTCGGTGTGAGCCATGTGTTGTCATAATGTAAAGCCATTACAGAGAGTGTTTAGCACAGTTTTGGAGAGAGCCAAAACACGAACAACAAAGTGTGCCAATTATAGAGTCATTTGAGTGTTTGTTGAGCCTGCAAATAGGCCCAGCTTTGTCTGGCTGACCATATTGAAAGGGTCAAACAGAACATCTGAGTCTCTGTTTTACTGCGCATCCTGTAATCCTTCTCACATTTTGATGCCCAAGATGAAAAGAGATAGAAAGGGAGCGATAGAGTGATGAAGAAGAAAAAAAGAAAAAACTTTGTTCCTTGTAACAATTTGGCTCAGAATGTCTGTGCACATTGCACTTGCGTCTGTAGCAGCATGTGTTTCTGGGATTGTTCTGGAAAGGAAAATGCCGAAACAGCAGGGAGCAGGAGATAAACAGGCAATTCGTGACTCATTAAAAAAGGCGATGGTGGCCAACATTGTAGAGGGTGTAAGGACCCTCGTTCCAACTGGGCTATAAACTTTTTCGGCACCAGCTGGACCCGGCATCTGTTAGCTTGTGCACGGAGAGATAATCCGGTGCAAACGACACGGGTGCTCGGCATTTAAAAAGCCCTGACATCTTACATAACCGTACTGATTAGGAACTTGGGGAACCGGCAGCCGAATGTCCAGGCGCTCTAGGCCATTGGTGACACGTTGCAGGATGCTGCATAGTATGGCATGACAGACCTTAAGTCATGTTGAAAAATCTGGCTGCCTGAAACCTACCCATTTGGAGCTGTTTTTGCAAAAAAAAAAAAAAAAAAGGAAAGGTTAAAGGACAAGGAGCAGACAAGAGTGCAAAACTTTATGCAGTAGAGTTTTTATAAAGTCAAAAAATTCATTTGTCTGACAATAAAAAGAAGACATTATAGTACAGCAGCTTACTTTTATGGTCAGTTTTAATTACTTAAGCCTGCATGTTGTCAAAATGTCTGTTGTGAATGCTTACTTATGTATACATTAACAGCAACTAATAAAAAGTCACTTTCTTTTTATCATTGAAAGACATTTTTCTTAAATCAAAAAACGCTAATAAAAGATTTCTTCAACTTCAAAGCTATGATAAATTTTAGAGCCCATGTTTTAAACCCCATATTCCCTTCTTCAAAGCGTGTAAGGATGTTTACGGCCTCATTAGTATCGGCGTGTGCTTCAGCATATGAAAAATAGATAAGCTGAGCCAGTGTCCCCTCCAGCTTGCTGCCAGAGGAGTACTGAGCTACTCTTAAGTCTTTGCAGTGTGACAGAAGGCTGGCCCTTTCATGCCGCAGCACCAGGGTATAATTTGGCCTTTAAGAAACTTTATGAGTCCCTGAACTGATTTTCTGGAATATGAAAACATCAGCATATGGCCGAAGACGGCACTGGGCTAAGAAGTCAATTTCCCTCATGGAACATACCATGTGGGGTGACATTCATATTAGCATGGCGCCTTTGGCTCAGCTCAGCGCTATCGCTTGGGGCAGGAGAGCAATGCTTTTTTGTTGCCAGAAAAGCAGAGGTAAGTGTCACACAAATGCTAACAGACTGACTGAAGCTGCTCCAAAGCTGCCAAACTTTGAGCTATGCTCTGTTCTCGAAGCTGTGCTAAAAACCTGCTGTTGCCTGCCGACAAAAAAAAAAAAAAAAAATACTTATGGCAATGTTTGAAATTGCATATTTTTGGTAGAGATAAACCCGGTTCAAGGCCACCAGGCAGATGGAGCCCAATATGCCAGGTTTCTGTGTGGCCAGATGCAGTGCAGAGGGAGTCCGTACCATATATAACATCTGGAGTGGTGGCATTTTCATCCACATGTGTACCTTAACCTTGCTAGACAAGATATCCTGTGTGACATGGGTATTGTACCACCTAAGAGTCATGTTTAAACTGTTTTCTTATTTAATAAAACATTTAATTATATTTTGTTGAAACAAATGACAAAACCATTGTATTTTATCTGTCACATTTTGACAATCTACATGCATTCTTATTATAGTACCTAAATGCACTGTTCAATGTAATGGTATAAAAAAGTCAGCATAACTAAGAGTAATAACATATTTACTTAATCACCTTTGCTATGTTGTATGCTAGGATGTCTAAAATTGAAAGAATTTAATTTCGAGATCCAAAATACAGTAAATAAAACACTTTGCTGTCAAACCTTCTCTAAACTGCAGGCACAAAGTTCTTACCTGCAATGTCTGAGACAGCAGAGACACATGAGAATTCCTGACCCAATTTATGACCTTATTTTTTAAAGTACTTCAAGAAAAAGAAATTGATTTGGTTATGATCTGCAAATGAAATGAGCTGAAACGTGGCATTTTACAGCTCACTATCTGACTTGATAAAAACGTGTACAGGTAAGTCATTAACCAACTAGAGAGTAAGCTAGCTAGTTCTTTTCATGTTTAAGAGTATAAAAGCTCTGTATGAAACTTAAGATGTCACTTTGATGTTCGCTAAACATATCTTTTTGCTAAATAAGTGATGCTACAGCATTTAGGTATCGCTTAGGATTATTTTTGCTAGTGGCTAATTATGTAGCTAGAAACATGCATGCATAGATATATATACTGACTAGATGTCGCCTTGGGCCTCTAAGCATACGTCAACATCGCCGCCATCTTGGGTCGGGG
>JAQMYJ010000039.1:27704915-27736945 GCA_030014305.1 Clarias laeviceps
CGACCCAAGATGGCGGCCGCGCTGACGCATCGTTCCTATGGACAGCAGCGTCAGAGGCGACATCTAGTCAGTATATACTGTACAGTATATCTATGAGAAACATGTATGAATTAGCATGAGCTAGCTAGCTAACTAACAGACCTAGAAAGTTACTGGCTGTGTTAGCCAGCTAACATTACCTGTGTATACTGTTAATAATGGAGGTGGTGTTTACCAGACAAATTTTTTTTTTAAACAATTGTATGAATTATGTTTCATTTTTCCCCCCACAGATGAAAATATTACTACATGAGCAGTGCTCCTACGTAAGTCACTATGTTTTGTACTCTTTTGTATTTTGGTGACGTTAACACTATTTGCGATTTATGTTTAGAGATTGATATATTGATGTGCAAAAGTTTACATCCCCACTTGGTATTTTGGATTAGCAAAAAAGAAGCATCACTCTACAGTTTCTATATGAAGTAGAATACGAACTTAATGTAGCCCTTAAAGTTCAGAGCATTTTAGCCATTGTTTGTTTTACTGTTTTTGTTTTTTAATAAACATATATAGGGGCTCAGGTTTGTGCAGTATAGAGTGACATATTCTTTTTTCAGCACAAAATAAGCAAAATGATGAACTGAATTTTAGTTCATTTAAATCAAAACATGACTGAACAAAAAATGTAAAAATGAGTCACAGGCAAAGAAATAGCACAGATATCAAAGACATGATCATATATAATGATCATGTCTTTTATTTAATCATGTTGATTTCGGTTGTTTCTATGACCAAAAAAATAATAATAATATTAATAATAGTAATAATATGCTCAGTTTGAGAGTTCTACATTCTTGCGATGTCATTACCCATAGTTGTAAAATTTGCCCTTTATAAAAGTAATTATAACTTTTGTTCTGCTTGACAAATCAAATACCCAAATGCACAGTTTGATATCTGAAGCCTCTCCATTAACACACACAAACCGACAAGGCTTCTATGTAAGTAGAAATAAATGATTATAGACCTATGCCTTGTTGCCAGCACAGATCTGAGCCACTTGCTGTAAGTTGAAGCCCATTATAATATATACAATATATAATATAGTATTAACATAATTTGCATCCTATTCACACACTGTTTATATGAACATGTCTTCAGTAAGCTGTGTAATAAAAACTTAGAATGTTTAAGCAGTTAAGGGTCATAGTGACCTCTCACAGAGATGCAGAAGAGTGTGTTTAAGAAAAGCATTTTAAACAGAACAAAGCATACTTAAGAAATGAGAAAAGCAATAACAGACATACAGTATGTGGACATGAAATCCTATTACAAAATAAAAGTCACGATTCATCTACATTTAGAAATATAATTTGGTTTCACTACTAATATATTTCACTACTAATATGCTCTTTGAGAATGTAAGGAACATCTGTAAAACTTTAATTGAGTGTAAGAATTATTTATTCGTTTGTGGAACTTGACATTTTTCATTTAGCAGGTTTACTGAAATCTGGATCCGTATGAAGAAAGTTGGAGAAATCTTGACAGGAACCAGGAATCAAATGACAAACCTAGCCTCTTGGTGAAGTTACAGAAAAAACAGCATTTTTATAAGATTGAAATTATCTATACGGAAAACGATTAGAATCAAATGCTTAAGCCAGAATGTAAAGAAAACTCAAGCAACTCCTTTTTTTTAATTTTTTTTTATTTACACACACACACACACACACACACACACACACACCATCAATAGTGAAAGGCAGGAAACTCCGCCCCACCTTCAGTCAGGCAAGACAGGAGGGCCTGTCAATCATTTGGGCAGTAGAGCAGTTTGATGCAGTCTGGCCCTACATGAGCTTGTCACGGGCTGATGGACATGTGCACTTTCCCACCTTGTAGGGGGTCACACAGTGGCCGAGAGAGCAGCTAACACACACACATGCACATAAATTTCTTACTTCAGATTTATGCATGAATATAAGTGATTTTTGTCCACAGGATTGTCTGAAAATTATGGACTTTTCTGGCTAACTTCCTCCTTCTGAGCACCATCCTGCTGTCGTGTTTAGAAATATTTCATTTTAGCTCAAATCTTGTATTTCTGTCTTAAACAAACATAATAATATACAAGATTTTTAAGGCCAATTAAAAACTAATGTGACAATTTCACAGTACAACAGGCAATTGGAAATTATTATGCTTACTGAAGCAATCTAATGTCTCTAAATTAGCTAGACAGTTCTGCAGATTGCCTCATAGTTTGTAAACAGGTATCAGGAAAAAAATACACTCCCTGCCATCTTAATTATGCAGTCATCAGATCAGTTGAATAGGCTATGGTAATTTGTGATTTAGCCAGTAAAAAGTAGAACAGGCTGTTTTACATGTTGCATTGTCCTTGTACGATAGATTTGGCCATATTGAAATTCTGGCCTGAATTACAAATACCTTGAAAGTAAATGAATATTATGAAGTAAAGACCTTTCTCTGTGTCTCACCTTCGAATATCCTGGCATTTAACAGTTGTAACAGAGTTTGTCTCGTCTCCCCTCCTCCATGTCCGGCATTTTTTTTTTTTTTTTATGTATAATTAGTGATGTGTGTCAATATTGTGCCCCATAGTAACCATATGGTTAGCCCGGGCAGACAGGCAATTGTTTGATGCTGTGAAATATTGTGTAACCCTATGAGTTGTGGAGCCAGTGGAAACAGGAACTGTTGCTCAGACTGACAGTTACATTGTCTGCATGAATGGGGGAAACTTCTGAGGAAAAGACACAAGTGGACCCAGACAGAATGTCCTGACCCTGGAGAGAAAGGCCAATTTGACATGGTATAGGGTCGTCCGTTTCTTCCCACCTCCTAGCATTAACCATTAGGCCTAGGACATAGGAAGAAGCACACTGGACTCAGAGAGGTTTTTCAACTCCGGAAGAAAAGAGGTTCTTTATTCCCTATTGTTTCCTCTGCATTATTCAGTCTTAATGAATCATTAAGCTATTGAACACCCTATCGTTTAGCACATTTAGTTAAAAAAAAAAGAAAAAGATGAGAGCGGATCAGAGAGGGGAGTCTAATAAACAAACGTTGGAAGCGGAGTCAACAAAAAAAGTGAAGGAGTTTCAAATTCCCTTAAAAATAATACACTTTCCGGTGGCTCACATGTTAACCATGGCACGCATGCTAGTTATTTGCATGTCGTATCACTGTCGAATAAAGTGTTATATCCGTCTCTCAGTCAAGACACATCCTTCAGAGTATTGTCTGATCGCTGTTTTCTTTTTAAAACCAGTGCTTGTGTGTGTTGTCTGATTATCAGTCAGTTCTTTCCCTATTGCTGTTACCTTTAATCATCCTTTAACCAGCAATGAGTATTCTCTTAGCAATAATCTGCTTTGTTCCCAAAGAAAGAGGAACTAAAATGATGCCCAGCCTGCCTTTATCTTAAAAATAAAGCAGAACAATTAAAGCCCATGTCCCTTTGCACAGCGTTTGATCTCACACAAAGCTTATTCTCCCTCCCTGTTTTTTTTCCTTTTGGGGAGGGGAATGTAACATGAAGGATAGTGATGGACCTCAAGCCAGGCAGTAACAGGCATGAGGCGGCTCTTGTTTTTGCTCAATCGGAGGCATTCTGCGTCACTGTTTGGACTATGGACATGATTTATTTGTCTACAGTGACCCGCGTCTCCTGCTTAATTACCCTGGGACAATCTCAGACAGAGCCTCTTGACACTGGCAGAAAGCCCAGCCACTTTGGCTCTTGGGACCAACTGTTGACCTGATGGCCAGGGAGGGGGTGATGGGTAAGGAGGGGACGACGGGTCACTGATATGCCCAGCATTCTGAAACCTAGCTCTCTGCAGTGTCCGGAGCCCACGGCCTCCCATTGCCCTAATGAGGCATTAAAATGCAGAGCTCTCAAGACACCTTAGATCATTGTAAATGATTGACTGAGAACAGCCAGGGTATGCCGTTACCTCAGCGACGCTCTGCATCAGCCGCCCGCTACCGCCACCGTCCACATTAATCCATAACGATGACCAGCAAGAAGCTTTGAACTTTCTGAGAATGCTCAGAGAGTTTCTAAAAAAATCGGTTGAGTTCCATCCAAAGAAAGTAAGTGGAAATTCATTTCACATGTGAACATGGGAGAGATCATTAAGATGTCTCATTTGCAGCGGATGTCATACAACTGCACAATGTGAGGTAAAGCAAACTAATTACGGGGAAAGTTGTAACTGGAAAGTAAAGTAAACATTTAAAAACACAGCATGAGACTTCTGACTACATTTAAAATCTTTTTTCTTCTCTCATCTGGCTGTATTTTTTTCCTTTGGCAATTGTGAGAAATTATTTCTATGTAAATATGCATAGAAAGTGAACTCAAAACAGGAGGTTGGACTGAGAGAAAAACCTAAAGTAAGATCATCATTATGGATATAGGCAGACAATATGTTATGAACTAACCTCCACATTTTTCTAACATTGTCAGAATGTGTGACATATTCAGATTCCCAGCATCATACCGTATTCTCCGTATTTTTTGTTCTTCCTTTAAGCTACTCCTTAATAAAACGTGTAACACTTAAAACATATGTCACTTCCTAATACATATTCCTGTGAGAATTAAAACCCTGGTGCTCGAGTTACTGTCCGAAGTACGCTCCATGAAGTGGTCAAGGACTATTGAGTGACACCCTGATTCTGTTCTGATCTGAACAAAGCCCAGAGCTCAGCCGGGACTGTGGCCCCTTTAGCACACCACACCCCCATCCACACACTGGCCCCTTCACTCCACGTTAACTTAGTTACCTAGGAACCTGCGTCTGTGGGACTGAGTAATGCTCCTGTACAAAGCAAGTGACAGCAGAAGTGTGGAGAGAGTGATGGGATGTCCCACTGCCCGCGCTTCTGCTCTCCACTTTCAAACATGCCCCCTTCTTTTCTCCTCTGCTCACTAGCGCCTGCAAAAGGAAGTGTTTAATACTGCATTCAATACCATCTCTTGTTTTTAGTGACTAGATCGGTGGGTGTGCAAAACTACACAAATACATAATAACAAAACAAAATCAAGTCCCTATTTCATTCCGTCAGTCCTATTTTAAAGACACCACTAACATACAGCATATTCTATATCCTCCAACATTTACCCCCACACACGCACACTGAACGCCCCCTCCTCCAAACCAAGCATAAGAAGCGCCACTCTCTCTCCAGGGGAAGGCAGCCCTCTGCACGGGAGCCTCTTTGTCATGCGTCCCCTGGCCCCTGGCCTTGAAATGTGGCTTGCTTCACTCCATGACTGCACTTCCCTTTGTCTCCACTGAAAGCAGGGAGGCTTGCTGAAAAATATGAGAGCATGTTGCTTCAGGGTTACCGAGGCACCATGTGATTTAAGTGCAAGTTCATCAGGGGACAACTGCTGAGGTCTGAAACTCCTGAGTTTGCAGAACTGTGAGTGAATGCCCTTTCCCAAGAGAACAGAGAACAAAAAGTTCTTAACAACTATTAAAGACATGCATCTGATAGTAGATAAAGGCAAATGCATCAAAACACATTGAAACACTTACTGATTAACACAATGTTTTTCATTCAGGAGCCTGGCACATGACAAGGTTTGTTTTTAAAAGAGGAAGAATTATTTTAATCAAGTTATATAGTAAATGGAATGAAGGACATACATTTAGAATATCATAGATGTGTAAGACTAAGTTACTCAGAGTAACTATTGCATGACTCAGAGTAACTTACAGTTACTCTGAGTCATGTACAGAAACAATCACTTCCTTATTAACTTGACTAATTCCGAGTTAGTACAGGTTTAACCCAAAACCACAAGCTGCCCTTATTTCACGTATTAGTTTGTGCAGTTTTTATAAGCCAGAGACCAAACAATATAAAGGCAAAAATGGCAGCATTAAACAAACATAAATCAAGCTCTAAAATCTTAAAATACACAACTTGTAAAGACACATTTTTATACAAACAAAATCATTTTACAGCAAGTATTAAAAACTTATGTATATTTGAATAAATATAACAATCCATCTGTTGTGAACTTTGTATCTTTTGAGTGACAAAGCTACTAAGCACAAAAGAAGCTACAAATCACAGATGTTTTTACAAATAACAAAGAAATTATTAAGCAATAGATGGATGTTGCATGTTCTCCCTGTGCTTGGTGGGTTTCCTCCGGGTACTCCGGATGTTTCCTCCCACATCCCAAAGACATGTAGGTTAGCTTAATTGACGTTCCCAAATTGCCCGTAGTGTGTGAATGAGTGTCTGTGTGTGTTTGTGCCCTGCGATAGATTAGCACCCTGTGTACCCCACCTTGTACCCTAAGCCTCCTGGGATAGGCTCCCGTGACCCTGAATACAGGATAAAGCGGTATAGACGATAAGTGAATGAGTGATGAGTAGGTGGATGTTGGGAATCAACCTGGAAAAATAAAAAAAGTGAATCATGTAACAGAGAAGAACAAAGCGTTTAGATTAACAAAGGTGCTTAGAAAAACCATAATAGCCAATTTTCTTATAAAGCTTTATTTATTAACTAATTTCACAATATTGACTAATTAATAATGAAAATTCACAGAATGTGGAAAAATAATGGTCAAAACCATGTATTACTCCATGAGGATACAATACCACAACTAGAGATTTTAACTCCGGTTCCTGCCCCAGATTTCTGATCTCATTTATTACTTTATTACCGTTTTTTTTTATTTATTTTTTAAAATAGTTTGTTTGTATAATTTCTGTATACACCAATCAGTGACTGAAAAACACTGATCACCAACTATATACCAATTATATACTAACCATATTGGATTGTGGGCACCCAAGGCTCACCCATGGCCACAGGGACCAAAAGCCAGAACCCAGTCTGATACAGCATCAGTCAAGCAAGTCCCATCCAAGGAGGCCCATCCCAAAACCCACACAGCACCCAAAGTATCCACTGCCGAGTATATGTTTGTACTCTACCTTTGTACTTTCTTCAATAACAAAACTACTAGCATCTACTGTATATTATATTATATGTAGAAAATAATTAAGAAACCAATGTTTGCTAAAACTACAAACTGAGTCAGAAATATTAAATGTGATAAGAGGTAGAATAATTAACATTTAATTTCTGCATTAATTACAATTACCATTAGTTAGGAAAAAAAATATTATCTCAGTTTTTGCACTCACAGGACTGTGCCTGAGTTGTCTGATTCAGGTAATTAAATTATTTGACGCAAATAGTTTTATTATGAACATAAAAATGTATCCTGTCAAGGCATGTATATTATGATCTTTTTCGATCATCTTCAATCTTCAACTTTATCCTCATACCTAATTTTTAAGCCGAAATATATACTGCAGGGTAAGCGCCCCCCCCCCCGCCCCCCCCAGTACATATCACTATAAACTCCATTCTGCTGAATAACATTAAGTCTGAAAATGTTTTTCCCTCTACTGAATTTAATATAAACCTTCCATTTATCTATTTATGTTTTGTTGAATATTCATATTTTATTTAAGTCTAAATTCTGCTCTTAATCTAAATTCATCTATATATGAATCGATTATTTTTAAGTCTACTAAAACTATTCATGAGAACATGATGAACATAAATATTTTAATAAAATTTTTATTTTAATTGAACACATTTGACAAGTGCATATATTACTGTTATATATTGATTAATAATTCTATCCAGTATTATACCCTTCATACAATAACCCATTCACATATGATACATTTATAGTTTGTTTTTTATTGTTTTCCTGATTTCAGTTTACTGATGAGCCATAGCATTAAAACCACCTGCCTAATATTGTGTAGGTATTCCTTGTGCCACAAAAACACCTTTGACCCACTAAGGCAAGGACTCCACAAAGCCTCTGAAGGTGTGCTGTGGTATCCGGTATCAAGACGTTAGTAGCACATTATTTACGTCCTAAGTTGCGAGTTGGGCCTCTATGCATCAGATTTGTTTGTCCAGCACATCTCACAGATTGAGACCTGGAGAATTTGGAGGTTAAGTCAACACCTTAAACTTTTTTGTCATGTTCAGGTGCCATCAGGAAATGCTGTTTCCATGAAGTGGTGTACTTGGTCAGCAACGATGTTTAGCTAGTTGGTAAGTGTCAGTAGTAACACCTGCATGATTAAGACATTACATAATGCATCACATGGCCTCCACTGGCTTGCCTTCTTTCCATAGTGGTAATTTTCCTCAGGTAAATGACAGGCACACACCCAGAGGTCAATATGATATAAAAGAAAACTTAATTCATCAAGCTAGGCCACCATCTTTTACTACTCCATGGTCCATGCTCAAATGCCCATTGTAGGTGATTTTAGTGGTGGGCAGAGGACAGCATGGGCACGCTGACCTGCTTTTGGTTATGCAGCCCCATACATGATGCTCTGTATGTTCTGACCCCTTCCTACTGTAGCATAGCCCAGACTTTCTACCTCACACTTACAAGCAGCATCTACCACGTGCTGCACAATGATTGATGCTGCAGTTTGTTAATTCTTTCCATACATATTTCCCTTTATAAAAAAAAAAATCCTTACAATGGACAGTATCTTTAATGTTTTGCAGTTATTTATTGGAGATTTATATCTGAATGGGTTGCACTTCAATGTAAGATGTATTGAAGTGATATAATGACTTGCTTTTGATTTCCCCTTATATTTGTGTGGAAGTACTTTCATGTGTTACACTTTCTGCCATTTTTCCCCACAGGATTATATTTAAATGGAATATGTTTAAAATTCTATATATACAGATAATGTCATGGAAAGTCTAGGAAACAAATTTACTATAGAATTTAGTGACCGGCTTAAAAGAAAGTGTTAAGTCTTTGCTGCCACCTAGTGTCACATAAACCCTTTTTGCTTTAGCACATTTAATTGTATTTTCACAGCCAGTCAATATTAAAAAAATAATAATAATAAAAATAATAGTACATATAGTACTAGAAAATGGTGTGTACATGGTGGACATTGCCCGTTGTGTTCAGTGACCCTGGCATGAGCCCCTGAATGCTCAGTAACCCTGACCAGGTATCATCTACACCGCTTATCCTCTATACAGGGTCGCAGGGGGCCTGGAGCCTATCCTAAGAGACTTAGGGCACGAGGCGGGGTACACCCTCGACGGGGTGCCAATCCATTGCAGGGCCCACATACACACACTCATTCACACACAATGGCAATTTGGAAACGTCAAATAGCCTAATCTGCATGTCATGGGACTGTGGTAGGAAACTGGAGTACCCAGAAAAAACTCACCAAGCACAGGGAGAACAGGCGAGCCCATACAGAACCCGAAGTACAGTAGGAATCGAAACCCGGACCCTTGAGACACAGGGCGACAGTGTTAACCACGAAACCACTGTGCCACCCAGTTATTTAAAATGAGAAAAGGTGAATAGAATACATTTTATTTGTCTCAAATACATTATAGCACAGCATTTTATTTGTTTTCAAATATCCAAGCTTGTTAGGAAGCTAATGTAAGGGCACAGGGGTAACAATAGTACTGTGCCTCTGGGCAGATGGGCCCTTGGTCACTCCTTGGTCAACATCTAACCATGACTCTGATGATTGAATTAATTATTATTTTTTATATTTAAATGACTATTTCCTGATATTAAAGATAAAAATAAAAAAAAAATTTTTTAAATGGCAACACCAGTAACATAAATTCCTGAGTGTTATGAATCGAGTATATTTGCAATAAGTTATAATAATAATAATTTAGTCATCATTTATTAGAACCTTAATGCTGAATGGTGATTTGAATGATAAAATATAGTATTTAAAAGCATGTTGTGGGAGTGAAAATGTTTTCAGGACAGAGCAGCACACAACAGAATTTAAGTATAACACTCAGGTCTAAGGAGAAGGGTGAGGCTCCATTTATGAAGATCTATTACAACAGAGTAAAGTCAACACTCCAAAACATACAATCCAACAATCCAGGCCAGAGGAGTCAAAACACAGTGAAAACAACATGAAGTTCAAAGGGCTAATCCGAACAACAAATGTTAATGCAGGGGTTAGAAAGGTTTAGACTTGGGCTCAAAACTGTGGCACGTGAAACGAGTCAAGACTTTGCAACTTGCACATACGTGAACAGTCCATATACAGAATTTCCTGAGAATAGGAAGTTGTAGTATTGAGGCAATGGAGACCCCTGCTGGCAAGAATGAGTCATGACCTGAAATTATCTTAAACAGCAAGAAGAAATTCACAGCCAGATGAAAGTTTTACTCCATGAGACCATGAGAGCCAAAATGTGAAAGAGAAGGTGGATGTGTTTTGGATGGCCTGCTTATTGTTGTGACACAGAACACATAGTTTGAATATGTTAGCATCTAAATGTCAGTCACCATCAGAAGGGAGAATGCCACCTGTTTGCATATTCAAAGGACCTGTGGTGTCACAGAAAGGCCTAAAGGCAGACAGATCACAAAAATCATCTGTGTTATTGGGCAATGGGAACATGAAAAAAAATATTGTGCAGGTCGTTGAATGATCACAGCTCTAAACTACCATCCTTGTTTGAGCAAGAAAATAAGTCTGTCGAGGTCTTTTCTAAAGTGTTTGTAATGTGATGGTAGTGAAAATTTTCAATGTAAATCTTAGAATATTTAAATATATTTAAAATGCTGTTCTTGAAAATTAGGTTAGAAAATTCAGGTGAAAGAAACTTCAGGTTGAAAAAATTCAGGTTGTGAACTTCTGGGAATGGGATACTCAGAAAGAACAAAAAGCTGTGATCTAAACAAACTTAACCCAGGTCAATATCAACACACCTAAGAACTGGATTTTCACTGATTTGTTGAATGTTAACTTTTTTTATCAGCGAAAAGCAAAAAGTTTTACCTGTGAAGTTTTACTTTTTTTTTTTTTTTTTTACAAAACCATACAGGTCCATACAGTAAAGAATGTGCTTACAGTATGTAAATATACCATTTGCACTAAAATAAGTCAAAAAGTTATTTTAAAGAACTGAATTCTTGCTGGTAAAACTATTCCATTTTGTGCGTTGTTTTTCTTGTCAGAATTCTTGTCGAGTTCCAGGTTTAAAAGCCCTTGTCCGGACACAGCATAAAGGACACCCAATCAGTTTTTAAGTTCTGAAGCTTCATTTGGTTGATGCCAGAAAAACCTTACTGTATATACATATTAACTACATTAACTATATTACATAATACTGTAATACATATTAACCCTTTTGGTATATTGCATCTTTTCTGACTTAGTGGCTACTTTTTCATAAGAATGTATCTGTATTATACATGAAATTCAAAAGGCACATGTAGCCAGAATAGGCATATTTAACAACTCATATTCATGTTTATTAATGATAGTATGACAGACAATATTACTCAATTACAGGTACCTGTCATTTTTGTATTAATTTGGTGTAACTTATCCTGGCATTTTTGGCAATTGTACTTGGACTTCATCCTTGGGCATTGGTTTCACTAACTACAGCTTAGAGTTAGTAAAAATAATGTTTTTTCTTTTTCTTGGATTTGATAAGAGGTGACTTTTTCTGGTAAACATAGACTAATCAATGAGAGAATGCAGAACTGAACCCAAATGCTTGGCCTCAAAAAGGATTTGATGCTTTTCAGTATTGATCATGACTCACTCTGGCTTTCACATGCCCTCAGTCCTGCCATGACCTCAATTTGCTGAACACATGTTCATGATTCTATTTTGGCAATTGTCCCATTCTTGGACATGCTTTGGACTTGTCTTGGACTTGATTATGTTGGTCTTATCCAGAGCCCTAGTAGTGGTTTTCTACAATTTGGTTCCAATACAACATTGTCCCCAATAATAAAGGCTATTAAAACAATATAATAGGGCTCTAGTTAAGACCAATATAATCAGGCCCAAAGCAAGTCCAAGACTGGGACAATTGACCAAATAGAGTCACGCCCTGTGATAGCCTGGCATCCCAACCTGGCATTCCCACTTGACTCCCAGTGTTCCCAGAATTGGCTCCAGATTCACCAGCCTACAACAGTCCTTTCACAAAGAGCCTGGCTATCCAGTGCACACACTGTGTTAGATGAAGTAGTTTCATTTTGATTCAGTCACCCTTGAAAGGAAAAGCAAAAAGTACCTGTAGGTTTAAGACCCCCTGGGATTGCCCTGGAGCATAACAGCTCTGTTGAGGACACTGCTTGTATATTTTCCAGAACAGAAACATGAGCCCATGCACACAGATCTGAAGGTGTTACTCGAACCCACAACTCCAAATGTGCTAGACCACTATGGTATAACCACTATGCTACTGTATTTCCAGTTGATATAGCATTAAATTGATTGCAAAAATCGTGACATTTGTACATCTTTCTTTTTGCCTATTTTCCATAATATCTATTATATAAGATATAAGGGAAGTTCCTTTCCCATGGGAAGTACAATTCAACAATGTGTACTTAAAACTACTGTATTCCTCCAAATTCTATTTGATATTAGATTGAAGAAATGCAATAGAATTCAATACAAACACCACAGTTTTTTAAGCTGTGTAAGGAAGAGCAGATTTACGTGATGACAGAATGCTTGTTCCACGTTGTGTTTTATTCCCTATTGAACACTATTTTAGTAACTTTCTATATGTTGGCTGTTGCCACTGTTTCCTGTATTTTGGTTTTCCAGTTCTTTGTTTCACACTACACTAGGTTATATTTCCTAGTAGTAGTTCTTGTTTGTCCCCTCTGTGAATTTTGACAGTAATCACTGGAAATTCCTGAATTAAAAATGTAAAGAGAATGTGAAATTACTCTCTAAGTCCTTGAATGGGTTTCCTGCTCTTTGCCCATATATTCAATTCCATACATTACAGGAATTAGTTAATTGTAATGGACACTAAATAAGTTGAGTATAAAATGGCTTGTAGATGCCTTGTAACAAAATAAATATGATCCCATTTCCGCCTAAGAAAAAAGAACAAATTGCAGATTTCCAGAATGACATCACATGTACAGTTGAGAAATTCATTTGGTATTCATATTACCTTTTGACACAAATTCAAAAAGTACCTAGATTTACACAACCCATATTATTCAGGAGTAATAAAGGCATAATGATCTTATTTCATCAGTTAAAAAAATTATTATGTCCAACTCTGTTTTACTAGCAAGTTGGCCATTAAGAATATTCTTCTAACTTAAACAAACTGCTAAGGCACATTAAGGACAAAAATAAATAAATAAAGCTGTAGCTATCTATTTCCACCTTACTTTCAAGCTAATTAAAATAGCTTAACTTGCTAACTTACTTAACCAGCTATTTTAGAAACCTTAACTAGATTAAACAAAAAAATTAATTAAACAAACTAAATAACTAGCTTTAATCAATCAAACTTTAGGTTGATACAACCCTGTTCTTTAGAATAGATGGTGGATTTTAATGTATGTTTTGAAAAAACTATATCTTAATATAGTAACTAATAATAAGGATTAATAACTATATCTTAAGGACAATAAAGTTTACTTGAGTAACAGAAAGAGCATTTAAGAACATTAATCCCTTTAATGAGGAGCAGTTAATGTAATAAGGCAGTTTTTCTAGTGACCACTAGATGGTGCATACGTTCTTTTTTGATTGCCAAGACAGTAGTAAATGGTTTAAATTTCTTGAATCAAATTTGTAAACCACTGTTTCCAAACTCCTGAATATTCCATGTCTCTGAACAACCTTGTGTAACATCACTTTGTCACACCTTGACTAACAATGTAGTCTTATATGATCTTGATTTCCTGTTACACCTAATAAAATACACCAAATACAAACACTATTTTAGCCACTACATTATTTATCATAAATGGACCCCTTTATCATTTCAGTCTAACCATAGGGAGAAAATAATAGAAAAGGCTAAGCTGTGGAAAAAAAAGAAAAAAAAAACTTTTTCTACTGCACCTCATAATGTTTTCTTTTCATGTATGTCTGAGAATAACTCCGGGGAAGTTCCCCTTGACTAAAGTAAATGAAAAAAAAGTTTTAGGTGATTAATGTGAATCATAGGTAGGTTTATATCCCTTATGAGTGGTCTCTGTGTGTGGTATATTACAGGAGGCTGTATAGCACATGAGAATATGAGATATGTCTACGAGGATCCTTATTAAAAAGGATTTTTGCAAATGGTACAGGACAGTGGGTTTGAAGACTGAAACTAAATGGTATGTACATGTATATTTCCACACACTCACAGCAGTAAAGTACACATAAAGAAGCAGAAAGGAGGATTATTATATTATTTGCTTTATTACAATTAAACATGGTGAAAGAACATGGTTTATATTGAAAGTCTAGTCTAACACAAATGTTGGGACACGTGATATTCTCATTGAATTTACAAACATTTAGGTTGCAATCTTAAGTTTTAATGACAATCATACAAACAACTGTAGGTGTAAATGGTAAAATCTGTCATTTACTTTAGAAAATGAAATGTTCTTATCCGGAGAATTTTAAAGAGCTGGACTTTATTAAAAGTTTCTGATTTACACAACTGGTCAACTCATTATAGCACCTTCACTACAATCACAATCTGATATTATTGACTTATTTTACATGTTCTTTAAACTGCCGCCTTATAATGAATGCGGTTTGATTCAAACTTAATGAACAAGTAGGCTGGTGTGGATCCGCAAAGTGTTCTGTAAGTGGAAATTTTGGGGAATAGAAAGCTCTATGTGTTAATGAACATATTTGTAGATGTTCATGAAACCTGTAGTTAGGGGGGTTTGGAATTTAGTTCAGAGTTTAAATGGTCCTTAAACCAAACTAAGCAACCTTAATTAATGGTTTATATCTCAAACGCATGTCTATGAACTTAACTAATGAATGCAAAAATACAATAGAGTCATCAATAAATATTATTTTCGCCAGTCACTGAAGAATCTTTGATCTTTGTTAAAATCGGAAAGCCTTGGTGACTAACAGCTGGTTGGTTAACACTTCAGAACAACAAGCTACCATACAAGATGCTTCACACCTTAGGCCTAACCTTTTTTTAACTTGTGTAAATCACAATATGATAGTTATTTCAAGCTCGTTATTAAAACTGCTCCTTTACACTGAATGTGGTTTAATCCATACTTCATGAACAAGTAGGCTGGTGTGGATCTGTAAAGTGTTCTGAAGGTGGAAACAGAAAGCTGTATGTGTTAATGAACTCATTTGTAAAATGTTCATGAAACCTGTAGTGAAGGGCTGTAGCCTTTTATGTATATAAGTTATTATATAAGTTATGAAATTGAAATTTGAAAAAGTATAATAATGGTTGTGTATGGTTGGGAAACACTTCCGAACAACAAGCTGCAATACAAGATGATTCAATCCTTATGCAAGTGGGTGTACGTGTTCAATATCATTTGAATTTTTTTTCTTCCTACAACTCCTTAGGACAAGTCGTACTCGTATCGTAGATGCTTTGAAACATTACGTTCGAAAAGCGAAACCAGGATAACAATAGTAATAGGACACGCCCACAAACGGCGACAGGTGGGGCGTGGCTAAGACAGGGGCGTCACCGCGTCAGCCGAACGTCATCACGCTAGAAATGAACGCTGTACAGGCTGAAGCTGAAGTAATTCGTTTTATGATAGGTTGTGAAAGTGGAAAGTACCTCCTCGGAAATCCCCTTTGGCATTTCCTTATTGACATCAATTGGGCGCCGTTGTCGGATAGAATAAGTCCTACGCTGTGTTTTTGAACGCCTAGAATGTGCGCTTGGTGAAAAGAGAGGCTGCTGCGTTGGCTCTGAAGGCGCCATGGACTACTGAAGCGACTCGGGGATCCAGTGGATCGAGCAGCAGGCGGCGGAGGACCGGAGCATCTTATGGGCTTTGTTGGCGGATAACCGACATATTGAACAGGTAACAACAGTTGTGCCGCTTTCCGTCGTCGTCGCGCTCTTGTCTGCGTGTCGCACTGTGTGCTGAATGACACACACCGGGACACAATGAGTCGCGGATTCGCTCGAAAACGACAGATCAGTCTGGAAGGCTTGTTGGATGTCTGAATGGAGCGCCACGGCTTGACAGCCATTGTTTGCCAAAATGTCCCTTTAATCCGAATCAGACTAACTAGAAGCATCAGCGAAGAGCAAAAAACAGGCCTCGGTTTTATTTCGGCTCTGGTGCTCTCATTTTGTTGGGTGACAGCGTTGCATTGTCTCTGACGGCTTTATCGGAGGAATTACGTAATTGGAGCGTCAGTCGGCTCGGAGTGGCGAAAAGCCGCATCGGCCCCTCTCTCTCTCGCTCTCTCTCTTTCTCTCTCTCTCTCTCGCTCTCTCTCTCTCTCTATTGTGCCTCTGACAGACAACACTCCCCCGCGTGCGTGTGTGGTTTTTATTGTCTCTTTAACTGCGTCCTGGTGGTGAATTTGTTTCCTCTGTTCACGACATGCACGGTGTTCTGTAGAAGAACTGATCAAGTTGTCCTCAGACAAGTCGGGCCTAAACGCTGCGTCTGGAAGTTAGTCGCATTTCCCAGTTCCAGTCTGGTCTCACGATTTGTTCCCTCATACCTGATGAGTCCAGACTCAAGTAACTAAACCATCTCATTCACATGCTAGAGTAATGATGTAAGCTATTATGAGTACAAGTGTAAGTACCCTGTCTGTACCTTCTTCAGCACTTCCAGTTCACCGTAAAGATTGGTCAAGTTGCCCATATTGAAACAAAACTATTTTTTTTTGTTTTTTTTCCCACAGAGCTAAACTGGTTTCCCACTCCCTTTCCAAGAGAACACAATGTCACAAGGCCAAAACTTCCTGCCCAAGTTCCTGTTTGTGAGTAACCTCCTGAAGGCCATGAAGATCCGGGAGCGTGTGCCCCATGATGTCGTTAAGCCGGCGGCCAGCAGCGGGCTGCTTCACCATCTTCGTGGCATGCACCGCTACACGCTGGAAATGATCAGGATGAGCCAGTTCCCGCAGGCCTTTCGTGAGATCATCCAGTCTGCCATCTTGGACCGGGCGATGCAGACATCCCTGGAGCAGGAGAAGAGGCTCAACTGGTGCCGTGAGGTCAAGAAGCTGGTGCCACTCCGGACAAATGGTAACGGCTTTAGTTTAGTTCACCTCAAAGCTTGGGTTGGATTTAATTAGTTTGGTCTAATGGAAGGCTTGTCTAGGATAGTGTCTTTGCTTACCTACCCGCAGTTAAATTATTCTTTTTTTTTTTTTTTTACAAATTGACAAATTTCTTTACAGTTACGGTTTACCTGTTTAAAAAATGACCCAGAGATGTGAAATGACCATTTTAATGATTTTCTTCTAAACAAAAAGCAAAATTGGCCTTTTATTTTATTTTTTTATTTTGCTAGGCAGATGAACCCTAATTTTTTTTTAATTACATTTTTATATGAGATAAATGACAAAAAGGTTGTTCAGTTCAGAACTGCCTTCTTGAACCTCTTAATGGAAACGCACTGGACGCACTGGTAAGAACTGGGACCAGATCAAAGAGTTAATAGTCATGGAAAACTGCTGTTCTTCTGCTGCATAAGTATATCAGAAGTGACAGGAAAATCCTAAACATTCACAGTGACGTCCCTCTGCCATCCCTTTTCATTTTTTCATGAGATTTGATCTAGGGGTCTTTCCTGATTCATCATTCACAGTGAGTTGTTTTATGAGCTGAACACGTCCGCTGTTAACCCAAGGACAGGCTACATGACTGACTCTGGATAAGTAATGCTTCAACCCCAGTCTTTTAGAGTTCTTACACTTTTCCTCCTGTGTGCTATACTGTAATTGAATAGTAACACCACCTGAACAAAATGTGTCACAAAAACGTGTGTGATGATAAATGTGGCAAGTCTGTTCTTGGCATTTTTTCCCCCTCAGAATCGTATATAAACATTGCATTGTTGGGTTTAAATTTGGTTGAAATGCTAATATGTATGATTATTTAAAAATTCTTTTGAGCTTCCTTCATAGTGGTTTAGTTTTAGTTGACGTTTATGGTTGTTGCAGTTTATCCTTTACTCTGTATATGTATATAGTTCCTATCAGGAAGATTTGAGCTCAACACACCCTTCACTTTAATTAACCCACGTCACAAATACGGAAGATCTGAAGATCCTGCTTTTCAACCGGCTGCTTATTAGTAGAATTAAACCCATCAGGTGACACCAGGACAAGGGCAAGGATGGCAGGACGGTCCATGCCAGCGGTCACAAAGCTGACTCATTTTATTTTATGTCCATGTTTGGAAGCTGAGGCTGAAATCGAGACCGTGCTGATAAGGATGTGGTCTGGGTATTTCCAAAATGTCCACTATACGTCTTTCATATCAGCTTTCCCTTCTCATTAGGCAGTGTTCGTTGATTTAGATGGAGCGTAATCATTTCATTTTTTGGGGGAGACTGGATTGTTTGTGACAGTTCTGGCAATGTGACTACTAAAAGATGAGAGAATTTTACATTTGTAACTGCTAAGTGTTGTTGGTAATGTAAAATAATTATAGATTTGCTTTTAACCTGAGAGGAAAGTTTTTGCCCTTGAACTAGAGAAATTCTTTTCTAAAATTAGAAAAGAAGAAGCAGTTTCTCAACATGCCTTATGTAGGTGGACCAGTCCTATGTTAATATGTTTTAATTTAAAAAAGCTCATTACACTGTAATTTATAACAAACATCTAAATACTTAACAACTTAAAACCTGAATGGTTAGAAACCAGGTTGCCTGGGGCAATAATTTGTCCAGACGACCATCAATTTTGTTCCTTGCTTGACTTGGGACTCCATCCGGAATTTTAAACGAACTGAAGGAGGCCCCCTTTTGTGATATTGGAAGTTTAGTGAGTGAAAAAAGACATTCCTGTTGAATGAGGTCCCTCCCCTTTGGAAAGTCCAGCCACTCTGCTGTCTCAAGAGCTGAGGAACGAAAAAGCTGCCGTGTCAGACTCGCGACACTTAATCAGAGCAAATCGCTTACGGGGGAATTTCCTCGCTGTTATAGCCTTGTTTTAGAATAGTCTGTTACCAGGACTCGCACCAGTTGCACAACCTTGAAAAAACCCAGAAGTTTTCAATGGAATCTAGTTCATCTGCTTATAGCAACATAACCTAATGCGTCTTTGTGATTATTAATAATTAAGCTTTATTTATAATTTTTTTTTATTTGGCTCAAATTTAAATGCACTGCTTTGGTTAGTTCCGCAACAAAAGTTCTTATTCTCCACGTTAAGTGGACATCATTCAATGGCAAGACATTTCATGAACTCTTAAGAATTTGGAATTTCCTTTTATATCATTGTAGTGCTTAAAATATTATAAAATGATTTATAGGGGTAGCGTTTGTATGGTTTTTGTATGTACGTTCTTATTATGTCAGTGTTTTAGCCAAATGAAATGTAAAAGTTTAGCTGTTTAAAAAAAGTTGTAAGTTATCCTCAGGAATGTAATTCTTTACTCTATAATGTATCAGTATTTTATTTAGGACAGAACACTCTAAAAGTCATGTGTTTTAGCAAAGCCAGTGCTATCTATCTATATATCTATCTATCTATCTATCTATCCATATATTCACACACTCGAATACATACAGTATAGATATACGCGCACACGCACACACCCTTTCTGCTATAAGCGGCTTCTTTTTAACACGTCCGTAGGGCTTATTTCCTCTTTTAAAAGATATATGGCCATCTGTAATAGATACCTTTTAACTGTTCCAGCAGCATGCTGGAAATTCCCCAGTTCTTTTTTTTTTTTTTTTTTTCTGTCACGTCGCCTGACTAAACACCTAACCATAGCTCCTATGGCACCAGAATAATTTTTTTTGCCCACAAAGTCCAGAGATATTTGCTATACTCCATGTAACTAAATGTCTGGTGCTTTTTTTTAACGTCAAGTCGTAGAACACATTTGCTTCTTTCTTTTCTTTTAGCCTTTGGGGATTTTTTTTCTTCTTCTTTTTTTTTTGTTAAAGGAAAAAAATACCCTTTTGAGCTTGTGGAGGCGGCCTAGAACAGAGAGCATTCAAACCGGAACTGCAAGTCAGTCTGCAGCACACACACTCAACTCTGCCCTTTTTGCTCCCTTTGATTCTTGTCAGATCAAACTTGAAGAGTTTATTGTGTTTTGTGCTATTCTGACGGATGGGTGTGAGAATTCAGAAATGTGCAATTATTTATTTATTTTTATTTTAGGTTTATAACAGCATAGTACCAATGCTGAAATGTACTGCAGGACCTTAATAGTCTTAAATTGTCATCATTGCATGTGTGAAGATTAATGTTCATGTTTAAAAGTTTTCCCATGCTTGTACATCAGGCAAATCAATCAAGTCATGCTTTTGATTTGTTTTGTCTAGGTGATGGGAATTGCCTGCTCCATGCAGCTTCACAGTACATGCTGGGTGTCCAGGACACAGACCTGGTCCTGCGTAAGGCCCTTTACGCCGTGCTCAAAGAGACGGACACAAGTCATTTCAGGGCACGCTTTCAGACAGAGCTGCTACACTCCCAGGAGTTCACCCAGACCGGCCTGCGCTACAGCACCACGGTGACTACCTACATACACACTTTTACAAAATGCCAAGCCACCGAAATGCAACAACGGACAGAATGGTTTGTCCTGGAGCTCTGGTGATACTGTATTAAATATGTGTGTCTGCATGCTATTAAAATGTACACTGGTTCTTGGTCACATAGTTAAATATATCGTAACCTGTTTTTGAGAGCAGTGTAATTTTTGTGTGGTAAATATTCAGTCAGGGTGTGCCTGTGGTTTCAGTTTCCTACAGTATGACCCAAACAGAATTGTGGGTCATAAGACATTTATATTAATTAATTTTAAATCTATATATATTTTTCAGAACTGGGAAGACGAATGGGCGAAGATAGTTGATATGGCGTCTCCTGTGACCAGCAGCAACGGCCTACAGTTTGACTCCTTGGAAGACATCCATATCTTCGTGCTGTCAAATATCCTGCGCCGGCCAATTATCGTAATCGCAGGTGTGAGAACTACTACGACGCTTACATATCCACTGGTTAATCCGCCCTCCGAAACCTGTCTTAGCTCAGCTTGTGCACAGTAACATCAACTCTTATACTTTTCTGTATCTGCAGATCAAGTGCTGAGGAGTATGAAGTCTGGCTCCTCTTTTTCACCCCTCAATGTGGGAGGCATTTACCTGCCTCTTCACTGGCCTCCAGGAGAGTGCTACAAGTATCCCATAGTGCTCGGCTATGACTCGCAACACTTTGCACCTCTAATCACAATCAAAGACAGCGGTCCAGGTACGACCCAGAACTCTATTAACCTCTTCTTATTACTGTACCTGATTTAGTTTCTTTTATGTTTAACGTTTGTTTTTTTTGTTTTTTTTAAATGATTTCCTGGTTTCTTTCAGAGTTTCGAGCCCTACCATTGATCAATCCAGGAAGGGGAGGGTTCGAGGAGCTGCGCATCCACTTTTTGACGGAGAAAGAGCAGCAACAGAAGGAGCGACTGCTAAATGAATATCTGATGCTCATGGAGATCCCTGTAATTGGCCTGGGCTATGACCCCACACAGATCATCAGGGCAGCACGGTACGAGCCACA
Organism: Clarias laeviceps; assembly: GCA_030014305.1. Lineage (NCBI taxonomy): Eukaryota > Metazoa > Chordata > Actinopteri > Siluriformes > Clariidae > Clarias > Clarias laeviceps. The sequence goes on from JAQMYJ010000039.1 coordinate 27,726,515, forward strand.
TCTGTGCACCACCAGTGAATCCATTAGTCTTGCAGACCTGCTGAAATGTATTGCAGGACCTTTTAGGCAAAAGTTTATCATTGATAATTACAATAGATTTTGTTTAATTTGTTTGGAACCTGCATAACGTACATCACATTTAGCCTGCTGCTGATTTGATGGTCTAATAAGGTTGTACATCATTTCCCATCAGCCTCGATGAGGGCAATCTGCCTGAGGACATGAACCTAATGGAAGACTACCTGCAGCTGGTGAATCATGAGTACAAGCGGTGGCAGGAGGACAAGGATGCACTGTGGCCACCCACGTCACAGCAGGCACCACCGCCCTTCTCTGTCTCACAGTTGTCGCTGATAGAGATCCGCTGTGCTACGCCGCGCTGCACCTTCTACGTCTCGGTGGACACGCAGCCGCACTGCCACCAGTGCTTCGAAAAGCGGCGCGCCAGCGGTAAGCACGAGGCTGTTACCAGTCGCCCCAACCGAACCAATCATGCCAACGCGCCATCCGAGCCGACAATCCCAAGCCCGCGCTCGGCGCCACCGACGGCACCCAGTCTGAGCCTGTACAGTGAGACACACGCCATGAAGTGCAAGACGCCCGGCTGTCTCTTCACGCTCAGTGTAGAGCACGACGGCTTGTGTGAACGCTGCTTCAATACCCGTCAGGCAGGGAACGGGCAACCCCAGGGCCCTGCCCATGGCTGGGGACATGCTCAGTGGGGCCCAAGCACCCGAGATCGAGAAAAGGATCGAGAAAGGGACACAGAGCACTGCACCGCATGTAGGCAAGAGGCCTTTCGGACATTCAACGGCCTTTGTCCGACGTGCATGCAAGGGAGTGCTGTTGCCCAGCAGCAGGAGCCCAGAATGGACATGCCAGGGTGGGCGCCATCCAGGGAGCCGGAGCACCCTGGTACCACTGGGCACACGTGGAACCCACAGACAGCACGCCTGTGCAAACGCTCGGGCTGCCAGTTCTTCGGCACGCCCGAGAAATTAGGATTCTGTACCATTTGTTATGTGGACTATCAGACCAATCACCGTAAGTGGAACAACCATATGTGCATAATAATATTCGAGTTATGCTAGTTTCTTAAAAGTAGCTTCAAAATGAAATGTGATTTTTGAAAAGATATTGACCATCATTGTGATCTTTCTACGTCTAGCTAGCAAAGACATCATATTTGTAGCAAACACACAGTTAGCACAAGAGTAACATATGTCCTGGTGGTGTTCTTGATGCAGAGGCAGCTCCAGCAGTGGTGCAGCCCAGAAATACATCAGAGGCAGGTTTTCAGAACGTGCGGTGTCGTGGGCAAGGCTGCGGTGCCATGGGCAAAGCCATGCTCGAGGGCTACTGCAACAAGTGCTACGTGAAGGAGCAGAGCGCCAGACTGAATGAAGCCGCTAGCAGAGGCTCCACTTCTCCTCCAGTCTTGGTGAGTCCTTTAAAGACGTCCGCTATTTGTCTGTGTCCAAATGATGACAAATCTCCTTATTTATTCATTTGCATACTTATTTATTCATCCTTCGTTTTTCAGCGAGCGCCCAAAACACGCCCGACAGCAACACTCAGCCAGGTCCAGTGCCGCCGCAGCGGATGTAAGAACGTGTCACCCGGCTGCACGGACTTGTGCCCGGACTGCCTGAATCGCGGCGGGCAGCGCGAGGGCCGCCGAGCCCACGCGCCAAAAGAGAAGAGCAAGCAACGTTGCAGGACACAAGGCTGCGATCATTATGCCAACCAGGAAAAACAAGGCTACTGCAATGAGTGTGACCACTTCAAGCAGATTTACCGGGGCTGATGCTACCGGTTTCCTTTTCTGAAGAGGGGACTGGAACGGTTGCACGCCGATGCGTGTGAATCATCTCCTACATGGAATTCCACAGCTGACTGAGCCACCTGTTTTCCGGGTGCCAGCAGTGGTGTAAACACTGGCGATTTACCTCTTGAGCAAAGTTTTGATCATTTTTCTATGTGAATAAGACAGACGGGGCTGTTGATATAAAGAAACTGATGATACACTGGCATCCAGTTGCATACATCTGTGCTATCTGTGATTTATATCAAACAGGGTAATAAGATTGTAAACAGTTTGTACATTGCTGAGGAAATTTGCGTGTCTGGGGAGGGCGGGCCTTCAAAAGATCGATTTTTCAATTGTGAGCTGAAAATAGTGAAATTTGACCAAAGTAACTTCCAGAATAATCACGACCAAGTTGATGTACGTTGCCGCTGCAGATCGCAGTAATCCAGTGGGGCCTGTAGGAAATACACAGGAGACACAGCTACAGGGTTACAGAGGCCTCAGAAAACCAGTTTATTTCTTACAAATGTAGGTTAAGTGCCAATGAGTGTTCGCGAAGCAGAGCTCCAGTTTTCTTTTCTGCTGCACCATTTGATTTCTGCTGCCAAATCGGACCTGTTGCCTTTGAGATTTTTTTTTGTTTTTGTTTTAAAAAACAAACAAAAAAAAAACTTTATTTATCATTGCTCACTTTTTGTGGCCTGCTCGCGCTTGAAATGATTATTCACCCGATTTCGCCTTGCTGGACTTCGTTTGGTCTGTTTACGTTTACTTGCTACGGCGCTATAGCTGATGTTGGATATATTCTAACATTTTCCCCGTAGCTAAAAAAAAAAAGAAAAGAGAAAAATAAATTCCGAAGTGCAATAAAAACAGGTTCTCCATCACACCTTAACAAACAACACATAAACACGTTTGAAGAGAATCACCACATCAAAGAAACAGCAATGCGAAAGAACCGTGCATGCAAGACAGGATCGATTCCTTTATTTAAAAAAAAAACAAAAAAACAGCAAAACCAGACAAATCAGAAAGTAAACACACCAGTGTGTTGTGTACATCGTTTTTTTTTTGTGAGCACCCAGTTTAATCTGCTTTAAAAAAAATGTACAAGGGAGCTTCCTTCCCTAAACTTTACTTCTGCTATGTTCACATGATGCCTCTATTGCATACATTCGGTATGCGAAAACACGTCCATCGAACATGACCACTGCTCCCAATGCTTGCATAGAGATGCACGTAGAAACGTTGCTATTTTGGCAACTGAGAATCAAGCACGTGCATTAGATGTTTCATTTCTGCCAGCTACGATAGTGGAGAAACTGGAGATGCGCAGGCCCCGTGTGCAGACGTGCTTTATACAAAAGACGCGTTCAAGAACAATTCACAGTCCCACCGTTAGGAGTGTTGGCTCTTCAACTACTGAGTCTGAATTTAGTTCAGATCACCAATTTGCACAGAACGTAATAAGCTGCTCTGGAATTAGTTGAGGTATTTCTGACTTACTTCTGACATAGTTACATTCCAACTGTAGATCTAGTTTAAAAAAAAAAATACCACTTTTTTTTTTTCTTTTTTTTTTCTTTGTGGGTAGAGGGGGGTGTGTTTTGGTATTTATTCACAATAAACATTATCTGTATTGTGTTACAATAATTATTTATATGTTGTTCTGGAATAAATTATTTTTAATAGAAAAAGTTGAATCGACTTGGTGTTTGTGTTTTTTATTTAAATTTGTTTCAATATAAAGCCTCTATGTGCACTAAATGTGGTTATGTCGCCTAGAAACCGTAGTGTGCTACATATTAGGTACGGGAATCACCAGGGACCGCCCGATACGACACCGAGGTGCCAATTCATTTCTATTGCTATTCTATGAGTATCACGGTTTTATACATATCCTTATTTGATATTAAAAATTTTCCAGCTTTTGTTATAATTCTGAACAAATTTTACTAATAAATTAAAATCTACCACACAGGATTCTGTGACATTCTTTAGCGTGCTCCACCTGTAGGATTATAGAGGAACTGCAATTGTACTCAAACGTAAACCTACAAATTAAAAAATGTATTATTTAAAAAAAAATTTTAAAAAGAATTTTTTTCGGAGTCACCTGTTGCAATACGATTCTTTTTTTTTTTTTTTTTTTTGGGAGACATTTGCATTTAACAGTGATCAGAGAAAAATCATCAGTCGGTAAGAATACAAGTCCATAAAGAAGCGATACTTATAAGTTTCACTATTAAGTTTACAGTAAAGTGCAGAAAAATGTCATGCGTACTGACGGTAATTTGCTGTAATGTTTTAGATATTGTGTAAAACACCGGTACAAAAAGGCAGAGGAAGTCGACACATAGTTGAAGTTGAAACACAGGAACTATTGCCATTTGTCTGAGGAAGTTTTGTGACCACGAAATTACCACACGTCATTCGTGAGTTGTTTCTTTTTTTTCTCTCTCTTTCTGTCTCTGGCATTTTTGTCGGTAATTTTTTTTTGTCACTCTTTCGAATAATTCACTTGTGAAAGTCAGCCCACACAAGCTTGTGAGTGATGCGTAGGAAGAGCAGCAGCGGCCCCCCCTAGCCGCTTACTCACTGCTGGATGGAAAGCAGCTCAGAGGGAGGGGACATTCAGAGGAGGTGGGGGGGAAAGAACCGCCACGCATGTGGGTGCCACGCCTTCCACATACCTACCACCTGCCTTGCGATCATTTGGAATGTCTGAAAAAAGTACAGCCACATAATGTACTGTAAATGAACATCATGGCTGCGGTCAGAAGATTACATATACTCAACACATGAACATGGCAGTCTTGGGCCTCCAATGATTTATTTGAAATGGTCTGGTGCAGAATGATTGTTCTTTATTATCTTCTGATCATCTAGTCTTCTGCCTTAACATACACCATACAACATATACCGCTCAGCCACAACACTAACACCACTGTCAAGTAAACTGAATAACATTTAATTATCAATTCATGGGCACCCAAGACTCATCGATTCCTCTGGGGAGTAAAGTCCAGCCAGTCAGAAGAGCAAATGTACAGTAGGACAAATGATAGAAAGGTATCAGAACACCCAGTGCGTCACGACTTGCTGTGTATGGAGCTCAAGTTCAAGTTCGTTGATGTGGCCTCCAATTTCCCCAGATCTCAAACCGATCGAGTATCCATGGGATGTGCTGAACAAACAAATCTGATCCATGGAGATCATACTCTGTAAACCACAGCGCTCAACGGATCTGCCACTAATATCCCGGTGCCAGGCACCACAGTGCTCCTTGAGAGGTCTTATGGAGTCGTGCCTCCAGGGCTCAGAGCTGTTCCGGTGGCAGAAGTAGAACCTATAACTAATATGGTTTTAATTTTAACAGTTTTATGGCTGATTGGTGGACCTCTTTGCAGCACAAGATTTAATTTATTTGGGGGTTTCTGAAATCATCACAGGATCAAAATTATACATACAAGGCCAAAAATATACATACAGTACACCCACATACTCTAGATTATTGGATCAGTGGTGCTGAAAGTCCCCAAAACATTTTTTTTTTTTTGGCCAAGCTCAAGGCTTCTCAACTTTCTGTTACTGATCATGATTGACGACTACAGCTGGTAGCTGCTTTGTGCCAACATAAAAGGGAGTGTTTTAACAGCATACAACACACAAGAAAGCCTAGTATAGACATTTACACAAGTCAAGAACATGTCATGGAGCCATTTCTAACCTACCGCAGCTTCTAAGATCACTGTAAATAATTGTACTGTACAAGTGCAAACTATTGGGAGGTGCTTTGCCAAGGTCTTAAAGAAGACCCAAAATCTCACCCTCAGTAAAGAGGGCACCCTTAATGCCAGTCCAAATGTCCAAAATGTATGAATTGGTGAGAATTGGTGTTGTTCTGGACTGAAAAACAGGGTCATTTAGTCAAGCCTTTTGAGAATAGATTTGTTCGTAGTTAAAGGAGCAGATCTGGGGGACTCGTGAAGGTAAGGTTTCACGGTGAACTGGTATGTCTGGATCCTGTCGTTGCTGTTGATCTCATTGTTCACTCAGGTTTGTTGATGGTAACGTGATTGGATGCCTCCGTTCTCAGGCAGCTCTCATGTGCGTGTTCCCTTCTGGCTCTACATCTTAGTTCTCATGTCCTGGTTATTCCTGCCGGAGTCCCTGCTTGCTCTCTTGCACAATATACAGCATACATTGACCTTGTCTCTCTCTCTTCTCTCTCTCTCTCTCTCTATTTCTCTCTGGCTATGTACACATAGCCCTCCTGAGGTACCAGTGACCCTGACCCATTGCATGGACGCGTCTGGCTGCTGTTGATGACAATGGCTCTACACGTTGGCCATGGAGATGGAGTCTCCATCAGTGAAAGTGGAGTTTATATTAACTTAAACGCATTTCATGTTGTATTGAACTTTCAACCTCAGAGTACATGGATATGCCAGTCATACTATCTGATATCACCCAAATGAGCATGGATTCCCACGATTTTTTTCTTTTGAGTTTCCCCTCAAGGTTTGTTCCTATTGTCATCTCTGGGAGTTTTTCTGTGCCACCGTCACCCCTGGCCTGCTCATCAGGGATAGTTAGGATAGTTATAATTTATCATTTTAGTGTAATTTATATGCATATTTTTAAAGTTCTGAAACCAAAAACCACGTTCCCAATCAAATACATGGACCCAGTGACCTGGTGTCATCTGGTGTGCATGTGCTGTGTATGGTGTCATCTGGTGTGCATGGTGTCATGTGATGGACTGCATCACCAGACATAGACAAATATTCACAAACTTGTTCATTTCCATTTACTGCTCATTGTTTTGTTTTTTTGAAGGAAGGAGGTTACTGGGGAGGAAACGGAAAAACTACACACTTTCACAATAACCTGATCTCCAGGCCCTGGCACTCTGTGGGAGCAGTGCTCCTGGCAGCACCACCGAGTCGCTGACTAAAGTATTATTGATGTAAAATAAATAGAAAAATCCTGTCTTACAAAACTACAAAAATAAAATTAATACAAAATATGTCCAATTTTAAATATGAGGCAGTTTATTTGTAATGTTTCCGGACCAGTCACTAGAAATGTAAGCTCGAACTCCAGAATGTCAGAAAGACCCTTGAGCAGGACACAGACCTGCCGAAATCCCTGCTTGCTCTCTGCACAATATACTATTGCATCCAAACACAGAAGTTATTCATTTTTGGTTAAACATACTGTACTTGCTAATTATTTTAAATTAACTAAATATTTTAAGAGTTTCTTTAACAATGGTGCTCTTATGAGCAAGTACCTAGTGAACATTTCTCATCAAAACACAACTGATACTTACACAATATATTTTCTTTTTATTTCAAACCAAATATGGCTTTGAAACTAACAATAGAAAATTAAATAGAACTCATACTCATGTATGAGACACATCTTTACATAGAGAATTCTTTTACAGCATTTGCTTATTTGCCTATGGATCACAGGGAAGTCAGGGTACAAGGTGGGGGGCACCCCATTAGAGGGAGGAAGTACACACACACACACACACACACACACAATACTGGCAATTTGAAAATAAATGCCAGTCAACCTAAAACACATGTCTTTGGACTGTGGGATAAAGCAGAGTACCTTAAGAAAACCCACAAAACACAAGGAGAACACTCGAACTCCACATACAGACAGGATGTGAGAGTTGAGCCTCTAACCCAGGAGGTGCGATGCGACCTTAAAAACTGCCAAGTCACTATGCCACCTACTGCTTTTAACTTTAGATAAAAAAAGGATATTACAAATTCCTCATAGAACTTGTACTTGTAGGTCATTCCCAGTTTGCAACCAGATTAGACCCAATGACAATACAAAAACAAAACAAAAAACTCCAAGGAGGGAATACAAAATGTATGACTGGGATTTTTGACACACCTAAGCACACAGTTTGATCTATGGAATGGAAAGGGAATTCCATGTATGTTACTATCTGGCTCTGCGAGTCAATGAGTCACACATGACATCAGGAAAAGTTCCAGCATTGATCTGATCACTCAAGGTGCATTCCAGGAAGGTTTCATGAACAATCTCAGCCAGAACCTCCCAAACAGCGGCCAACTCATTAGATCTGATGTCTTAGAATATAATTATTATTTTTATATTTATATTTATATAAGCATTTCCTAATCTAAGTAAATATAGAAAAAAAGTCAAAGACAAGAGACATATCTCTTGTCTTTGACTTTTTCTTTATAAAATATAGATTTAATTCAATCTATCTATCTATCTATATCTATATATATATAGGCTATATATATATATATATATATATATATATATATATATATACTTTTTGTAAGTCTGTAATATCTTAGTAATTCATGGAAATTACCTCAGGTACTAAGTTCATGTTGCTCTTTTCAATAAGAAAGTGAAAGAAAAGACACTGTTCATACATGCTTACTCTATGTTACAGTAAATTTTCTATATGGATTCTCAGGAAAGGTTTTTGGTTTCTATGTTTGTGACCTTATTCTAGGCACTGCAGTCGTTGCTGTAGTTTATATCCTACATGTATAGTACTACATCTGTCAATCTATCTATAAAAACTCCTGAAAAAAACTCTAGTCCCCAGAGAAATGTTACCAAATCAGAGACCAAAACTAAAAATTTCAAGCTGCCCTGAGAGATCTAACGGGAATAGGAACAGCTTACACACTGCTATCTGATTCAGGGCCCTTTCTAGTAGTCTTAGGGTCCATGTTGACTCATCCTCTCTTGAGCAACCAGATCCCGTAAATTTGACCAGCATTTCACTCTGATTCAAAAAAAACCTTGTAAGTTTGGAGTTCAGGGGGTTGTCCCCGGCAAAAACAGCACTTTTGAGTTAGCTCGAGTCAAATGAACCAGGCCTGAGAAGCCACAGCGCCAGTGAACTCCAGTTCAGCGAGAGTGGGGGTGTGCACATGGGGAACATTTAAGACTAGAAGGGGAATCACTTTGTCAGGTGCTTTTTTTTTGGGTAACTTTTCAGTAAGTGACAATTTGACTCACAACCTGAGCAAGCACTCACTAAAATCCATTCAAATGAATAGTAAATTTTGACTTTGATTTTAGGGCTTTTATGCCACTGAAGTTTTCACACATACTGTAGCTCTCGATATCTCTAAAAGCAGCTTCACTACTGAGAGACAGGATGTGTGAGGCCTAAAAGCATTTCTTCTGCAGTGTAACGAACACATGAGACAAAGGCGTCTATGAAATAAGACAGCACACATTTGCCTATTACAGAAACATCCCCTGTACATTCTTGACCTCGTGACCTCATTGATTTTCACATGTTTTGCCCAGAGTTTAAGAAATGAAGCAGGCCGTCTAACTGCGTTCTCTGGTGTACTGAGAAAAAAACTTTCTACCTTGATGGTATCCAAACACTAGTGAAGCACTGGGATAAGTGCATTATTGTAGCAGGGGATTATATAGAGAAATAAAGATAGTTTATAACTGTGTTGATATTCTGCACAATCAAAAGTCTCAGTTTGATGTGAACAGGCCTTGTGTATGTGTCTATATGTTCACTTCACAGTTGTTTTAATGTTATGGCTGACCAACATACACTGATCAACCATAAGATTAAATCCACCCACCTAATATTATGTAGGCCCCACTTGTGCTGTCAAAATAGCTTTGACCCACTGAGGCACAAGAGCTCTGAAGGTGTGCTGTGATATCTGCCACGCAGGCATCAGCAGCAGATCCTTTCCACTGGGCCTCACGCTTGTTTGTTTAACACATCCCACATTTGCTCGATCAGATTGAGACCTGGGGAATTTGGATGCGAAGACAAAACATTGAACTCGATGTCAGTTTCTTAAAACATTTGGAGTGTCGCAAGGACTTGGTCTGCCTCAATGTTTAGAAAGAAAGTATTTGTCAAAGTAACATCCACATGAACCCAAAGATTTCCAGAACATTGCTCAGAGCATCACCCTGCCGCAAATGGATTGCCTTTTTTCCAATATTGCATCCTGATGCCATCTCTTCCCCAGGATAGTGATGCACACATATCCAGCTGTCCAAACAATGTAAAAGAAATTGTGGTTTATCAGACTATGTCAGCTTCTTCCATTAATCCATGGTTTAATTCTGATGCTAATATGTCCATTGTAGGCACAGTGCACAACACACCACTGTGTTATTAATGATGTCATGTAGGGAAATATGTGCAAAAAAATATGTGTGTGTATGTGTGTATGCATGTATGTATTCATTCATTTATGTATTTGTTTACTTGTAAAAAGCAATTTATATAAAGATGCTTGATCCCATAATGTAACTTAATCTGAAAATGTCAGTTCCATGGTCCTCAATATGTAGAAATTCTATCAGTATGGCGATTTATAGCTCCACACCATACTTTCAGTGACATCATGGCTAGACAACTGTAATGACATCATTGAAAATATGTAGAGAGGACGTGCTGCCATCTAGTGGCAAAATTATTTATTGTCAACATTGCAGCTGAGTCCATTCTTTACAAACTCTATTATTTACTTGTTTTATAAACAAATACAAAAATTATATATATATATATATATATATATATATATATATATATATATATATATAAA
>JAQMYJ010000039.1:27737045-27750758 GCA_030014305.1 Clarias laeviceps
ATTTAAAAACTAAACATTTAATGTTTATGACACTTAAATCCAATTTGCATAATAATTTGGAACGTAGTGTATATATAAATAGAGATAGAGCCTTTGCCCATTGTAACATCTGTTTGTTTTTGGTTTTCATGTAGTGTTGGTTGTAGCTCATCTTTCTGTATAAAATAAAATTTTCCTGCTTGCAGTGGTTGCATATTTGAGTTACTGTAGCCTTCTGTCAGTTTAACTAAGACCCTGAGTGAGACTATTTCATGGCTCTTGATTCTTTTCTGTGACTGTTTGGCATATCCTTCTTCAACAATGGCAGCTTTGTCCAAACAGTTTTAGAAACTGCCCCCTGGGCCACTGTTACATATTCCAGATCAGTTGGAAAACCTAATATTCTGAGCCTCAAACCCTGATCAATCAACCCTTTTTAATTGTCCAAGCATTTCTTAGCAACTCCCTTCCCCTCTTCAACTGTATATGGTTGAAATGACAATAAAGGCCTAGGGAAATTACAATAGCAGCAGTAACACAATAAATAAATTTCATTTATATGGGATGATATTTACAAATGTTGTTATATGTATAAAGATTCAAAGCGTAAACCCTCTTACTTAGACACTTGGTGTCATATTCAAGAAAATGTCTTAAGCTATGTCACACAAGGGGGGATGTTGTTGTGATGAATATCAGCACGGCTGTGACATAGGCATCATGGGGGAGCCTTTAATTTTCAACAGATGTGTGATTTGTTTGTTTATTTAGTCAGTTATTTTGCTCTACCAACACATATCCTTCTGTGCCTGGTGGAGCTGGCGACCGTCAGTTAGTGACCGAGCAGAGAATAAACCACAGAGGTGGTGGACTGTCCTGTAAATCTTGTACATTTCTCTTTATATTTCCTCTTACTCCACTTTAGAGTATCAGCTGTTAACCTCTGAGTACTAGGATGAAATAAAAAATAAAAAAGTAGTGCAGTACAATTAGTAGTACAATTACTACAAGTAGTGCCCTTGATTAGGAGTTACAGAGGGATTTGGAATTCAGCCTTGTGTTAGAAGCTAGTTAGCTTGCTAGCTCACCTTAGGTGTGTAAGCAAAACAACAGTAAGGCACATCACATTATCAGATGTGTTTTCTTGCTAAAATGCCTCTGTGACTGATTTTGATATAAATCTAAGTATCTTGAAGACTCGCTTACTGATAGAGAATAATTTGTTTCTAGATCCGGTCTAACTTTTTCAGTCAGTATTAAAGTGAAAGTGTAATAAACACTGACTTTTATTCTGAATATGAACAGTCAAAATACACAATCATACAAGAGGCCATATACATATTGCATATACTGTATATCACAGGAGTCCTGTTGATCTTCAATAATTATATATGACATATACAGTTGTTAATAAATCTGGGTGACGTGCACTTACACAGTTTGTTGTTTTTTATAGACAGGTAGTTATGATCTCTTTAACGTAATTAAAAATAATGAGACAGTAATGAGATTTAGTTCTCACTGACAGACACTTACGGTACATTTTGTGTAGAGTGGGTGTGTCAGTTCTGGTTTTGCTTCTAATACATCATTTTAAGCCTACACTAGAAACCTGGCACTTACCATTACTTGCAGTTTTAATCCTGTGTACTTAGGACAAGTCGATCATTCTTTTTACCACAGCACATAAAGTGCTTATCTATTGTTGAATGAAACATTGTGATCTTAAATGTTTAATGTGGGAAAGCCAATTAGCCTAACCTGCATATCTTTGGACTGTGGGAGGAAACCGGAGTACCTGGATGAAACCCACTAAGCACGGGGAGAACATGCAAACTCCATGCACACAGAGACAGTCCATGTATCCATTATCTATACCATTTAGGGTTGTAAAGGGGCCTACACCAAGGAAATGTGCACAGGATATATACTGGATCATCAGCCACACCCACACACACACAAGATGGAAAGAATACGGCACCAGCGCAAATCACCTTTTAATAGGTGTCCTCTTGTAACAAGCTGCACAACAAGATCATGAAAAATATCTGAAGGCCAGAAAAGAAAGCAGCATAATATATATATCACAAAAAAAAGTTGTTGGGTTTTGCTGTATGAAAAAAGAAGCAGGTCTGAGTCCTCAGAAGGACTGCGACTGATTCTGCAGGTTCAGTAAAACTAAGCAGCTAATGTTCTTATAAAATTGCACAAATTGTACTAGACTATATTTTAAGCAAAGGGTCATCACACCAGTTATTGACCTTGTTTCATTAATTACTGTTTACTGCTTTTTATAGTATTTTTCAATGTAGAAACCTTTTTAAGACATACTGTACTTGCTCCATAGCAGTTATTTGCATGAACCTGAGAATTTTGCCCATTCATTTTGTATGTGGAAATGAATCCAAATTAATTGTGACAATTGACTTTAAAACAAGATCTTTATGGTCACGTCTGGCTTTCATATTTGTCCAAAAAATGCCACCAGTGCTTTTGCTTTTTTTCAACCTTGTTTTCAAACTCGAAAGTTTAAATCACAACCATGGCAGCCTTGAATAGAACTTTTGTGTGTGTGTGTGTGTGTGTGTGTGTGTGTGTGTGTAATGAAGACAGAATGAATTTTTATTTTGCATGCATTCATTTAGAGTTTATAAAACTATGCTCTACTGCTTTATAACAAACTCTGAAGTGCTTTGACGTTTCAGGGGAAAAAAGTATATGTACATAAGCACTTCTACTACTAAAAGTAATTAAAATAAATTCAAGTTATTATATGTATATAACTTGATAATTACAATTCATTTCCATGCTCTGTTGATTTAAACACACACATACTATACTATACTATACTATACTATACTATACTATACTATACTATACTATACTATACTATACTATACTATGGGTGACTGAAGTGTGTACACTTATGATATGCAAGATAATATTTATTTCACTCTTACAAGGAAATCTCCCAACAACATATGGAATTACCATCTCACTCATCTAATTTATTCTGGTCAGGGCCAAAGCAGATCCAGAACCCAGCCTTAATTAATGGGATTCTAGTTTGTCCTAGGACACGCTGGACACTGGCTCATTCACATTGACACAAATGTTGCAAAGCCAGTCCTCCTACTGGTGGGTTTTTGGGAGGTGAGGAAACCTGAGAACCCTATAGATACCCACACAGACATAGGGGAAAATACCAAACTCCGCAGATGAGTAACCTGAGGTCAGAATGGAACTAGAAACCGTGTAGCTGCGAGACAGCAATGTTCACCGTGTAGCTGCCACTCAAAACGTTTGTGTTTAGGTTAATAGTGAAATCCTGCCAGCTGAAACATGTAAAATTAACATTTGAATCATCTTTTTAAAGGAATGACAACAATACCAACACTTTGTATTTAAACATTTTGGTCTCCCTTTATTTTGCATTGGCTTGCAATGAAAACTAGAAAAAATTAAGTCAAACATTTCTAACTAATGTGAAAATCAGCACGATTAGTGTGAAAACCCTATCGAAAAACTAGAAACCCTTATGAACATTTTGCAGTGTCGGACTATACAAGACTTTTTCCTAACATCCATGTATAGAATGTATATTGAGAATTTCTCTCAATGTTAGAAAAACACACTTTGCTTGAGCAACAGAAACATTCATCAGTCCTTTCACACCAAACACACACAACCTATACAGCATCTGAGGACAGTATTATAGTGTACAGTAGTATATTAGGAAAGAATTCTCTAAATGGGCAGTATGAGTAATGCTTCAAAAACACACTTGAATTTTGAATACTTTCAATACAAATTTTACAAATGCTAGCTACTAAAAATTCTGTGCAAGTCTTCAAGAGTTAGTATTCAAATATAAGAAATGGCCCTTTGAAAATAGACTTATTCCAAAGACAAGATAATGATACAGCCAACGGACTTATTAAGTGGTCTTTATCCAATGCTCGGCTGAGTACTTAAATTTTTCTCCCCAAGTGCTTTAATCAAGACCCCCTGGTTTGTATGTGCATAGAAGAGAAAAATAAATTGTTAGAGGATGATCTGTTAAAAACCTGAAATGTCGTCTGAAAAAGACATTAAAATAGCTATGGACAGGATTGCCGAAGAATGCACGGTGGAGTATAAATAATCCTTGTTAAGGCAGAAATACTGTTCATGTTTCCCATAATTCTCTTTAAGTAAACTTGGATCTTATCTTGAGATTGTGAGAGGTCCTGTTTTTGGAGCTTTAAAAATATTAAGTCAAAGCAATGGAGCGTGGTATGTAGGAAGATAGAGAAGGCTTTTAAGAAGAAGACGACTGGTAGATGTATTTGGGCTTCTCTAGGCCGGTGAGCTCATCTTCATAGCGAGGAAGGCAGCAGAACAGGATTGAGCAACCAATCATAATGATGGTGGCTCCCCAGCCAAAACCGTAAGCCCAGGTGTAGTCGTAGTTACCTTCGAATATTAGTTCGTTGAATTTCACTGGGTAAATGATGAGAGCGATGATCTGGATTACCGCTGAAAAGACACAAGTCACATATTTATGTGATCAAATACAAGAAAAGAAATTATGTATGTAATCAGATCCGATGGCCTAATATGAGCAGAATAAAAAAAGACCCACAACATAACTTCTAGTAGATCTTCATTTATTTTTACTTTATCACTCCTAAATTTCTTTAAAAAAATAAATAAATAAATAAAAAAAACAGTCCCAGGAATGATTCCACCACCGCAGGGAAGGGTTGAGACGAGACAGAAAATCTTGCACATCAGTGCAACTGCCTCGCCCTTTAGGGTGTGTAGCTGTAATTCTTTCACACAGGAGTGTGAGAGATAAGATTACTCCACCCCTGATTATTACTCATCGAGGACAGGCTCTTCCTGCTCTACCACCTAGGTTAATGCAGTACAAGGCAGTGTGCATTATGTGACAGCAAAAGGGGCTGACTGTACAAAAAGTCACGACAGGTTTTGGTGTGTGTTTGGGGACACTTAGTAACTTAGTAACCACTCCCAGCCCCACAGCGAACAAGCATAACAAAACTGAGGGTGGTGGCCAGAGGTGCGCAACTTCCACAAATAACTTGGAAAGAGCCCAAGGCTTGCCGTTGTTCGGGCATGTGCTGTCTGACTGACACTATCGTTTTTCCTCTGTACAACGTACTTCCATTTCAACTGGAACAAAATAAGCGGTTTGGCTACTATTCGCAAATTAGCTCCCTCGGCAAACTGTAATACAGTACTTAGATTTATACATTCTAAAAACACATTAAATCAAAGACATTAATTCAAAGCTATTCTTACCAGTAAGAAGTAGGATAACTCCAATGGCTGGCAAGATCGGAATATTAAGAGAACAGCAGAGTGCACTACAAGAGATGATGAAGGCTATGATGAGGATGATGAGGCCAATGATCATCAGCGCAGCGACAGCCTGAGCCCATGCTGAGAAAGGCAAAATATATAGTGTGTTTTCTGTTAGCACATTACTCAGTAAACGCACACAAACACATTCTTTATTAAAAGCCTACCTATATGAGTAACTATATTTTTATCATTTCATTAGGATTAAAATGAGACCAATGTGACTTTTACAATGTTAGCAGTAAACCGCTTTAGGAGACATTAATTTATCGTGGGAATAAACAGTAGGTATATATATTGTTCTTTGGCGTTCTCATTCACTGGTGTGTGATTGATTCACATGTCCACACCCTATGAGACAGAAACGAAGCGTAAACAGACTGCAAAAATGCAGTGACTCATGATACGTTTATCAAACTTCAAAACAATGTGTGATTCAGAGTAATCAAAAAGTCACGACAGGTTTTGGTGTGTCTATACTTTGGAACTATCTGATCCAAAGTACTAGAATGTGTTTACTTATGTCTAGTTTTTGTACTGTAGCTCTGTTCTTTCCACAACTAGGCAATTATTTTTGGTCATACATTTACAAAAAAAATAAAATAACGATCTATGCCAGGACTGAATTTGTTTCAGGTGTAAGTTGATTTTTGATACATATGAACATATAAATTACATTTGAATCTGAACATATCTCTGAAATTGGTTATTGTACAGGAACAGAAACAAGAATTGTAAAAATATTTTTTCAAAGGCCTTTAAAAAAAGTTTTACAAATATGAGAACCATACAAGAGCACAATGTATCAACCGCCTCAAAAAAAAAAAATTAAATTACAGACAGCCTGACTACAAGGCAGATAAACAAAATGGCGGCTGGTACCTGAGGGCAAACAGCCACACACACACACACACACACCTGTTTACGTACAAACACACGTCTGGCTACCGGCTTAACGAGCCATCCTTCACACATTTTCTCTATTTAAATAATTTACATTTTCCAGCAACCAAAGTATCCCTTTATAGTTAGTAAACTTTTTAACAAAGTAACTTGTTCTTGTTCATTGGTTGTCTTTTATCGTGTTCAGATATAATATTTCTTTTCTTTTTTTGCTTAAATAAAACGTTACAAAACGACAACAAAATGTAAAATAATAATAATAATTTCGAAAGTGCGCATGTGCGTCATGAAGGAGGCTACTTCCTTAGGGAGGGAGAACGGGAAAGTCAGCGAAGCTGTGGTCGCGTCTCAAACCGCGTACTTCTGTACTAAAGTGTTATATAACATATTTAACTATAAAGTAACTATAAACAATTCTATACTATAGTGCACGTTTTCGAACAAAAGCAACAGAGCGAACACCTGCGTGGTTGTGTAGCTGTGTATTTTATACTTCGGGCGAGTTGGTCTAAAGTCGTTAAAGGCTGTGTTCCAAATATCCACATAAAAATTTAGGCAACATTGAAAACAAAAAAAAGATAGAAAGATAATTATAACTTTTGATTAAACTTACAGAACTCCATGAGAGATTTGCATCTCCAGTTGTTGTTGCGGCCATGGCACTGATCCCACATACTCGCATAGTGCGACTTGGCGTTTTCGTCCTCCACCCATCCGGACTGAGCCGCGATGGCGATGATATCAAAAACAATGGCGAACAACAGCAGAAGAGGCAGGATCCACCTGCACCGGGGATACGCGATGCCACAACGAAACATGTCTGAAATCGGCGGAGTGCGAACTGCTTGGAGGTTAAAGCCGTCTTGTTTGCTCCCCTGTTGTGTCTCTCAGTTAACTATAAACGTCCCCACCCAGTGAAACCTGAAAGGCAAATCTACACCCGCTCCAGAGCAGGAGGAGCCTCACAGACACCAACACACACTTTTACTTTCTGCTAGTAGCAAGTACACTCGGTATGCTACTTAAAGTTTTACTAAAAGCATTTTCTACCTGGTGTGACTACACAGACATGCAACAAGTAAATAGACCCCCACAGTCTACTAAGCAAAATGTATTAACCAAAATCCAACAGACTGGATTGTTGAGCAGTCGGAGGGTGGACTTTCGCAGAGACAACTAACCAGGAATTTTTCAATCGCAATGTGAAAAACTGGTGGAGACCCTGCCATGAAAGCTGTAATTGCAAATCGGGGTTATTCCACCAAAAACTGATTTCTTAATGTTATTTAGCCAAATCATTAAGACAATTTGTTTACAAATTATTTGCATTTTGTTTAATTTGAGTTATTAAAGCTCTGCAAATACTGCATGATCTTCAGTTACTTTGATGTGTTGTGATGTTGTCATTTATTTTAATATACAGTCTAGAGACAACTAACCAGGATTTTTTAAAAATCCTCTTTTCTCAGATTTACAGAATTATAGTCAAATTTAAGGAAAGGGTAAAATATCAACAAAGTCGTGACCTGGTCGAACTGGCTTTTCTGAAAGAAGCCTTTGTTTAAGGTTTTGTTGAGAACAACCCTGTCATTAACCTCCATTCTATACATAGGTCAGTTGTTGCTTGAAATGAAAGGTATCAAAGTATTAATAACTGAATTATTCCTTTAAATAATGTATTGATAACTAAACCTAACCTAACCTTTGGGTACTCCGGTTTCCACCCACAGTCCAAGACATGCAGATTAGGTTTATTCACTCACTCACTCACTAACTCATCATCTGTATTAGGTACAAGGCACAAGGAAAGGTACACCTTGGACAGGGTGCCAATCCATCACAGGGCACACACATTCTGTATACACACACGCTCATTCACACAATTAGGTTAATTGACTTTCCCAAATTGCTCGTAGTGTGTGTGTGCCCTGTGATGGATTGGCTCCCACAGTGTCCAGGGTGTACCCCACATCATGCCCAAAGTGTCCTGGGATAGACTCCAGGCCATCTGTGACCCTTTACGGCATAAGCGGTTAAGATGACCGATGACTGATTGAATGAATACATTCACCTCTGGAAAAAAATGAGAGACGACTGCAATTTACTCCCCAAAACTTCTGGAATGTTATCTAGAGGAAGATGTATGGTCACAAACCATCAAGCAAAGCTGAGCTGTTTGCTTTTTTGCAAAAAAAAGAGTGGTATAAAGTTACCCAACAGCAATGTGAAAAACTGGTGGAGAGCATGAAAAAACGCATGAAAGCTGTAATTGCAAATCAAGGTTATTCCACCAAAAACTAATTTCTTAATGTTATTTAGCCAAAGAATTAAGACAATTTGTTTACAAATTATCTGCAAATCATTTTGTTTTGTTTGAGTTATTAAAGCTCTGCAAATACTGCATGATCTTGGGTTATTTTGATGTATTGTGATGTTGTCATTTCCTAAATATACACTCTAAATCACAATATTTTGAATTTAGGAGAAATATTGTCAACAGTTAGCTAAAAATAAATAAAATAAAAACTACGAAACTAATTACTGATTGCTGCAGTCGTTTCCAATTTCCAGGTATATATATTTGTTAACTCAAAAGAAAAAGAAAAAATCTTTATACACTGTCTTATCAGTCAAACATACAACCTGAAAGGTTTTTGTACCCTTGGATATTATGGATATAGATATAGATTTAAGTTAGAGCTAGTGAGAGATTAGTTAAAAAATATAAACAAAAAAAATCCACACAAGGACTATGTACATTTTTACATATTATTCAGCTACGTCTCTGGCTTAATTTATTTAAGGACTTTCCACAAAATTTGGCATTATTCCAGCCCTACTTATTTTGTAAACCTTTGGATTAAAATACATACACTTTTAAAATTTACACTTGCTTTAATAGTCATCTTCAGTAATTGCTTTACCCATGTTAGATAGACATAGGTTGATACGAGGTAAAGCCAATGCACTGTTAGTAAAAAAACACAACAATACTATTTAACAGCTAAAATGCCAATAGTTCACTAAATTTATTGCATCTTGAAAACCAAGACAGTGCTGTCAGTGATAACAACAGGGTGTCTTGTCATCTTTGTGAGACAATTTATTATTCATATGTCTGACTGCATTCAGAAAGAAGCTTCCAGAGTCTGGTGGTTGTGACGCACCTCGATGTGAAGCACCTGTTAGAAGGAGTTCCAGCATGTCCTGGCCTGGAGGTGACTAAAAACACAGACTGTTAATAAATATATTGATTTAATCTGATCTGTTTGTTTGTGAAAATTATAGCGAAGAGCTGAACATTGGGAAACATCAGCGTGATGACATTGATGATGATGACTAGTTAGTGAATCATACAAGTATATTGAATGATTCAGTAGTATATTCAATCATGCAACAATTATGATAGTTGTGTAAATTTAAAAATAATAACCTTGGTGAAAGTTCATCCCTCATTA
Source organism: Clarias laeviceps (assembly GCA_030014305.1). Taxonomy (NCBI): domain Eukaryota; kingdom Metazoa; phylum Chordata; class Actinopteri; order Siluriformes; family Clariidae; genus Clarias; species Clarias laeviceps. The sequence goes on from JAQMYJ010000039.1 coordinate 27,746,753, forward strand.
ATGAGTAAAATCATAATTACTCACATACACCCAAAAGAAAGACATTACAAAAAAATTATTATAGGTTACTTGAATTTTAGCTGAATACTCCTTCTGATTGAACCGATGTGACTGATTCAGGTTTGTAGGTCTCCTTGCTTATAAAAGCTTTATCAGTTCTTTACTACTGTTCTATTAAATTGAGGTCAGGGCCAGTCCAATGCCTTAACATTATTGTCCTTAAGCCATTTTTCCACAGCTTTGGAAGTATGCTTTAGGTCACTGTCCATAATTTCCTACAAATTTCGATAATTTTCTTTTGATTGTGTAAAGCTGCTTTGCGACAATCACAATTGTTAAAAGGACTATACAAATAAAATTGAATTAAACTGGATTTATTTGAATTTAATTGAATTTCCGACCAAGCTTTATCTTCCTAGCTGATGTGTTGAGATGTTGCTTCAATTTATCAACTTAATCGTTCTTCCTCATGATGCTATCTATTTAGTGAAGTGCACCAGTACCTCCTGGAGCAAAGCACCCACACAACATTACACAGCCACCCCCATGGTTCACAGTTGGGATGGTGTTCTTCAGCTTGCAAACCTCCACATTTTTCCTCCAGACATACTGATAGTCATAGAGGCTAAACAGTTTGGTTGTTGTTTCATTAGATCAGATGACATTTCTTTTAAAAGGAACATCTTTGGCAATATGTGCAGCTGCAAACCGTAGTCTGGAATTGTTATGGTGGTTTTAGAGCAGCATCTTCTTCCTTGCTAAGCAGGCTTTAAAGTTATATTCATATCTGTCTCATTTTACTGTCAATATTTTTATACCTATTTCCTCTAGTGTCTTCATAAGGTCATTTGCTTTTGTCCTGGGATTGATTTGTACCTTTTTTTTTAGCAAAGTATATGATTCCTTTCTGAGCGGTATGATGGCTTTGTGGTCCCATGGTGTTTATCCTTGCCTAGTATTATTTATACAGATGAACGTGGTAACTTCAGGCATTTGGAAATTGCTCCCAAGAATGAACCAGACTTATGAAGTTCCACATAATTTTTTTCTGAAGATTTGGCTGATTTCTTTTGATTTTGCTGAACATAAACGAAGAGACACTGAGTTTGAAGGTAGGCCTTAAAATACCTGCACAGGTGCACCTAAAATTGACTGAAAAGGTGTCATTCAGCCTAACAAAAGTCTGTGATTTAGGATTATGTCAAAAGTCATGACATAATTTTCAGAATTTTCCCCAAGCTTTTCAAAGGCCCAGTCAGCTGAGAATATTTGGGTCATTCTACAAAAATGGTATAAAATTCTGTCGCTAAGTTTTGCTGATGCCAAAATCATTTAAATTAAGATAAAATACACATTACTTGTATATGTTAAAAATATAGTATGTACTTTAAATCATGAAATACATTTTCTTATTTTAATACTAAGTATTTAATTGTACTGTAGCATTATTTAAAGGCCAAGATCATACATGGAAGTGGGAATATATACTTTTCATCTAAAGATATGCTTTGTTCATGAAATAAATCTGATTTACAGTTACAACACCAAAATCATGAAACATCAGTTGATTATAATGAATAATGTTAAATAAATATCAGTCACCCCAAACTATGTCATTGGTGTTACTGTTACGCAAAAATAGTTTTATTTTAAAATACATTTGACAATATGAAATGGTTCCTGCATCAGACGTCACTGAAGAGCAGTGGACAATTTATTACAATATGTTTTTATAACAACATTGGTGTTACTCATTTTTATATTTATAACTGTCAAAAATTGGACATAAAAAGTATTACATCTAATAATTGATTGATTTTGACATAATTTAAAACCATGTGGTCTTACACATGTAACCATTATGTAAATAGTTATGATTTTTCTCTTAATTGGTGTCATTTGTGTTACCATCATTGGTGTTACCAGGAAGAGAAGTAACACCAGTTATTAAATGTACATATAAAAATGCTTTTAGCTCTACTTTTTATGGAATTATAAAGTTTAAAAGTAAGTTATTGCTATTAAAGAAGTCATTGGTGTGAAAGAAGAAATACATTTCTACATATTCGTCTATATCTCCCCGTGCTTGGTGGGTTTCCTCCCGGTACTCCGGTTTCCTCCCACAGTCCAAAGATATGCAGGTTAGGCTGGTTGGCATCCCCAAATTGCCCATAGTGTGTGAATGAGTGGATGTATGTGTGTGTGCCCTGTGATGGATTGGCACCCTGTCCAGGGTGTACCCCGCCTCATGCCCTAAGCCTCCTGGGACAGGCTCCAGGTCCCAGTGACCCTGAATACAGGATAAAGCGGTATAGAAGATGTGAGTGAGTGAGTGATATTCGTCTAGATATTTACAAATTTTTATGCCCCAAATTGCACCTTTTCTGTAGAAGGACCCCTGTAAACGTCTGACTGACTGGAATTGTGACATAGTGAATTATACGTGAAATACAAATCTGTAAACAATTGTTGAAAAAAAATACTTGTGTAATGCATAAAGTATATGTCCTAACCTAGATGCCCTACTTTGGGAAGATTTGCCAAAACTATAATTTGTTAAGATAAAATCCATGGCTAAAAAAAAAAGAATGACTTTATACTAAGAGAATGCAAATGCTTAGTTAGGTCTCTCTCTAATAATAATAATAATAATAATAATAATAAAGTAAATAAATTCCCTGCTTCGCCTTTCTTATACAGATACCAGGTATTTATTTATTTATTTAAGACACTTCGTCCAATATAATCCGAATAATATGTATTTACACTAGAAATTAAATTACTTAAATGTGTTATTTGTCCGTTTCCAGTGACGCTACAAACCGGAAAGAGCTAACAAATCAACTTCCGTCCGCCATGTTGCAGTGAGACAGCGAGATTTGTGAGGAAAAGTTGCGCTTTCAGTTTAGGTGCAGTCATGCTGTCCACACAGGCTTTTGGAGAAAACGGAAAGATGAAGGAGTATCACTATACCGGGCCGGTAGAGCATAAATTCTCACCTTACGCCTTTAATGGAGGGTAAGAAATAAAAAATAATGCTAATAAATGCTAAAACGCTCCGAGCCGGCTTTGTCATCCTCCCTGTACGCGGTGTCGCTAATCAGGCATCAGCCTCAGTGCATGGTTTAAAATATCGGGGTTTTATAACAGGTCTGAGGAATAAATCACTCAAATTATATCTTGAATACGAAATAATGAGTTTTCCGAGTATAAAAGTCATGTAAACGAGGCAAAGTCATCGTTGTCATAATCTTATTAGGCGGTAGCTAGCTAGCTGTTGTGAGTGCTAAATCTGTAATTTCTAATTTTGAGGTTTAATTTATATTAAGCCTAATTGAATTAGTGATTATTCGTTTTATATACACAGTAATAATTTCTTCACTGAGTTAAATGGTGTGTTTTAGCTTTATTAGTTACTTTAGCTGCACAATCATCATTCAGTTTCGCTTTAACACTGAGCTAGTTTGTGTTTGATTGACATGACCTTACTTATGTCAGATTGGTTTATTACTGAATATAGATTTTTGCTCTTGTTCTTTTCTTTCCTTGACACACACTATGTGGACAAATGTATTTGGCCAAACCTTCAGGTGTTTCAGTCAGGCCCTTTATCCACCGTGAAGGGCAATCTTAATGCTTCAGTGTTATACCAAGACATCTTGGATAACGCTATGCTTCCAACTTCGTGGGAACAGTTTGGCAAAGACCTTTTCCTATTCCAACATGACTGTGTAAGAGCACAAAGCAAGGACTATAACAACATGGTTTGATGAATTTGGTGTAGAAGAACTTGACTGGCGCACACAGAGCCCTGACTTCAACCCCATTGAGCACCTTTGAGATGAATTGGAACAGAGATCATGAGACGGGTCTTCTCGTCCAACATCAGTGCCTGACCTAGTAAATGTTCTACAAAATGAATTGGCACAAATTCCCACAGAAACACTCAAATCTTGTGGACAGCTTTCTAAGAAGGGTGGAAGCCGTTATCGCTGCAAAAGGGGGA
>JAQMYJ010000039.1:27751074-27779771 GCA_030014305.1 Clarias laeviceps
GGCGTCAAAACAAGAAGCGCATGCGTGATACATGATACTCGGTACTCGTAAACCAAGACTTGCTCGTTTTCCAAGTCCAAATGTATTAAAAGTCTTTGCTTGTCTTCCGGAACACTCGCAAACCGCGTTACTCTCGATCCGAGGTTTCACTGTAATTTTATCCATATAGTGTGTCTAGCATATCTAGTAATAATTTACATAAATAGTTTTGGAGATTATCTTGTGGCAACTTTATAGTTTGTTTAGATAGAAATAAATGGCTCATGCTGTACAAGTGTTGCATGCATCCAATTAAACGCTTTTTTTAAATAGGGTCCTGGTGATTATGCTACTTCGATAAGCTTACATTGGTGCTGTGAGCCCTGATGTGTGTGTGCTGGTGTGTCTGTGTCGATCTGAGATTACTTTTCTATGCCATGCTGCCAAGTCTCTTTGCCACTGTTTTTTTTTGTTTGTTTGTTTTTGGTGTATTATAAACAATGCTGAATAAACCTAAGCGGATCTTGCAGAAGTTGGACAGATGTTGAAAATTACTGTTACTGAAATTACGGAAATGCAGAAACAAGAGATGTCTGAGGAGTTGTTCAATGCAACGTTCAACTCTGTTTATAAATGGAAGCATTTTATAATAAGAATAAGAAGCAGCCAGAAATTACATGCTACCACGTGGACCGATCACACTGCATGCGACGTGTAGCTGGGGAGGTGCACGTAAGGCTGTGCCCGTGGGTACGTGAGACCTTGGGCATAGACTTGACAGAGAAGTCTAAATCAGCCAGGCACCCCAAAGCACTATCGATCTGATGTTCTGTTTCAACATTTAATTCCTTTTTAATTACAGAATCGAGACATTTAATATGGAGTTTTAAATTTGTCTAAACAGTAACATGGTCTGTCTTGTGTTTTGTTCCCAAGGACTGTGCTGGCGGTGGCTGGAGAAGATTTTGCTTTAGTGGCGTCCGATACACGTCTAAGCGAGGGCTACTCGATCCATAGCCGAGACTCTCCGAAGTGCTATAAACTGTAAGGATACAGTTGGTTTCTAATAATATAAATGTAAAGAAACTACATTTTACTTGGGCTACACAGAGCTATTTGGTGGCTGATTCTAAGCTCTTTTGTGCATCCACACACACAGGACAGACCAGACGGTGATCGGCTGCAGTGGATTCCATGGGGACTGTTTGACGTTGACCAAAATCATCGATGCAAGGCTCAAGGTAGGACTGACTTGTTACTTATCTGATAGCTGGTGAGTTGAAGACGGTCTGTCCACTGCCTGTAAACATGTCTACCTGTTTAGTCATACTTTAAGAGAGAATAATTGGTCTGTTGTAAGGTCAAGTGTATAAACCATTTTTGTCAGGTTTTGTTGATACTTGACTGTGTAAAACTGTTACGTTTATATTTTTTGGTGTTGAACTGCAAGCAAGTCTTTATTTTTTTATATAGACAAAAAACATTTTCCTGATATATTTTTATTTCAGTATGTTTAGGAAAAGCACATGCTCATTAATATAAAAAATGTGACAGTTTATTAAATATTTATATTTTCATGCTTTTTTTTTTCCCTGATGCAAATTGTTTCTTTCTGACAGATGTACAAGCACGCGAATAACAAGACCATGACAAGTGGAGCGATTGCAGCAATGCTCTCAACCATTCTGTACGGCAGGCGTTTTTTCCCATATTACGTTTATAACATAATCGGTGGACTTGATGAAGAAGGTAACCTTCCCCCCCCCTACCCCCCCCCCCCCAATTCAATATTTCATTTCATTAAGCTTGGTATTTTTTTCATTGATATTGCTGTTAATTGCCTATTGGGAAAAGAGCAAAGAAGACAGAGCCATCCGCTTATTATTTGTGCAGCAGCTCATGCATTTTATTAATTTTTTGGCCTCTCATTTTAAGGTCGTGGTGCTGTGTACAGTTTTGATCCAGTCGGATCCTACCAGAGGGACGCGTACAAAGCCGGTGGCTCAGCAAGTGCGATGCTGCAGCCCCTGCTCGACAATCAGGTACGATTACATTACAGTATGAGAGCTAGGCAGTTGGCCATTCGGACATGCTGGTGTGAGGCATTGGGCTAATCAGGCACCTGGAGGAAGATAAGGATTTTTAATTTGATTAAAGACAGAAAAAGAAGTGTTGAATGTGCCAAGCGATGAGGCTGTTTTTGCTTGTTACAACTTATTCCTCTACACCAGTAGTTTTTAACCCTGAGCCTGAAGGATCGCCTGCCCCCTTTTAGTGTTTTCTCAGCTACCAGCCCTCCTGTTTTAACTAATCAGATCATTGACAGGCCTTTTCTGACAGCAAGTTTTCCAGTGTTGAGAAGCACTGCTCCAATGTGTAATCCAATAAAATAAAATAGAGTACAGGAAAATTCATCATATATGATGAATAAACAAGTCAGCATTATAATCTAAATAAAGTATACTTTTATGAGTTTAATGTTATTGCTCTTATGCTCTTTAGTCAAGGTGAGAATGCAGAAGCTAGAATAATCACTAGTGTGATAAAATTAGCTTTGATATACCCATTTTCTCCTGGTTTTGCACAGATCGGATACAAGAACATGGAAAATGTAGAGCAGCTACCATTGACACTGGATAAAGCCGTACAACTGGTTAAAGACGTGTTTATATCAGCTGCGGAGAGAGACGTCTACACTGGAGATGCGCTCAAGATCTGCATCATTACCAAGGAAGGCATCCGGGAGGAGAATCTGCCGCTCAGGAGAGATTAAAGGGCATATATGACTGTGCCTTGGAATTAATATGTTCACTCAGAATAGTGGTTTGTCCTTTTTGTATTTCTTGTTCAAGAATAAAAATACTAAAAATATGAAAAATAGTCTCAATGTCTTCTATATTTGGTGTTTGTAAATTGTAGGAGTTGTAACCAATACACTAATAATGTAGGCGCTTTATAAACATCAACTTTCCCGTTAATTATATACACTGCCTCAAACAAAAAGAAGAGAGAATATCAGTGGAGGAAACTGAGTGAGGGTTTAGAATTAAGTAGAACTATGTAAAATGTATATTTTATATATTCTCTATGTAAGGCTTAAACAATGGTCTGAACAGGTAATATGTCTGTGATTTAATTAAAATCAAATATCGTGCCTAGGATGCATGTTTTATTTTTGTGCTTCTATTTAGCTGAAATTTTATGCATATATCGCTTTTAACAATGGTCATTGTCACAAAGCAGTTTTATCGAAAGTAAATTAGGGAAATGTGTATGAAATGGGTGATTAAATATGTATAAATCAAAATGAGCAGATTGTTTCTGATGAGCAAGCTGAGTGTGATGGTGGCAGGGAAAAACTCCCTGAGGCTGCAATAAGGAGAAACCTGCAGAGGAACCCTTCAACACATCTGAACTGAAAAAAAAAAAAAAAAACACTTGAAGTTGCATATAAAAAAATCATCACAAAACCATAGCTATGTTTAATAATGAACTCACAGGATTGTGAATAAACAGCTGTGTGGCCATAAGAAAACCACTTGTTAGTGAGGCTAAGCAGACAAAAAGGACTCAGTTTGCCAAGAAGCATAAAGATGGACTTCAGAGCAATGAAAAAAGATCATGTGGTCTGATGAATTCCAGAGTGATCGGTGCATCAGTGTTAGAAATGAAGCAAAGTGATGCACCCATCATTAATAGTGGTCACTGTACAAGCCTATGGAGGCAGTGTTACGATCTGAAGTTCGGTGGAATCAGTGGAATTTTTCTTCCCTGATGTCACAGACAAATTCCAGGATTCAGACTGTGAAAAAGTGGTTCTGGGAACATGAGAAATAATTTTCACACAAACTGTGAAAGCACATTTTGTGCTTTAATCAAAGATGATGGAATGCAATCTTTCAGTGTGACTTTTTTTGGCCAGGCAGCACAGATTGAGTGCACTTCCAGACACCTTGAACCAAGGTCTGCTTGCTGCGACACGTGGAAAAGAAAACATTAAGAGCACAATTATTCATACCCAAGGAGATGCATGCACTCCTCCTACAGCACCACCAGTCTCGATTGCAGCCTCATACATGCCTGTGACACCAGGAGCAATTGAACACATATGCCAGGATGCTTTCTGTGGATTCCAGGTCTGTGTTTAATACTATAATATATATATATTAAGTTACCTCCCACCTCTGAATTTTAGGCTTATTATTTAAACATGTCCAGTAATATTCTGCCTATTTATGAGAAACCTAGAGGTTCTTGAACAATACAAAGCAAAAACAGCAAAATGCATGTCTTGTCACTTATGTGTATATATCATAGCATGTGTATTCTGAATGATTCACCAAAGGCATTGTTTGTTGTATGTGTGTGTGTGTGTGTGTGTGTGCTCAGACTGATGATGTCTTCTCATGTTTTCAGGTATACACTATAACAATTACTCGTGAACAAATTCCATTAGCTGTGACTTTCTGCAAGGTGAAAGACCAGATGGCATTTGAATGTTGAGTATCTTTAAGTGCCCTCAATTATATGCCTTTGTCCATTAATCCCAGGTAGGAAAACATTAACATTAATGTAATTTATAAAAAATTTGGTGCATGTTCTGATGAATCTAAATGTTTACTGCAGTAACCCCAAACTGGTCAGCACCTTATATTGATATGCTGACCAAGAGATCAAAGGTACATCCGTTCAGTGGAAATCCACTGGGAGACACATGGAAGCTTCCAGAGACTGAGATTGACAAGAGGATATCCAATACCCCTGTTAGATGTTTCTTTGCACATCGTGGTAGGAATATAAAATTCAAATAAAAATTTTTTTTGTTACATATACAGTCATACACAGTACGATATGCATATGCAGTCAAATTCTTATATGACCGTTTGTGCCCTTAAAAAATATTATTAATATGAAATAAAGTATGGAATAAAATAAGAAATAAAATATAGAAAAACTTTAGCTATAGAAAATATAGCTATAGAAGATAAGAACAAAATATTAAATATTAAATATAAAAAAAACCTTTTGTACAAGGATATATTATTGCAGAAAGCAAAAAACAAATCCTGTAAATCTGTAAAAAGATGCTGCAGGAAACAATTTATGTTTATACACTGTTATACTTAAGGATACAACATGCAAACAAGGGTGCGAGATCATGCTGAAACTTGCAGATATTGCTGCACAGGCAAAAATTTGTCCTTCTAAACCATCACCTGACCTTGATGCAAAGGTTAGGAATTCGACATTCAGATATTTATTATTATTATTTATAAGAATTTTATTATTATATTTATAAGAAGTAGCACATTTTTTATAAATTGTTATAGGGGGTTACTGAAACAAACTGGTACCAAAATATTTCTCATCAACACATACTCTGGAAATTGAGACCAAGCACTGTGTTCAGGTAGCAGCACCACACTGATCTTCAAAACTGATTGTTGCTTTAAGGCTGATGAATTAGTAACACTATGGAACACAAAGTAGGTTCTTATGTGTTATTTTTTCTCTGCTTATGTTGCAAAAATATAGAATTAATATAGATTGCCATTACTGTATTTCATTCAAACTTTGCTTTTGTGATGTGGATAATGAAATTTAAATATTAACCTTTTTTCTATTTACATTTATGTAAGGTCTGATTTACATGAAATTTATTACAAAAATAAAGAAAAATATTTTGTATATTTATTAATTGAGTAGTTTTCTGAGATTTGCGACTGTAATATAAATCGTTTTTACGCATCAGCCCTCAAATTTATTCTCCCATCATAATTACCTTGCCTTATACCTCACGTCCCTAAAAAGGAAATTTACATAGTGTTATTTGTGTCCCCTTCACTCTTTTAGGTTCAAACATGGGAGAAAAGACCACAGACTGCCAAAGATAAGGACAACATAGATGATTTGTGCAATTATGTACAGATACAAATAAATCTATATAAAGAAAAACTTACATAGCCAGGTAAGAGTTACTTGTAGAAAACACCAGTATAGGTTAAAACCTGAAAAACTTTCTTATTCATCGAGATTTGCATTTTTTAGGATGGTGGAAATGTCTTGACTCTACACATACAGTAATAGTCATTGTATACTGACTATTCTAAATATTGGATTTTTTCAATAAAACACTGCTAATTTGACCAAGGCTCATTACACCTAATTTAACATTGTATGATTTGTTTTTGTAAAACTTGTCCTTAACGCTACAAGGTATTAGCATGATATTTTGAGCTTAGTGCATATTACTTCACCTTAAAACTACACATTCATGACTGTCTCTGAGTACTTTTGCCACCATGGTGTTATTAACAAATACATGCTTTGTCTTGCATTGTGTTTGAAAAAGGATTCAATATTTTTACTTTTAATTTTTGAAAAATGAGGCAGGTCAGCCACCACCACTGCATTGTTTGGAACAAGCAGCCATCCACTATGCCACTGCCATCAAATTTAAACACCAAAATCCCAAACTGCACTTCCTGCTTGGACAAACCCTTGAGGAGTGTTATTATGCCAAAGAAATGTATGATCTAAAAAAGAAGGTATTCGTATTCTAAAAAACATTGCAATAAATGAGGAAAATACACATAGAATTTTTCAAAATTAATATTAAGCCAAATGATGACCAAGTTTTCCCTAACGTGGTGCCTGTACATCCTTCAGACAGAGCTCTGATCGTGTGTATTGCTCATGGCCAGGTGACTCAGCAGTTACAGAGGGTGCTGCTGGATGCCCATTTTGCTTCACTTCAAATTCTCATTGTGCATGAGATCTTAATCAAGCAATCCTGGATAAATAAGAGGTGCCAAGCTCTGTCTTCTCTCATACGACTCTCGTGCAGCGCCACCTGCAGGGAACTCCTAGACCTGCAGTTAAAAGTGAGTGACTTGTTCACATGTACTCATCAGAATTTTATTCATATAGTACAGACCTAGGGCAGCACAGTGGCTTAGTGGTTAGCACTGTCACCTTACACCCCCGGCCATGCTCGATTCTCGTCTGTGTGCATGTGACGTTTCCTCTGGGTCCTCCGGTTTCCTCCCACAGTCCAAAGACCTGCACATTAGACTAGTTGGTGTTCCCAAATTGCCCATAGTGTGTGAATGAGTGTGTGCCCTGCGATGGATTGGCACCCTGTCTAGGTTGTACCCTACCTTGTGCCCTCAGTCTCCTGGGATCTACAAGTGGTACAGACGATGAGCGAGTGAGTGTGTACAGACCTAATACTAGGGTGATACGGCCTAAATTTAAAGCATATACATAGTGCTAGTTAAACGCATTATATGTTAACAAGATACTCAACTACGAACTCTTTTCATATTTTCCCCAATGTATTTGAGTACCAGACCAAGACCATTATTGAAATTCAACCGGAAGTCATTGCTTCTGCTCTGTGCAGGTGTGTGAGCTAGGAGTCAGGAGCACACCCTGCAGCAGCACAGCATTATGCCTCAACTAGCCCGGCGTGAAAGTGACCTCAGCTCAGAAATGGCTCAAGCGGCCTTGGCTGACACCTGCCTCAGTTTCCAGGCTAGAATCATGCTGGAGGGTTTGCCACTGACTGGTGATCCTCCTGAACACCTAATCAGTAAGCAAGCACTTCGGGATTATCATTGTAAATCTTGACTTGGATATACAGTAGTGTCCTGTATGTTCGAAATTTCATTTCACACAGAACAGAAATGGTGGCAGGAGCACTCGGCTAAAGTGAAGGAGAAAACGGAAAAGCAAGTCTGCATTAAGGAGGCGAAAAGGTCATTTGAGCACATTGGGGCTGGAAAGGGGATTGAAAAAATAGCTGCAGCCCAAGGTGGAAATTCAGCCACTGCTAAAACATCTGCTCCAACTCGAGGGGTCAAAGCAATTCCAAGAGGAGCAAGGTTACTATCCGAGACACAGACACACATCTGATACATTAAGGCACAGCATATGTTTCAAGGACAGTAATTAACCTTATACTGCATTTAATAGATTCACCCTATTAGTCATTTCATAGTGTATGAAGTCATTTTTTGAAAATGTGTTGATCTTTTACTTTCCAATAAATAGATGAGTAACATGAGTCCCTTTTTCTGTTTTATACCAGAGGAGTGGCTATGGTTAAGAAGAATGGAAAGAGTATAGACAAGCCAAGCACCAAACCCCGGGTTTCTCCCAACAAGTCCAAACAGGAGTGCAGCACACAAAGCACTAAACCAGCAGGTTTGTCCACACCTCGGGGTTCATCTTAAATTTGCTGTAATTGTTTATGAAAGTCTGCAGTTCAAAATCACTGCATGTGTGATATTGGACTTGTGATGTTTTTTTCTTTAATATACCAGGTTCTATGGTTTCCTCCCAAAGAGGCAATCAGTATAATTGGCTACTTTAAATTGTACCCAAGAGTAATCCTGTGATAAACAAGTGGATGGACTGCCAACCAATCCTATATGTTTATTTCTTGGTAGTAGCATGAACAAGAAACTGCTAAGACACTCTGAAACATACTGAGACCATGGCCAGCAGAGAAAGTGGGAAAAAGTGATGTATTGTGATTCGTTTGTGTGGGAATTCATGAATGCAAAATAGATTAAAAAAAAAAATTGGATTTGGGTTTGTAAAATGTTGCAGTTCCTCTATAATCCTACACTCATCACAAGCGTCCTGTGTGTTATTTACAAATTATTGCTAAGCTTGTTTAGGAGTGTAACAAAATCATTATAAAGTTCAATATTGAATCAGGATGTTTTTAAAATCATGACACTTACAGAATCACAATACAAATTGAATCGGCACCTACATATCATCATAATATTGTATCAGGTGGTCTCCGGTGATCCCTAATGACCAGTAAAAAAAAATTATATATTTGAACCATGCTCATTTTGTGTATATTTAAATAGCACCTTTGGAGGAGGAGCACGAGACCAGTGGTGCCTCACTGTGGGTTGTATGGATGCATTTTAGATTCATGATGCATACATCGAGCTGGCAAACCTACTGGTGGAAAGTGATCCACAGGCTGCAGTAGATGTTTACAGCAGGTTTCCCTTAAAGCCTGTGATCGAGCAGACATTTGATGATCATCACAGGAGAGATTGTTCACATCCTCATGAAGTAAGAGATGTATGAGCATCCACAGCTGGCTCCTAATCTGATCGCATATGGGAAAGTCATGGGGCTTAATAAGTTTGTCACACATTAACAGTAAAAATGTTTGTTTCCTTTTAAAATACTTTTTGCTTTACTTTGCCCAGCTTAATGAACCTGATTTTAACTGCAAATGCTTATTTTTCCTCCTCTTCTTAAAAAGTTGCATCGAAAAGTATATTGACATACTGGATGGGAAGTTTATGATCAAGGTGCTAAAAACTGTTTATGCAGGAATTCATAACAAATCAGTGCAGGATGAAGGCCTTCAAGAGTTTTTCAAATTCTTTCCACAAGTTTCATTTTCCTTTCTGTTATTGCAGATGTCAGGAGTTAACATCTTTAATCAAAGAATTTGCAAAATGAAAAGAAATTCAAAATGACAAGTCTGGGTTTAGTTTGTAAAACATTTCATATTCAACGGCAAATGTCATTCAGGAGAGATTTAAAGTTAAGACTTTATGCATATAACCAGGTTCACATTTGGTTTTGTATAGAAAACACTGTAGCTTTGACTAAGAATATAACGGCCCGGCGTCATGTGACGTGAACTCATACTCTGTTCAACTTGGTGACGATGAGGACTCGCACAGACTGGTCAAAGGAAGCACACACACACAGGCCCTGCTTGTCAGGACTCCAGTCCAGGCTGGCGATGGGTTGTGTGGACAGAGTGACATTCTGCAGGAGATTGAGTGTCCCAGCCACTCCTCTGGCCACTCCTTCTCCATCCTGCTCACTCCTCTTCTCTGGATACTCACTGCAACAAGACAGAGTCATCAATTCAGCATTTCTTTAACAATTTTTTAAAAAACAAAAATCATCTGAAAATTTATCTAAGTTCTCATGTTACTTGCTGTAAAGAGACTATATCAAATGTCATATTATTTTGCTTAATAACAGTGAGCAAAATGGACAAAGTGTAAATATAAGCAATAAAATGCTCAAAAACGTCAAAAATGTATTTGCTGAGTTTAAATAAAATTTTCTGTAGCAACTTTAATTTTAAAGTTAGTTAGCAAGCTAAATAACTAGCCAAGCAGTATAACTGTCTGCATATTTGGCATGAAAAAGAGTTTACACAGCTATATTTTATGTCCTGCTTAACAAATATGTCTTCTAGTTAAAAAAAAAAAAAAAAAAAAAAGCATTTCACAGCACACATTACTCTCGTGCTTACTAGTGTGATACTAATGATGTGTGCGAGAGAGAAACATTTTCCTTTACAGTATGACTACACTTGATTTTTTTTTTTACTTACTATTTCCATAAGTGCAGGTTCCCGGCTCCACCTGTTGTCATGAAGACGTCTCGGTTCTGGGGTAAATGCCTGACTTGCCATATTGTAGATTTGTGGGCCTTAAATACAGACAGTAACAATAGCATACTGTAAATAAATTGAACAGCTATAAATATAGATACTTGGTTGATAATATGTGAGTGACTGCTCTCAGTCTCACCTTTTCACAAACAGATGCGAAGCCTTTGGTCGGATGCTGCGTCCTCATGTCAAAGACGTGAAATTTGCCCTCTAAAGATGTAGCCACTAGTTTATTCATGTTAATATCTTTTCTGTCGAATTCAACACTGCATACCTATACGACATGGAAAGGTTTAAAATATTTTATTATTGATAGGTTAAATAGGTTTTCCCATCAACATAAAAAAGAAAGATTACAAAGTACCAGAATACTTTATGAGACTTCTAGTACATTATGTTCTAAGTTCTAACTCAGCAATGAATTAAAAAACTGTTTTAGATTAAATTTAACTTGTTGACTAAAACGAAGTTTTGAAAAAAAAAGGATCAAGTTTCTGTTATTCTCCTTGGGGCAAAATAGAGAAAGTTAAACATAAGTTAGTTCAATACTATGTTGCATTACCGCCACCTTCTGGTCTTGATCTCCCTGATCTTGCTTTCAGTTTAAATTCTCTTTTCTACACCTTTCGCCCTTAAATAACCCATTAAATACTTCCTTCCTTGTCTTCTTTCTCCATTTTCTAAAATACTTTTCACACTGTTTTTTTCTTTGTAAACGAGTGATCGACGTGTTGTGTCTAATCTGATTGTCTTTTTGTTCCGATTTACTTTGACAGCCTAATTAACGTGATGTAACCACTATATAAAATAAGTCAGACACCTTTACTCCCATACATATCGAACATATCCCATATATGCTTTATGAAAATCTTTATCTGATTTGGAAACTTACGCCATTTTTAATATTTTTCTCCCATCGCAGAGACATGTTTCGAAGATCGAACAGCTTAATATCCCCATTGTCATAACCAGCACACACACAGCGGTCCTGATCGTTAAAGGCGTGACCTGCGAAGGAAAAGAAGACCATCAGTGGGCTAAAAAAAAAAAAACACATAATACACGTCATGCTGTGAGAAAAAAACAGCTAAAAACAAAACTCTGACAATAAACCAAAAACGGTGATAACATCTGATAACAGGAATTGTCTCATCGACATTCCATAACATTTAATATAAGGCAAATTTGTAATTATTGGCATATCGTTGCTGTATGAGGAGAATAACATACTTTTGCACATGCTGTGATATGAAAATAACACAAATGTAAACTAAGCAAAGCATTTCACACAATTTCACTAGCATGGATTATTTTCCCAGAGAAGCGCAGCCTATTGAAATTCGCCCCTTAATTACGAGGGGTGTTCAAGTCAAACCAAGACTTTTGATTGCGCAGAATAACAGAACACTATTACGAGAGTAAAAACTACCTTTATTTCTTTAAATAATCCCCTGCTACAATAATGCACTTATCCCAGTGTTTCACTAGTGTTTGGGTAGGACATTTTCTCTGTACACCAGAACTATGATTGGACGTCTGAAACGCTGGCCTCCCAGGAACTCCTTTAATGGCCCAAACATGTGGAAATGGCTTGGATAAAGTCAGGACTATACAGGGGATGTGGCAATAACTCCTATCTGAGTTCCTATAATGTGCAAGTAGTCCACAGTATGAGGTCATGCATTGTCCTGCAAAAGCAAAATGCCTTTTCAAACCAGGCTGTTTCTTTCCATTAAAGGTTTTATCAGGAGGCCAGTGTTTCAGCAGTGACGATGGTATTATATAGTAGTTTAACTCTCACTGTGTTCTGTTATTCTGCACAATCAAAAGCACCATTTTGACCTGAACACCCCTTGTACATGCTGCACAACTACTGATGAACAACTGAAGTCCTGGATTGACCTGAGATGTAGAAGGAATGCACGGTATGTACAATAACCATACAGTACAATGTTGGCATTTTTAATATCACACTACAAGCTAAAACACTGAAATATGATTCCTGTGGATAATTAATATCCTCAGTGAGTTTGTTATGTTCTGTTCTTAACAGTTTTACAGCATATTTTAAGTGAATAAGGGTGTTTAGCATAACAGTAAAACACAATACTACAAAGTATGTCCATTATCATGAATTATTATCATGATTTATTGAGATACCTTTACTGCTATAAATACACACCAAATGAAACGGTCCAACAATCTCTCTTTGTCTCTCCGTCCTTCGGCTCCATGTTCGCCACAGATGTGTCTTTTTGCCTTGGATCCCACACTTTAACTGTACCTACAGAAGTGAGATTGTAGATTATGTAGATCAAATAATATCAAACAATAATAATAATAATAATAACAATAATAATCTAGTAATATAGCTAAATAAATATATGCGTTTATTTTCACTGCAATTTCACATTGCACTGCAAGCAGTTAAACATGTATCAGATACAGTATTGTTGTGATCCAGGATGTCATTATGATACACAACATCAGGATTCGTAACCACGGCAAACTAACCATCTCGGCTCCCGGTAACGATTTCTGGTGCACCGTCTCCGATGCCTAACCCACCGACTCCGTCTATGCAGTTTATTATTTCCTTGTGGCCTTTCACAGAGTACACTGGAACCTCTGATGCCTCAAGATTCCTAATGAATAAATTTCACATTGCAGCTTAGCCCACACTTGTAAGGAATTAAGAGACAGACAGTAAGAATGTCACTCTTACCACACATGAAGGTTGCCGTCAAAATCGCCAGTGGCCAGATGCCTCTGCTGGAGAGATGTTGCTCCAAATGTTCCACATTTGATTGGCTTGGGCTTTTCGATCTGAAGTGTGCAAACAAATATATGAGAAAATATGCAGATTTTGGTCTGGGTCACACCTGAAGTTGTACCAGGACACGTTTCTGTTTCTCGTATACAACTGTTCTTTTTGCCTATGTATATGCCTATGTTCATATTTCACCTTTTTTGCTGTAGCCAACTCTTCAGATCAAATAATTTTGCAAGATTTTTATTTACAAATTTTTTATCTATCTGAAGACCTGATATTGATGCATAGACTTACATTACAAATCAGACACACAGATATCAGTGTTTCCCCACACAGAGTATACATGTGCAGGCCGCCCAAGTATATTTGCCTACCCTTTTTAAAAATCTGTCCTGGAGAACGATGCCATTTGCGATTGATTAACTAGTGTCTATTCTGCTTCCGTGAGAGTGGCGTACTGAGAGGCAGTAAATGCAGCAGATGAAAGGCTGCTGAGTAAAAAAAAGAAGAAGGGTGTGCATTGAGGTTTTCTGATAAGTTATCATGAATTTTAAAACATGTTAATTTTAAAGCTACAGGAATATGCGAATGACATCGCAAACATTTTAAACTTACAAAATGTGAGTTGTGCATATTATTATTGGTCACAGAAACAACCAAAAAACGTGATCTTACTAACCTTTGCTATTTCTTTGCCTTTTTTTGTTTTAATTGTTTTGCTCACTCATGTTTGTATAGTTGGCCAAAATAAATAAAATAAAAATCAGCTCATATTGCATATGTTGGGCTAAAAAAAGGATAAGTTGGGACTATGTCGGGATAAGGACCATGTTGCATAATCCTGACCCCATATATACCAAGCAAAAATATTATCTGGTTTTTAAGGGCTACATGCTTTGACAAAAAGTGTCATCTTTATACACACAAATGTGTGTTTAGCTCTTAATTTTGTTCCTTGGTCTTAGTTTTCACATATGAGTAGATTGAGGAAAAACTGTAGGTTGGATCTCTGATTTGTGAAATTAATAGAAACGTAAACTAAATCAAAATATTGTGTTAAACGTCACATGTATTTGTAGTTTGTTGTGTTTAGCAGACCACTTTTGTCCTGCAAGATATGCTGGTCGTTTCTGCTGACTACCACCGCAAATATGTTTCAGACCTGTGGGACAAATAGGACATACATCATATGGACAAAGGTACTGTATTTGGCCAAATACATATACTTCAATATGGACTTGGTCCCCCTTTTGAAGCTATAACGGCTTCCACTCTTCTTGGAAGGCTGTCCACAAGATTTTTTGAGTGTATCTGTGGGAATTCGTGCCCATTTATTCTGTATAGCATTCACTAGGTCAGGCACTGATGTTGGACGAGAAGGCCTAGCTCGCGATCTCCGGTCCAATTCATCCCAAAGGTGATCAATGGGGTTGAGGTCAGGGTTCTGTGCGCGCCAGTCAAGTTCTTCTACACCACATCAAACTCATCAAACCATGTTTTTAAAATCCTTGCTTTGTGCACTGTGTCATGTTGGAATAGAAAAGGGCCTTCCACAAACTGTTGCCATGAAGTTGGAAGCACAGCATTGTCCAAGATGTCCTGGTATTTTGATGCAACCCTTTACTAGAAATAAAGAATCCTGATTGAAACACCTGAACTCAGTAATTAACATGTTTGGCCAAAAACTTTGGTCCATATAGTGTATTCCCAGGCTGCTTTATTTTGCACAACAATACACTGAGAAAGTGACTGCAGCACTGTTGTTTTTGTGCTGGTGGAGAATTCTGACCCTGTGAGGACACACTGATGTTATGTTAGTCGTGTGTGTGTGTGTCAGTGTTATCACCCAGAAGTGTGCAGGGGAGCTTTAAGGGCAACACAGGGGCTTCAGTACTTACAAAGTGATGCTTGATTAAGAAACAAATTAGGCAAAAAGATAATTATATGCGCAGATTGCAGTGTAGCATAGTTTTTAAAAAATCTCGCGCCATCAAGCCTGGGGTCAGCGTTGCTTGTGGTTGCTATGACAACGAGGTGTTAAGATTGTTCTGGAACGCCAGCTAGCTGCTTAGCCTTTCAGCTAGAGAGTGTTTAAGCTCTATTTGCTTAACATTATTAAGACAATTTTTGGTAAAAACAGCACAAGAAGCAACTTGACACCTCTTTGACGAGCTGCACGTCTCCACGCTGAACCTCGTACACCTGCAGCACTCCGGTTCCTCTGGCGAAGTTTCCCATGCAAACAAATTTGGCGCTGCAGGGGATCCACTTACAGTCGAATACTGTGTAGTTCAGGCTCTTCTGAATGTGCGCGATGATCTGCGGCTTTTCCAAAGGCGTTGACATTTCGGCTAAAATTAAGACCAAATCAAACAGCGAGAGCACCTTGAGGTTTCTGACAACTTCGGAGGACTGACTAAGGTCCTGGTTTCCCCCACCTGTATTACGGAAACTCCGACCTCATAGACTCCGACTGGCTACGGATTCCAAATTGACCTAGAATTAGCGAATCGAACGAGAAAATAGAGAAGCGTTGGCCAATCACAGTTAGGAGGCGGGGTTAACCTGAATACAGTTGGGAAAAGGTGACAGTAGACGTGGTTGCGTGTACAGCTGTTCGTATAGTCGCCTATTCGTATATTCTCGCATAATTTTCGCTATTATAAATAACAAATTGGTTGGACATTTTTATTAGTTTATATATTTTTAAAGAAATTAACTGTAAGGCATAGAAATGTCGTACTATATTTAAATTTTATATTAATTGATGTGGAAATTGTCCACATGCATACAGGCAGTGCCCGGGCGACACCCGGGTCCTTTCTGTAGAATGGAGGATACCGCGTGCTCAGGATAAACAGCTCCTCTGAATAATACCACACTTTATTAAACTATTAACCTACAACCACTTGTAAAGTCAAAATGGATGAAACGGTCAGTAACGCGGTATCTGAGGAGATTATTGCTGTGAATAATGGAGACAGCACGGACACTTTCCAAAAGGTAAAGTCGAAGAAAACTTCAAAACGTAAGCGTGACCAGGGAGAAGAAGTGCAAATGGAGTCTGAAGACGCAGTGGCACCGAAGAGACCGCAGTTTCCCCCGATATCCGGAGACAGACTGAAGGTAACTAACGAGTCATGTAAAAAATATAGATATCGATTTGTACGTGGGGTGATCTTACCAATACCTTGCTGGATAAATGGCGTTAAAGCTCCGTGCCTTACTGCGCATGCGCGACTTCCAGCTGATTGAACAGTTGAGGCAGCTGTATTAATATTGCACTGGCGTTAGTGCGTGTCGTTGAGTAAAGAGATTGTAGAAACAGTTAAAAGGTTAAAGCTAAAGAATAAGCTGATCAGCTTTAATGTAAACAGTGATATTATTTTACGTTAGGAAATTATACAAAATGTACCTAGATCACCAATTCTCGTTCACCTGGATCAAATATTTTGAATCTACCATTTCATTTAATTACAATCAATGGGAAAGAGAGGATATAGAAAGGTTCACGTGTGTATGTTGAGTTGTACTTCTTTCGTTGTTGGCCCAATACACTCCCTGTTCGCTAACCAGAGTGTGAAGCACAGATGAGAAACCGAAAAAAAACAGATCAGATGAAGATTTGATAAGTTTTGTCTTAAAACAACTCCAGCGCGTTAAAATTCACTTATATACCACTTCACTGTTATTTTAGCGGTGAAAAACGAACTAATTTTAATTTTAGATATTGTAATTAATATCTATTGGAGGTGTTTGTTTACATTGAGCAAGTAGCTTATTTTAAAGTAAATTATTAAATCCGACACATAACTGTTCATAACATCACTTTTACTCAACGTTTTGATTTCACTTTTATTTTAGGCAGATATCTAAGCACTGCAAAAAGTTTAATAAAGACAGACGGACAGACAAAGAAATATGTCATTGTATGAAATGTAAAATCTTTGAAAGACCGAGTTTTGACTAATGACTGAATACGAATTATATAGAATACATCGCTGAAATCCACAGTGTTTATGAAAAGATTCATCTGTCTGTCAACATTTATTTTGGAGACATCAACAGCTGTCCATTAGATGTTCTATTCTGTTATTATAGTTAGTTGAAGTGGTGTCACAAGCAAAGATTATTACTGAGTTATTTCCATATCTGACCTTGTATGTGACAAATAAAATTAGAATTTACTGTTATCAGCCTATTCGACTGGTCATTTGAATGAAATGCATTTAATAAACCAAGAAATTCATGTTTTTCTGGACAAAGCAACATTTCACACAGTGCTTTTACTCAACCCTGGAACAAAAACCACCAGGAGTCATAAATTGTGATTTCAAAGGGATTAAGCTCTGATCTAAAATGCATGGACATGGTAGAATGCACATAGATCACTACAGTTTATCCAAATACCATTACAGCGTTGTGTATTTCATGGGTCTCAAGTCTTATTTATTTATTTATTAAGACACTGACATCATCTTAAGGGCTTTAACCGCCACCTCCCTAGTGGACAGTTGAGAATGTTGGGTTGACCTCTAAAAAGATCAATAAAACTATGCAAAATGCATATATATCCAATCTCATTTAATTCTTATACACCAAGGAGAGGCAGCACATGTTCAATACTGTTTTTGTGACTCACTGCATGTAAGGGTTCACAATTAAATAGACTAATGAGGGAGAGCTTCTCAAAGTCAGAAGGCTGAAACCCTAAACCTCAGCTCCAACCTAGAGAGCACATAAGGGTGCCAAACCCTGCTACATAACTACTCTATAAATTGCGTTTATAGCATTTGGGAGATGCCCTTATCCAGAACGACTTACATTTATCTCAAAATACATCTGAGCAGATAATGGGTTAAGGGCGTTGCTCAAGAGCCCAATGATCGTGCTGTGGTTTGTACCTTCGTAGAATGATCAACACCAACACCTTATCTATTGAGCTATCCCTACCCCCTAATCCTTGTAAAACCCACTGAAAAGTTGATAAAAGAATTGTTCTTTTTAAAATAAATAAATTAGTGTTACATCGTTCTTTTTTTTTTTTTTTTTCAGGGCGGTGCTGACGAAATGAGGAAAATCCCTGTGCCGGCTCACCGATATACACCTCTGAAAGAAAACTGGCTCAAAATCTTCACCCCTATCGTCGAAAACCTGCAACTTCAAGTCCGATTTAATCTCAAGACGAGGAACGTTGAGATTAAGGTAGGGGCTAAAGTGTCATAGTATATGCATACATATAACTTGTACATATACAAGTTATGCAGCTTTTCGTTATCTTACTGTACTTTCTTGACAGACGTGTAAAGAAACACAGGATATTGGCGCTCTTACGAAAGCAGCAGATTTTGTCAAGGCATTTATTTTAGGATTTCAGGTTGAGGTGGGTTTTTTAAAAATTTTATAAATTTTTTTATAAAATCAGCTGTGCATTTTAATGGGACACTTAATGTGTAGTGTTTAACAGTTCATAAGAGTTTCTGAACTAATCCGCAGGACGCACTTGCACTCATCAGACTGGATGAACTGTTTCTGGAAACCTTTGATGTCACAGACGGTAAGTTTACGTTTTACATTTACATTACATTTACATTACATTTTGGCATTTGGCAGACGCTCTTATTCAGAGCGACTTACAAAAAGGGCTTAGAAATCTCCAACATCGGATAGATACTTACACTGGGTTACTAGGTTACAAACTAATTTCTATCAGTCAAACACAGTTGGGAAAGGGGAATTTTCTTTTCATGAGGGCGGGAATTAGTCCATGTACTAAAGAAACAAATGCGTCTTGAATCGTCGTTTAAAGATGGTCAAAGACTCAGCTGTACGGTAGAGCTGATTTATCTTAATTATTAATTTGAATTTATGGTTTATGTCGATGTTGAAAAATAATATATTTAATTTATTTTTCTATTTTTACATAAGGAAAAAAAATTAGGTCTGCAGCTTGCACAATTCCCGATTCCTCATATTTTGCTAGAATAACCAGAACGTAAAGACTGGTGGTAACATTTTATTAATCACAAAAATCGCAAACAAATGTATGCATGTTGTACTGAACAAGAAAACTTGTTAGTGAAAGCAGGTTTGCACTTTTAGTCCAAATAAGCAGTTCCTGTTTGGTTAATTTGTTTTGCTTAAATAAAAAAAAATCCTATATCCTCTAGTGTTTTATAAATTTTATTCATTTTAAGACAAATAATCGTTTTAAAATCGAATTTTGTCTAAAAAAATCGGAGATTTAATTTATTGGGCATATCGCCCAGCTCTACTGTATGCCCATCTAGAGGAAGTTCATTCCACCACCTAGGTGCCAGAACAGAAAAGAGTCTGGATGAATGTCTTCCTTGAACCCTGAGAGATGGTCAGACGAGCTGAGCAGTTTCATTCATTTGCCTTAAAGCTAAAGCTGTCTCAACACTTGAAATAAATGTAATTTTAGACATAAAAGGATATATTATGAGCAATAAGTTATTTCAGTTAATACACACTTAAAAAAAAAAGCTTCCAAACACCTTGATTATTATTATTATTATATACTGTATTTATTATTATTTTTGGGGGGTCCAAGATGTCTGTTTGGTCTGAATATCACTTTACAGTGCACAAGTTTAATTTCTAAATACTTTGTCATTTCCTTATAAATACACTGTCTGGCCAAAAAGAAGCCATACACTCTTAAGATTTCATTCGATCACTTTTGTTTTCTGGCCAGTTCATGTGTGAAAATTATTCCTCATGCTCCCAGAAACAGCCCCAATCATTTACATTTACCAAGTGTCATCTCTATGCATTATGTTTTTTATTTTTTAGATCACATTTCTTCCACACTATCCTTTCAGACTTTGATAAGGGTTCTTAACCCAGTTCCATTTCAAATCTTAGTTGTTTTGCTTGATATAACCCAGTAATTTGACCCTTCTGAAATGCTGACCTTTTTTTTTGGCCAGGCAGTCCTTCATACCACTGCTTTGGCCATTTTCTGATATTGTAGTCAACAGAAGTCTGTACCGCTCTTGTGACACTTCAGCACCACTGCTGTTACTTATCTGCTTTGCTGAGCTTACACAGCAGCTCAAAATCGATACAAAATGATGCAGATTTTCAAGTTTAGCATCATGACTGTGAAGTGTACTTAACATTTGTGTAAATGCATCCTAAAATTTCTTTAAAATACTGTTAAACATTGCCAAAAAAATCCACTAAGTGAAAGGTATGTTGACAAAATGCTCATGGTATACAATGACAATATGCTCAGTGTTTCTGCTATGTCTTTTGGCATAAGCTGACCTGGTACCACCAATCTCCTAGAAAGCATTGCACGTCACCTAGTGTCCTAGAAAGATATTCTAGTTCTTTTTGAGGCATTTTCATTCATCTTTTCTCTTTGATTACTTGTACAAGTGCTGTACCTGGAAATGTGTGTGTTTTATTTATTTTTTCCTTTATTGACCCTTATTGTGGTTGTCGCTTGTGGTTTTTGTTCTGGGAAACAGTAAAACCGCTGAAAGGAGATCACTTGTCGAGAGCTGTGGGGAGAATAGCAGGAAAAGGAGGAAAAACAAAATTCACAATTGAAAACGTCACAAAGACAAGAATCGTCCTCGCAGACACGTGAGTCCAAAGAAATGGCAACTTCGGGGATTTTTTTTTTTTCCGGATTGCAGGGAATTTAACCCAAATTAAATGTTGTGTATTGCAGGAAGGTTCACATTTTGGGGTCTTTTCAGAATATAAAGATGGCACGGACAGCTATATGCAACCTTATCTTAGGTAACAAAGAGTGCCGTCATGGCTGTGTGTGTGTGTTTTGTGAATAAATGAAGCGCATGAACTGAAATGGTGTTTACTTTGACCTCCGCAGGGAGCCCGCCATCAAAGGTGTACGGGAACATTCGGGCGGTCGCCAGTCGCGCAGCTGAGAGATTCTAACCTCGGGCACGACTCTTTGATCCTCCACCTGCAGTGCAGCTCATGGACCGAAGCAGATTGTGATGTGAAATGTCCAGCAGATTTATTTATTGCTGCTGACTTGAATCGTTTACTCATCAGAGGACTTTTTTCACTGACTGATATCACACAACTGAAACACTCAAATAAAACCGCATACCATAAGGAAATGAAACAGGCTGTGGATTCAGTAAGAAATGCTTAATGCATATGTGTTTTAAATATTTATTTATTCTTATACAGTACCAAGTCCAAGGATTCCCACAGTAGGCAACATGATGCAGCATGCAGAGTAGACATCCCCAATTGGAAATATGATGACTCTTGATGTCGACTCGGGAATGAAACCCTCATTCTCCCATTTTATCAACATAAACGTGGAGTAAAATTAGTTTTAACGTCATTACAAATACATTTTATAAGGTATCCTTTAATATACAGTGTGTGTGTAATGTAATATATATATATTACACACACACTCACACCATACATCATTTCACTGCAACTTAATATTCAGGAAGAAAAAGGAGTACATATGTATATTAACTTTGCAAGAACACAGATTGTGCTGAGGCTTTTCTAAAACTTTGGCGACATCCATAATTACTAGATATTTGACATTTCATATCACAAGTGTAAACAGTAGACGTGCCATAAATCGGAAACCATGCAGAAGGGAACATGGGAACCATGCAGACACTGGAGGAGCACCAGGTGGCGCTGTGACACGCTTAGTGCTGCAGTTTAAAGAAGCTGGTGAAGATACATAGAAGATGTAAAGAGCAAATAATTTCCAGCCATACTCTTTACTCTTGCCATGCCAAAGTCCTAAACGTCTCGCTGGGTCGTCCAATTTAATGTACAGTACTTCGTTCATCCAGATGGGATGGGGGGGCATGTAGTAGTCACAAATAGCATACTGATAATGACAATAAGTCGTTTAATGACATACTCCTATTCGACATGTGTTCCAGCTTCTGGTACATAAGGACCTAGAATTATTTATCTATATTGATCTAGAATTTGAGAACTGAAACACTAATAGTTTATCATCAAAAAAATGTTTAACGAAAACCTAACGAGAAGAATCCGTTGATATTTGAAACCGCAAATACAGTTGATTTTTCAGGCATCTATTTCTAGTGGACTGCCATTGAGTTAAAGACGGAATAACGTTTCACTCCTGTAATATGAATGTTCATAAATAAACAAGTTATCACAATACAAAAAGTACTGATTATCATGATTAAATGTAAGAACAATAGAAACATTGCAAAATGGAAAAAAGTGTTCACTTAAAAAAAAAAAAAAAACAACACTATTTTATTTATAAAGATTTCTGTCTGGTTTGCGGATTCTGTGTTCTGCTTGGCACATCATACCCCTAAATTACTCCTGCACTGAAAAGTTGTCATTACTTTTAACATAGTTTCATCCTTTTCAGGAAGCGTAATAAACACTTGCTTAAAAAAGTGACAAAATAAATACAACAAAAAATACAAAAATAAAGAAAAGGGAAACGAATAATAAACCAGTCAACCCGTCTTCCCTTGTCCAGACAGAGATGCTCTTAGCTGATCTTCAGTCAGTAAAGTGCTACACCGGATTATTGTGAGGATCGGAGTTTAAAAACACTTACACGTTGGCTTCACCAGGCTCGTGGTAGCAATAAGGTAGCTTCACAGAGTAAATACTTCCGCTGAAAGAGAGCATTT
Source organism: Clarias laeviceps (assembly GCA_030014305.1). Lineage (NCBI taxonomy): Eukaryota > Metazoa > Chordata > Actinopteri > Siluriformes > Clariidae > Clarias > Clarias laeviceps. The sequence goes on from JAQMYJ010000039.1 coordinate 27,773,951, forward strand.
GCTAGATGTCTTGAGCAGATCATCACAGATGGAAAGGAAAGCGCGTGTTGGTGGCAGGGAGGACGCTCGAAGACTCACACATCCACTACCATCTTTTTGTGAATGTCGAGACCACCAACGACCTGAAAAGCATTTGAGAAAAGTGAGTCAGGGTGTTTTGATTAGGATTACGAAACTCACAGGCTTGACCTCATCAGGTTCAGTTTAGAAAAGACTGTATAAAAAGAACTGGACAGACCCTCCATGATGTCATCCACAGGTTTTCTGAAGAATGGTTTGGAAACTCAAATATGGAAGCCCTTGTTTGTCGCCATTTTGGAGCTTTTTAGGTGCTGAACCCCAGTTAATCCATAAATGGGGAAATGGGCTGAAAGAAGGGAGTCTGGCTGTTGGTTGGGACTCACCTATCCGACTCTGTTACCACCCACAAGCTAGCGAGTTTAGCTAAAATGTTATGGTGGCTATGGTTGATTTATACACTTGTGTTACTCTGTTAGATTGAACCCCTACATGTTGTTCTGTGTCAAATTCTACATTTATTGTGGAAAGTTAAAATTACAACAATTCCAGTTAGCTGGTTAGCTAAAGTGATGTGGCTCTCAAATTGATCACTCAAATTAACCACACACCTAATTATGCATAACATTTTGGCTTAATATACTTTTAATTGATGAGTTACATAAAAATTCAACTCTGTACAGTTGTCTTGAATGGGAAATCCAGCTATAAAGGCCAGGCTGCAAACATTTATTTCTGTTGTAAGGTTGGACATTTTAAAATGGGACTCTATGGGGATTGACTCGCTTTTGTAGCCTGTCGTAGTGGTCATTTGATGTACTACACAGTTTGGGAGTTGGCTGTCGACTAAAATTTTTTTTTTTTTTTTTTTTTTTGAACGGGAGGTTGCTCTTTGGTTTTAAACAATATGAAAAAATTCTAAAGTTGTCCATAATATACTTTCATATCAATCAAATGCAAACTAAAATTTGATGAAAAAGTGAAACATTTGGTTGAGTTTTGTGCGTCAGTCTTAATCTAATGGTGTCGCTTGCTAAAATATTTTTCAAAACAGTATTTATAGTTGTGTACAGTGGTGGTCAAAAGTATTGAGATTAAAGTGAAATTCAATGTTTTAATGACATTCTTCAATTAAAAAAACAAAACAAGGACAAGATAATACAAACAATTTGCTATTATGCTGTGAATTAATCAATAGCAAATATACAGCAACCTGCTGGATCTAGCTGCTGGACTATATAAATATTATCTTGTCCTTGTTTTTTTAAAAATATTTTAGCAAGCGACACCATTAGATTAAGACTGACGCACAAAACTCATAACCAACAGTTTCACTCTAAACACTAGTTACGACAAAGAATGTTTCCTTAATCCAAGTGGAGGAAAACTGACTTGCAACAGTCTAACACACAACACAAGTCATGAAAAGAGCAACACTGGGACAGATGCATACACCAGACTCTAGGGGAGATTGATGAAAATGATTCAGTCCTGACATTTAAGTCTTCTCAGATGAGTATTTATGCTTTTCTTCACCTGAGTTTAATACTATAATTTATTTGAGCGAAGATGCATAGTGTTGTTCAGTGTTGTGGAAAAATGTTATTTCCCACAATAGTCTAGATCGGTATGGCCAGGTTTGTCATTAGCTCTAGCAACTTTTGAAAAGGATAGTGATTTTACTGTGAAACACAAAAAGAGCACAATTTCTGAGCATATGTAGTGAGTGTCCTGCACTCAATCCTGCTCTCGGTTTTATGGGAAGGTTCATTTGAGTTACTTGCTTGAATGAAATGATGTTCCCGATGCTTGCTAACTCACTCATCACTATTGTTTCCCAAGACTGACTACTGTTCCCTGTTGCTTCCACAATCAATCATTGATTCCAACTTTTCCCAGCAACGATCACTGTAATCATCACTGATAGACACCCAATCACTGATAAACCTTTTTCCACCTGTGCACTTTTTTTCTTGGCAATCTTAAGGCCTTGTACCATGTCTGAGTATTACGGCTCCATGTGCAAACTGTTCCACCTTTAGAAATGGACCCGGGCACCATGCCCACTATTCACACTTGTCGACCAACCTGGAAAAGCCATTTCCTATTCATTATCTATTACTCTCTGTTTTTTTTTTATTTTTATTCTATACTTAGTCTCATCCGATATCTCATGACTTCACGTATCATTTCGATATGATCACAATATTTAAATGAATATACAAATTAATCTGGGATTTCGCTCACTGAGCATGACCTAGCAACTTTCCTCTGAGGTAAGTGTTGGTGAGCTTGGCATAGAATACTTACAGCACAGAACTCTTCAAAAGATATTCTCCCGTCGCCATCCTTATCTGCATTGATGATGGTCTTGTCTACAATCTGCTGCAGTTGAGTGTCCTTCAAGTTGTTTCCCACCATCATCTTCAACACTTGGAACAGTTCACCGTTGGAAATGTAGCCGTCCTTGTCCATGTCGTAGATTCTGAAAGCGACTGGAGATGTTCGGAAAGGTGTTTATAATATGCAGACCTTTTACATTCATGTACTTTCAAAACGAGTCACTAGAAATGGACTTACATCTGAGTTTCTGTTCCTTATCTCCCTTAACACTGAACTGTGAGACGCCCTCAATAAACTCTAAAGAAAACAGAATGTTAAAGACAGGTGTTTGCTTGAAAAGACTTTAGCTTTGTCTCACTTTAAATCATACATATGAAAGTCAGAAATGTGCTAGAAAAGGAGCAGTGAAATATGTTTTTCTTCCTCCTTAATATTTTTAAAAATCTCTCTGTGAAAAAAACCCCCAATGATTTAAAGCTTAGATATCATACATCGTTGTAAACAAGTTTGCATATGACTTCGAGCTCTCCAAAACAAATCTGGTAATTTTCCAGGTAAAACCCAACTCAGATCAGGGAATTCTGAAATCATCAGGACGCTAACTGTACACGTTAAAATATTGTCTGATGTGCATAAAGACTTGTATGCGGTGAGGCAGATGAAATGTCCGCTTGGCCTCACCTTTGAAGTCCACTTCCCCGTTGCCATCCGTGTCAAATATATCGATAACCCTCTGCACCAGTGGATTCTGCTGCAGTTCAGGAAGGGACATGAACTCCTCTACGCTCAGGGATCCAGAGTTATCTAGGTCAAGTTTCTTAAATCTCTTTCCTAGCCTCTTAATCTCATCTGCATCGACTAGAGGAAAGAAAAAGCAAGCAAGAAATAAATTAGCAACAAAAATAAACTCGTCAACCTTCCTCTTTGTACACTTAAACGTCTATAGGAGGGACTCCAATTAAGCCGTCTTATGTAACCTGTACAAGCATATCTAATCAAAGGTCTATAAAGTTAAAAATAAACACATCTAAGCAGCATCTAATGCTAAATCAAACATAGCAACTTACAGGTTACACTCTTCTCCTTTCCCTGAAAATGCATATTCCTGTCTGCTTGCTTACAGTACAAGCTCTGTTGTTAACTCCAGGCTTATTCACACGGTCCTGTAATCCTTTACTCAGTCTAAGCCGTAAGCTCTAACCAGTTCTACAATGGATCTGAATTTTTTAAAAGAGTCTTTATGGACAGAAAAGTGTCATGTTGCACAACGAAACTGGACAGGAATGGACTGGATAGAAAAAGGTCAGGTGGTGCTTTTTCAGGTTTCATCTGTCCGGTTGGGGTGAAGCTCAGATTCCCAGTGGACAGAAGTCAGACTCAATATGGTCTTCTGCTGTTGTAATCCAACTACCTCAAGGCTTTGTGTTTTATGCCTTATTATTTAACTATATGTTATCACTCCATTTCACAGGGGGTCTAATACTGTTAATTACACTAACTGTCAGTCCCCAGCATGGGTCAGTATGGTCTGCAATACTGAGGAGAGAGCAACTGCCGGTCAAAACCCGCACTCAAAACCAGTATCATCAGGACACTTTAAGCATTAAAAGAAACACACCTGAAGAAGTTGCGCTATCTTAAGTCTTTATTAATTGCATCCAAGTCGTTCCAAATTGCATCTGAGCCATAAATGGTCTTTTATTAAAAGCTACAAAGATAACAAAAGTTAATGAAAGACTCGAACTGTCTGGCACAACCAATCTACTCATCATGTTTGTTTGGTGTGAATATTAACTGAAGTTCTTGATTTGTACCTTTACGTTGTCAAGCACTGCATGCTGCCACATGATTGGCTGATTGGCTGATTACATGAATGACCGGGGGTATCCTAGCAGATTTGCTAAATCTGAAGCCAAAATACAATTACGCAGTTTGATCAATTGATATTCTAGTCCTTCAGATGGAGAAAGAATGGCCAATTTCATCACAGCATGAACACTTTCCTTGGAATAAATTATGCATTAATTTAGCTTGTACTCCTGGTGGAAACACAGGACGAGTGCAGCTCTTGGATAATTAGACTGTGACTAGGTGGGTCAGTAATTGCATATGGCCATCACCTCAGTTCCATTAGTCTAAACCTAAAAATATCACAGCACATCAAGCCTACATGCGCTTTCGAAACTTAAGTGGGAGGAAAACTGGTTCGTTTTTAATAGCTAGGATGAATGCAGACAGCATTTTTCACAGTTGGCCACCATGCAGAAATGTAGCATGGATAGAATTGGCCTCTTTCGCCTCACAGCTATTCGACATTGTTAAATGATCTGAATTCCGACACCATGACGTTAACGAGTTTTGTTTTGAGTCAGCTGCTTAGATTGGCTGTATTTTTATCCATGTGGTCATGAGAAAACCTCCTCTGGTTGTCCTGACACTTGCATTTGGGGAAACCCTAAGCAACAAGGAACCCCAGCATGCAGGTTTATTTTGAGCTGCCACGTACAGCCTTGGGTGCTTGTAGATGCTGCTGTGCACCTGTCTCGGCCATATGGTGTGGAATACGGCTTTGGCAGAGAAGTGCAAAAGCATCGTTATGTACACAGAAGGGCTTTTTCTCTCTCATTTGTGATGTGCATGACGCACATTACACATAAACCAACTATAAGAAGTGTCAGTCAAGCATTCAGAGGGAAAGAGTAAAACCTCCACAAAATGTTCAAAAACGGGATAACTGCAGGGCAAGGATGTAACTCGGAAGTCTTAGATGCATGACAAAACAAACAAGAAACAGTAAATAATTAAATAAAGTCAATATTTGGCATGACAATGCTTTGATGATCCTTTAGTATAATTTGTGCAGTTTTAAAAGGAAATTAGCTACAAAGTTTTTTCGGAGTGTCCTGCAGAACAAGTCTTCTGAGGACTTTAACTTCTGTACCTGCTTCTTCTTTGCATTCAAAATCTTACAGCTTCCATTTTGTTTTCTGTCTAAAAAGGGGTCACTTCTATAATATGCTGCTTTCTTTTCTGGCTTAACTTTTCATTTTGTGGTCAAACACTGATGTTTGAAAATGTTTTTGTAGTGACACAATGGTAAAGTCATAAAAGAATCTATAATAAAATTTGCACCAAAACAGAGGGTATTTAATACAAGTACTTTAATACAAGTATAGATGAATACTAAAAAAAAAAAAAAAAAAAAATTTATGTAGTGAATTCTGGGTCAATATAGACACAAATGAGTCAACAGAGATTAACTCAGGTATATAGACAGAGCCGTGTGTGTGTGTGTGTGAGTGTGTGTGTGAGTGTGTGTGTGTGTGAGTGTGTGTGTGAGTGTGTGTGTGTGAGTGAGTGTGTGTGTGTGAGTGTGTGTGTGTGAGTGTGTGTGTGAGTGTGTATGTGTGAGTGTGTGTGTGAGTGTGAGTGTGTGTGTGAGTGTGTGTGTGAGTGTGTG
>JAQMYJ010000039.1:27779871-27793870 GCA_030014305.1 Clarias laeviceps
TGATAAAAATTATAGACCCTTCATTTCTTTGTAAGTGGGCAAACTTAGAAAATCTGTAGGGGATCAAATACTTATTTACCCCATTGTAGGTGCTGATTTGATCTAAATTGAGTTTATATAAGTATCACAATTTCATTAGTATCCCGATTTAGTTTTTTTTTTTTTTTTTTTAGATTTTGTGACAATTCTAAACAAACCTTTTGATTGAGAGTCCATGGTGGTGAAGAACTACATGTTTAACAGAGAACATGTACTGTAGTAGCAGAGGGACAGTGCCGTTATAATGACATTCGGCTTTGCAGACAAGCTGGGGATTAAAGCTGCTTAGGCACACGTGTTCGATTCAACTTTAATCAAACAAAGCACATTAAACGTCTGTTAGAGATACATAAGGTGGTACAGTGGCTTAGTGGTTAGCACCTTCAGGGTTGGGGGCTTGAATCTTGCCTCCGGTCTGTGTTTGCATATCCTTCTCATGCTTATCCCCCCCAAACACAGTCCTAAGATATGTGGTGTAGGCTGGTTGGTTTTTCCAAATTGACCATAGTGTTGAGACCACATGCTTTCATATAGAGTAGGAGTTATATAGAGAGAATAATTTCAACCACAGGTCATGTGCTATATAAAATAAAATCTATTCTGTAGTTTGTTATTGTGTGTTATCTGCATGTTTATAAAAAAAAAACAGTGAAAGAATTAAGCCTGTAATGTGGTTTTGCATGATTGCTGTATTTATTTATTTATTTTGTATAAATGTCCATAATCTCTCAGGTTATGAGCATGAAAATGTCAAATAAAATACTATGTATAATGTCAATTGTGAACGTCAGTCACCATAGGACTAGTTTAAAACCAGCCAAGTAAAATAACATGTTGCTTGAGTTTCCTTTCCAATGTTGCCATCGGCATTGACGATCTACTTAACAGAAATGCATCAAGTATCTGATACTGACAAGCTCATCCTTGTTAATGAATGAGCTTGCACATGGTTTGTGATGTGATGGGTCTTTTGTACTGTGTGTGCGCGTGTGCATTCCTTTAGGGCCCGTTCCACTCAAACTTGGAGTCCAGCCGCTCCACACGGCACCATGGGCTGGTGGAAAGAGTCCCCAGAGACCGGCGCTTCGCCTCACCTAGCCGACCATACAGGCGACACGTATCCTTCCATTCAGTGCAGCTACATTTCCTAAAATGTCATTAGAGTTAATCTCTTAAATATCTGATGATACAATTAGAGTGAAAAATCACAATATGATTCTAAAGGTGCTAAAAAATCGATCAGGTCTTTCTTTTTTAATCCGTATAAAGGAATAATTTTTAAGGAGTTTTTAAAATTCATTGGAATGGAGTCTATGTCTGCAGTTGTGTCCTTGACTTTTTTGACCTCAGATGGACAGCGGTCATTGCAGCTCTGCGTACCTGTCGCCACCCCCTGACCAGAGCTGGAGAAGGTAATGGCTACTAATACGATCTAACCATGATCTCGAGACCTCTTTGTGACGCATGGATTAACTCTACTGTGCATTTAGTTTTTATTGTGTGAAGAATTTTTTTGGTTTTGTGATGCACTAACACTAGCACTGACAGAACTAACCTCGAAGGTGCTGCTTCAGTCAACACTCTTCCACAGCTTTATCTTCAGTTGCTTTTCAGGCATTTTTTGGACAAAATTTTCACCTTTTTCCATCTTCTGCTTTGTCCTTAGCAAATTTTCAAAGCTTTTTAAGAAAATAATAAAGAAAAGATTTATTTGTTTGACTTCATTGATATCGCCTTCATCTCTACTGTTCATTCATCTCTCTACATTTCTGGCTTCACTAAAAGGAACACACTCAGTCTCAGTGAGTGGGATACTGACTTTCAAATGAATCACTTGTTACCGGTTAATTGAGGAAGTACTTAATCATGTCATTTCTAACTATTGGTTTGTCGGAGTGTTCGTTTCAGTTGATATTTTCTGAAATCTTGGTGGTGGATTGACCAGTTTAAGACGTGTAGACATGTTCCATTGTGTCAGTGAAGTCTTCACACATATGATTAACTGCTCTATAAATTCTCCCCACACACCCACAGTGGAAACGTGTGAAGTAAGTAATGAGAGAATCACGCTGGCTTGCATATAAAAAGAAAATTTAATTAAAAAATTGGTTTGGCCCCTTAAATTAGTTGATGGATGTCTTAAATTCCACTGAACATTTTTTGCTCAGCACTGGCTTGGGTCACAGGGTGAGAGCACGGCTCTGTGCGCTCTATTTATTGTCAGTGTCCCTCTTTCTGATTTTTCCTCTTTGGCTGCTTTCGGTACTTTCATAAGCCTGCTCCATTTTTTCCTCTTGGTGCTGGAAATAATGGGCATTTTTCTGTCAATCACAAAGGAACTCGTCCAGTAATTTCTCCATGGACAAGAACCCATTGTTCCGTCTTCCCACCACAGCACTCAACAGGTGAATTCGCCTCTCTCCGATGCTACCTCTCTCTCTCTCTCTCTCTCTCTCTCTCTCTCCCCCCCCTCTATCCGTTCATCTCTCTGTTTGTCTGTCAGTCTATCCACATCTCGTTTGCATTTTCATTCCTTTCCGTTTTTCCTCGACCCTGTATCCGACTGTCTTTAAGTTCTCCAATTCTTTCCACTCTTGCCTCATTTCCGACCTCATATGACAAGGTGTTCTGATGTCACTAAGACTAGCGGTGGTAAGTATGCGAAAGAAGCCCTGTGTTGGAGAGCAGGTGTGAGCTGTGGATACTTTTATGCATGCGCTGAGTGACCTGAACAGTGAACACACTGGGGATATTATATTTTATTCAGTTCTGCATGCTCCGTTAGAGATGCATTACGATTGAGACTTTTTTTATAGTTTTACTTGCTGTGTTACTGTGATTTTATTGCTTCCGCACTGACGATATTATTGAAACCACTTTCCCCACTTCCAGGAAGGAACAATAAAATAAATTGTTTGTTCCTTTTGTCTTTTCAGTCCCCGTCTCCTGAGACTGACTACATTTTTATATTCGGACACATCTTCACATCATTTTCACCTTATTTTCTTCTTCCCAGGACGAACTCCGACTCTGCTCTTCACACCAGTGTGATGAACCCTCCCACAGGCGATCCCTTCAGTGCAGGACACAGCCTAAACCCCCATGCGAGACGCAGCGGTGGGTCCCTGCTTTCCTACCAGGTGTTGACCATTCTTCTTTTAGCTGATTTCCTGCCGTGTGACTGATTTGATTTTTTTTTCTCCCCGTCATCTATTACAGGTTTAAATGAGGGTGAAGGGCGAAGAAGTAAGTTGGTTATTATCTTTTAGTGGCCGTGAAACATTTTATAAATTTATAATGCGAGTAGAACAAGACGCAAGCTTAAAAAAATAATAATATTAAAATGGTTACTCTGATGTTGATTATGATTGCTGTTTCTGCAGTGTTTCCATACCCTGTCCCTCCGATAGAGGAGAATGTCTTAGATGAAGGCAGGCTTCTAAAACCCTGGGACACAAAGAAGGTATTTTGGGCTGTTGTCTTGTTAAAAATAATTGCGCTCTCAATATCATTTGACATAGCTGAGTGATTTGCTTTTCTGTGCTCCAGTTATCCATGATGTCCTCACGACCCAAGTCTTGTGAAGTCCCTGGAATCAAGTACGTATTAAGAACAAAACCCCCCCCCCCCCCCAATATGTTTGACGTCAGTTAAATGGTTGAGACTAATTTATGTTTCATAATGTATCCCTTCACTTATCATTTATACACAACTTATCTCTTTCATACATATCTCCTCTCTCTTTTTTTTCTAGTATATTCCCTTCACCAGATCAGCAGTCCAATGCCCCTCTTGTCCCGTCTGCTTTAAATACTGGAGGTTCTCTGCCTGATCTGTCCAGTCTGCACTTCCCTTCACCACTGCCAACACCACTTGACCCAGAGGAGCCTGGCTACCCCTCCCTCAGCGGGGGCAACAGCACTGGCAACCTTGCATCCACCCTTACACAGCTCGGCATCAATACCACAAACGCCTTCAACTCTCCAGGTGTGTGTCTTCATGGCAAGTGAAACTCGCTATTCATTTAATTACTTCATGATGGCACTGTCATCATTCGGCGGGAAAGTCTTGAAAATTTCCCTTTGATGTGATTAGCCTGATAAGCCGGTGAGAGTTTGGTAGCTTGAACGCCAGCAGAGTGTTCATCTACCAGTGAAGGAGGTAGTAGGAGTACATGTAATCGGAAGTAGCAGCGAGTTTTATCTCCTCTGGGGTGATTTTGATCACCACACAGGATGCGGCCTCCTTGCTGCACACTCTGTGTGGTTTGCAGACACACTCTATGGAGATTCCCTTTAACATTTAATAGACTCTTATTTTCCCCTTGCCACTGTAATTTTCATGGGTTGTGTCATTCAAAAAGAACCATATAATATTTTTTTGTCAATGTTTTGGATATTTTATTATTTCATGCCATACTATTAATTAAACTCCAAGTCGATTTTTATATACTTTGTGTATCTCTCTCTTTTTCCAGGTCTCCTGGCCTCACTGCAGGGTACGCTTAGTAACCCTACTCTCCAGTCTTCTCTCAGTAACCCTAACATCCAATCATCTTTAAGCAGCCACTCTTTCCCCAACTCCCTTAGCTCTGCCTCTTTGCAGTCATCACTCAGCAATCCTTCCCTGCAGTCCTCCCTTGGCTCCTCCCCTTCATTGCAGTCATCCCTCAGCAACCAGTCCCTTCACTCCTCCCTGAGTAACTCTTCCCTAAGTGGTCAGTCCCTCCAGTCAGTGAACAGTGCAGTGGGGTCAGGGCCCTGTTTGAGTTCCTACCCTACACTGTTACCTGGTCAGGTGCAGCCACAGTTAAGCTCCTCCCCCTGCAGGCGGGGTCAGCTCGTACCACTTAACCTGCCCCTGGGTCCGGATACCCGCAGGCACCACTCCAAACAGTTCTCTCCCACCATCTCGACCACACTGACTTCAATCACGCAGGTAAACAAACCCCCACAGTTACTGACCACAAACATCTAGCGTGTGCTTGTAGAATGTGTCTCTTTATACATGAGCATTCAGCTACATTCCTGGTGGTGGCTTTGACCAGTGAAAATGCTGACTATTTACTAAGTTTGGAAAAAGTGGTTGGTCAGCTACAAAGGTTATTTTCTAGTCCTGAAACCACAAGACAGTTACAAAGCACTGAAACTCTAAGACTGATTCTATAAAAGTCTTTTACAGAAAGCTTGACAATCATATCAAGTAACAATCATTTGTTTTTCCTTCTATAACCTTAAGCCCTAGATTATGTCGAACATCCACTGTACAAATCTTTGTGAGTGTCTGTTACCATAGAAATCCCAAATGAGGGCTAAATTATAAAATTAGAACAAGCACATTGCTGCGTCTCTGTTTTATTAAAATTTTAGCTGGCACTACTGCGCATTTAAGATTTAAGAATTCAGCCACATTGTAGATCTGTTCAGACTTCAGTAGGTTATATGTTACAACTGTTTATTCGATCCAACGTTTGTATCGATTTTATCCATATGTCTGGTTGATGCAATTTTTTTCTGACCTCTTTTCCAGGGTGTTCCACTAGATACCAGTAAACTTGTGATGGACCAGAGGTTACCCCCATATGCTTTTAGTCAGTCTCAGCCAGGCCAGAGCAGTGAAGCACAGAAAGGCTGCTCCTCACCACAGTCAGGCCAGCCACCAGTCCAGCACCAACAATTACAGCAACATCAGCAGACGGCACAGCCTCCCCAGCGCCACCCTCACCCCCACCCTCACTCACGCACACAACGCCCACAGACCATGCAGCTGCATATGCAGAACATGCACAACCTGCATAAAACGCAGAACTTTCCATTCGACCATGTTCCACGACAACAAGGCTCCCATCTCCAGCCACAGCCGAACCAAAACCGCAGCAGCGCAGCCGACACGTCAGGGCCACTGAACTCCCAGAGCATGCATGAACCTGATGTACATACACACACACAAGCTGCACAGCATGAACAGAACCAGAACCTTCCTCAACTTCAGATCAGCCAGTCTATAACCAGTGACCTCGGTCTTTACAGTGTAAGTATCTTCTCCTTCCAAAAAAAAAAAAATCCTGCATGGTGCTTTGTTTTGTATTGTATTATAATTTGTTGTACAGTGAAATAGTGCAGAGTTAATGTAAATTTATTTAAAAAAAACAAACAGTTATTAGTTTATTTGTTTGCAGTTTGTTAGCCAATTAGTGCAGAGTTAGTGTCTTGTAATTTTCCTTGAAAATGCAATGTTATTAGTTTACCTATTTGCAATTAGTTAGCCAATAGATCTATCCCTTGTGGAGTAACACCCATGTCAAGTTGCTACACTTGGAGTAGGTGACTGATTTGAACTGACCGAGTTAATACTAAACAGTGTGAAAAATTTTAGTCGGACTGTGATGAATGGTAGGTTAAGGATTTGTTACTCTTAGTGACTTGTAATTCACTGCCGTCTGGATCTTTGCAGGAATGCATATATTCCACTACCAACCAAAGCAGCCACATTCCTTCTTGCGCTGTGATTGTGAGGGAACACTGTTGTATTTACAGTTTTCTACCCACAGAATTCAGAAAAAGGATGTGGTCAGGATCAGGGAGGCCTAAGCTAAGGTTGCGTCTTTAGGCTGTGTTGTCTTATTGGTGCAGCGCATAACCTAAAAACTTGTTGGATTGCAATAGATTCTTCTCAGATCTGAGGATCTGAGGATTTTATCTGAACCCTTGTCAATGAACACCGTCTTTTGAACGAGTGTGTTAGCTTGAGAAGCACTCTTTGTGTAGATTTATCTATTCACAGCTCAGTCCTAGGCCCTGCTTCCTGGCTTCTTCTTTTGTTCTAAAGATTTCTGAGGTCAACATCAGTGTAACACAGGGACTAGTAACAGGTGTCAGACATGACTTTTTCATTCATAGATCTGAAGGGTTTTTGCACAGCTTTCCAAGCAGAATGTGCATCACTGAACCCGGTGTGCAGCATGTATTATTCTGTTATATTTGTTTTTCATTGGATATCTTTTTTTGTTTTTGCTTTAGGATTCCTTATTACTGAACTCCCTACTGGATGATCCATACCTGGGCCTACAACTCACCAGCAGGCAAAACCAGAACTTTTCTCAGCAGGTAAGAAACAAAATATACTGACTGCAGTGACTGTTGTTTGACTTAATGAGTAGGAGTCCTCTTATGGGATTTATATTTTGCTATTTAATGACCAATTCTTTTGTGGAAAAAGCAGTAATGAACAATTTTCATGTATAAAATGTTCTATTTACTTATGATTTGATGCCTGTATTTACAAAACTATAGTGCGTGTGGCCGATACCTGTTCATTAATGCATTATGTCAGCAGTGCATAGCTGTTTACATCAAGTTTTTTCTTCCTTCATGTTGTGCATTCTGCAGTGTTGTTGCTCACAGCAAATGGAAAAAGCTATCTGAGTTACCAAAAGCCTGTTGTTTGTCAGCTCAAACCACTCTGGTTGCTTCTCTCTCCTCTGCAACCCAACAAGGCTTTTTAACCCACAGACCTGACCTCTGTGTGTAAACACTAGTGACTGTTGTGCATTGATGTGAAAGTTACCCGAAGCTGCTGATTCGTACCTGCATGATTTTATGCATTGCACTCCTGTCCCATGATTGGCTGATTAGATGATTGCACAGATGAGTAGGTGTACAAGTGCTCCTAATAAAATGCTCAATTAATGCGTGTCCACATTACCTAGAAATTTTAATAATAATGATAAAAGACTAACTGGAAAACTGCAGACAGACAGTAGTAACCTCAGCTTAGGTTCAAAAGGTCACCCTGGCGCTGTCACAACTCTATCCACTCTGCCATACATCATTTCAATTTTATATACACAAAAATTTTTTCGTTCTTACTTGTTTCTTTTTTCATCCTGTAGTTCACCATTGACTCTCACACAGAGGGTTTGTCCTTTAACCACAATTTGGACTCTGGCCCTCCCACTAAAGGCCATGATGGCTCTTACCCCAGCCACCAAGGGGTGCTAGACCTGCTGGACCCTGCAGATCAGCAATTCCTCAACCCCAGTCAGAACCAGAACTATGGAAGTGGGAGGCACCCTGTCCCCAACATCATACTGACTGGTGAGTGTGTGTGTGAGTGTGTGTGTGAGTGTGTGAGTGAGTGTGTGTGTGAGTGTGTGAGTGAGTGTGTGAGTGAGTGTGTGAGTGAGTGCGTGTGTGAGTGCGTGTGTGAGTGCGTGTGTGAGTGCGTGTGTGAGTGCGTGTGTGAGTGCGTGTGTGTGTGAATCTTTTGGAACTGAAAATATCTTGCCACACAAGGCCTGCTGTGGTTCAGGGTTTCACACCTGTTTATCTCCTGTTCTTTTCAGGGTCATTAACAAACTGGAAGAAAAGAAAAAACCCACATGCTCTCACAGCGACAACTTTACTTGTTCTTTACTTTACTTCTTGACTACTTGTGGAGAATAAACAAGAAAAAAAAATCTTAAAGGCAAAGGACAGGGAGAGGAGTCTGCTTTTACTGCACATATTTCCCTTTCCTTAGTTTAATTAAACGGCAATGGTTGACTGAACATAATAACATAGACAGAGGTTTTCCAATGTGCTCTCTATCGTTAAGTTTAAGTTCTTAAATAAACTGTCTCATTTCAAGTAAGATGACAACGCAGGGTATAAAATGCGTTGAAACAGGTATAAAATTTTTTAATCATCTTGCTCAGGTCTATAAGGTCCAGGAGACCAAGGGGCACAAAACCGATTAAAACAGCATATACGTGGCCACAAATAATCCTGACTCTTTCTTCAGCCATGTGATCGCCCTTTACATTAGAGGAGGAAATTTTTTGACAGCCTGGTTGCCCTTGTTTTTTATTTATTAATTTATTTTTAACCATTTTATCTCTGAACCTGTTCGAGTTCTAATTTAAAATAATATCTTTATGATTTATGCAGACATAAGGTATGATTTTACTGTATGTTAAAAAGAACGACATGGTTTTCATCAAACTGCAGAGGCTATGTAATAAATACAAATTACAGTGAAAGATATAAATAATTTAATGTGCACACTGATTATGTAAGAGTTACTCAGTCACATTGAGTGAAAGGTCTGCCTACAGACTGTTGTGTTACTAAATGTTCACTGATTTCTGTATTCTGTCTAACAAAATTCAATAATTTCTTTTGTGTGTTCAGCATAAGAAAAGCTTACTTACAGTGCGAGCACATCTCCAGAGGATAACTTGCTTCATTTCCCTAAAACAGAGAAAAAAAAAAAGAATATATTTTTTTAAATAAAAAAACCCCACAACCACAGCATTTTCCCATTTCCTTTACTTTAGATCGTCAACATCTCATCCACACAGGAGCTGTGGAGCTGGAGCCATTCATTCATCTGCACTTTACTCTAAAATAGCTGCTTCTGCACATTTCCTAGCAGACTCATGTCGATGCTCTGAGCTGTGCGCACGTCTGCGGTACAATAATGACAAAAGGCACCGATCAAATTAAAGGTGGGGTGTTAGCTCATGTAAAACTCTGCAGCAGATTAATTAGAAGATGCTGATACTTTCATATCTGAAAAAGGCCTTAATAAGCTTAAATAAATGGTTTTGAGATGGCCAATTTGCACAACAACATGGAACACAGTGCAAGCCTGTAATAAAGCTCTGTCTTGTGTCTGCACTAAATAGTCAAGAGAACAAAATACAACAATAACAACAAAGATCTATAAGATTGGAGTGTAGTCTGAACACAATAATAGAATATATACTTAATATAGACAATTATCTGGTTTAGTATATTTCTTTAATAAGGAAAATTATTATAACAACCAAGACCTATTGTAATGTACTTTAATACGCCTCAATTTTGACTCAAAACAGAACTACAAAAAACAAACAATTAAAAAAGAACTCTCTCCTTAAACCATATAATCCAACTCCTGAAACAACAGTAAGAACAAAAAGCTGACTATTAGCAATTATGTGGAATTTCTGAACCTTATCATACAGGCTAATTACAAATTAATCTGACACAGGTAAAAATCAAAGGCAAAAAGTGACCTAAAAAAAAATAACAGCATAATTTCTATCAAATTCCTTATTTTATAGTTTTGAATGTATTTCCAGTGCATTATCCACAGGCTGGTTTGTATTAAGATGGAATGAAATTGAGTGATTGAATATCAAATATGATATACGTGATATTTAACCTAATCATTTGGAATACACAATGGAAAAAGGTTGTGTCTTTAGCCAAAAATAGCAAAACCAATAATAGCAGTGTAGACTGTGGCTTACATTTACATTTAGCCATTTGCCAGATGCCCATATCCAGAGCGACTTATATTTTTATCCAATCTTTTAAATCTGATCAGTTGAGTTTTAAGGGTCTTGCTCAATGGCCTAACAGAGGCAACTTGATGGTAGTAGTGTTTGAACCTGGGACCTTCCGATCAACAGTCCAATGCTTTATCCACTGAGCTACCCCTACCTCGCTTAAAAAACACTATTAAAGAGTTTAAAAAGTTCTGATGAGTCTTTAATCAAAGAACCAATGTAAAAGTGCCTTTGCTCTCTTCTATTAAATTAACAACAAAACACAAATCAACTGAATTTAAAGCTAGGTCCTTGCCAGCAATCATAAGAGCATACTGTTGTACAATTTTTAAAATAAAAAAAATGCATTTAAAAAACAGGAATTTCAAAATCACAGAAATGGACATGAATCAATATTATTGAAACACTTTCAGAGATGTTCTTCACCTAAATTAACTGTTCAGTGGGCTGAACATCACCTAGGAAGAGTACAAGAGAAGCACTCAATATGGATCATAAATAATGGATTCTTCATTCTGTGGCAATTAGACTAAACAAAAGACGCTTTGAACCGTATGAATACTGGCAATACATGTGGGCCAGGCAATTGTAGCTCAATCTTAGCAATATACATTTTTATTAGGTGTGCGACAATTAACTGACTATTTATCAGTTGAGGGAAAGACTTTGTGCTGCCAGGGCCATGGCCACTTTGTGAAGGAACTCAATTACACCAATTTTCTTTCAGTTCCTGTCAAAGGGTCGCCACAACAGACCATCCGACCTGCATACAACCTTGCACAGGTTTTACACCAGATGCCCTTCCTGACCCAACCCTCCCATTCTATTCAGGCATTGGCACTAAGGATGGCCTACAAGCAGTGGTTAAGTTTGGGCATTGACTAAGGATTGAACTCGGGCCTGAAGTCAATCATACTGTATCAGACCTGAATCAAATCGTGTTGATGCTCATCTGACAAAGCTCCTCTTTAAACATTCATGCTAACATATCTCAAGATGCATTTTTCCTTAAATACGACTAACTTCCAGAGTAATTTGACAACATTCTTCATATGTTACTCAGTTTTTAAAACTAATGACTGGGTCTGCCTAATCACTTCATGTTTTAGCTACAACAGATTAATAAGAGATGGGTGAAAGGTTCCATTTAAGAAACCGCCTTGCTCCATTAATGTGGGCTTGCTCCATACAATACATGTGGGCTGTCACTGTTTCACCCTTCCTGTTTGTTTATTCATAAGGAAGAGGAGATGGCCCACAGAAGGACTCACAATACTGTGTGTGTGTGTGTGTGTGTGTGTGTAATATGGATGGGAATCACCAGAGGCCATTTGATACTATATTACCACAATACTGAGGTGCCGATTCGATTTGTATTGCGATTATATAAGTATAATAAATTTAGAAATGTTCTGATTTTATATAATTTAGTTTTTTTGGTGATTTACAATTCTAAACAAATTTATGATGAGGTGCTGCCTGCCTGGCCATGTGTGAAGTGTGTAGAGCCTGTACAAACATCTGGATCTAAATAAAAAATATATATACACACACACACACACACACATATCTATATATACAGTATATATACACACATTTATTTATTTATTTAAAATCAACTTTGAAGTTGGAGTAGCAATAAATTAACTGCCACATAAATAGCTAATTTCAACAAAAAATTAACTGACTCCATCTATAGTAGGTATTGCACAAAGTATTTACATATGCTGTATATAATTAGCACATCCTATAATAGTGTATTGAATGACTTGTAGATTGGGTTCTGAGATTTCTCCAGTAAAAAATAAGTGATTAATACCTTTTGACTAGTCGATTATGCTTATTAGTGATGGGAGTCAGTAAACATTCCATAATCTATAGTAAATTTAGAAAAACAAACCAATGATCGATTAATAATCAGTTTAACTACATAGTTCTGTTTTGATAGTCTGGGTTTTTTCCCCCTAGGTCGATCATTCAAAGTCAAAATTGAGGTGCATAAAAGTACATTACCGCAGGTCTCAGTCATCATAAGTTCTCCTGCTCTGCCCACCGACCTTGAAGATTGTCACCCGGAATGCGAGTACAGAGTAACGCAAGTAATCCAAATACTGCAACCTTGTTCTGTGCAAAAATGCATTCCAAAGTTCTGATGAGACTCATATAAAGCTTCTGCACTGAGCTAAATCAAGTTGATTTCTTTCAAGTTATAGTGTTTTTAATACAAATTTAGCTCTTTTTATTTTCTCGTTAGCCATACACAACTGTGTTGAGAGCATACACGGTTATTATGAAAAAAAACCCATCAACCAATCATTGACTGTAACCCATGAGCAACCCAGCAGCAATGCTTATATAACCAAAACGACTATAACTCTTCATGGATTAAAATTTTTATCAGGTTGCTCCCACTAAGAGCGCTGCAACATTCAATGTGCCTATTTTAGGTTAATGCGCACCTGGGTTTCCTATATCTTATATAAACCCAATTACAAATATCACTCATATATATTTTATCTTGCTGCACTTTAGAGCAACAACTAAGTAACATGCACAATTTGGAGCATGCACTGCTGTTACCTCATCTCTGCTTGGTATAGCTGTATCTATATCCAGGCTCATGTTAATTTGATACTGGTGACTTGTTCCTTTCAAGTAAGTTCAAATACAAATCTAAAACTGTCTGCATCATCACATGCTGCGGCAATGGACGAACATCTTAAAATAATTGTATGTGTATTTTATCTCGGTTACTTTCTCATTCCCTAATTGCTGTCAGTTTTTTTCTGCAAAGTAACTAGATTGCCCTAAAAAGGTCTGGCCCAGAAACAGGTCCATTATAAAACCCGTGAAGATTTGCAGCTCATGAGAGTACAGCTCTGCTCCAGTTTAGCCCTTTAATAAGAACATGTTCATATCAGTAACTCACTTTTTGTGCTCTCTGTGAGTGATGTCTGTTTTTTTCTGAATGTCTATCACATAATGTCATCGATTCACTTTTTTGTCAGGCTTATATAGACTGGACTAGAGCTTAATTGAGTCAACATGTTTTGATTAAAGCTGTTGGTAGTTTGTGGAGGTCCTTCCTCTTTTGACATCATGTCATGGTCTGTTTTCTTTTAATTTGTCATCTTTCTGTCTCCAAGTGTGACTACCATTTATCAGCTGAGACCTAATTTAGGTCAGAAAGGATGTTGATCATTAGGGATGGGAGTCACTAGTGAGCACCCAATAAATTTTTTTCTCACAATACCTGACTGTGGGTTCAAATTGTATTGCTATTCTTTAAGTATGGTGAATTTATAAATATGCTGATACAGTGGAACCTCGGATTGTGAGTAACACGGTTTGCAAGTGTTCCGCAAGACGAGCAAAGATTTTTAATAAATTTTGACTTGGAAAACGAATAAGTCTTGGTTTACGAGTATCGAGTATGATGAATCACGCATACGCTTCTTGTTTTGACTTCGAGCGTCACGTGATCACAACTGAGCCAATGTTTTTTCTCTCTCTTGTGCTGCGGAATTGTGGGTAATCGACTCCCCTGCTGGGTCTTAGTGCTTGTCTCTCACTGGTATAATCAACATCCATGCACGCGTGTACTGTTTACTATAACACTGTGACCACGTGTGTGCGCGTAAAACA